>JAHKNS010000002.1:1800000-2155366 GCA_019054645.1 Fusarium sporotrichioides | reverse complement strand
CGAAAGGAAAGGAAAGGAAAGGAAAGGAAAGGAAAGGAAAGGAAAGGAAAGGAAAGGAAAGGAAAGGAAAGGAAAGGAAAGGAAAGGAAAGGAAAGGAAAGGAAAGGAAAGGAAAGGAAAGGAAAGGAAAGGAGGGGAGACAAATCTATGGTGCTCCTCGGGGACCCAATATACAGAATCTATCCATATCCCAATACAAGCTTATTATAACAAACTGCTTATTCTTTTCAATCTCAAGAATCCCTTACAAGGCCCAAGCAAAACCGGCCCCACTTCGAGTTCTCGGTGAAGCCCCCACATGGATCCGGCATCCCACCCTTCACCTTGAAAAAAAGTTGTCCATCATTCTATAGGCGTTGCATCTTTTACATCTTCAACACCACCCAAGCTATCGCCACATTCTCTCATTTCGACAATCCCCCTCACCAGAAGATATAATACAAAAACTATATAGAGCCATATAAAAGAGCCATTGACGCTCTAGCCTTTTCAAAATGGCCTCTCACGAATCTCAAATGCCGTTCATTCGCAACCTCGCTTCAAGCGGTTTGTCTTTCCTTTCCTTTCCTTTTTATATCGATGATTTAACTAACCTGTTCTCAGATCGCAAACTCCGAACAGCTTCTCTAGAGACCCTCACAACATTCCTCTCCTCCCGCTCATCTCTTTCCGACCTCGACGCCCAGAAGCTCTGGAAAGGTCTCTTCTACGCCCTCTGGATGACCGATCGTCCCATTCCTCAGCAGCGTCTCGCAACCGACCTCGCCAACCTCCTCTTCACTCTAAAGCCTGTCTGCGTCGTCCCCTGGCTGCGCGCCTTCTGGACCGTCCTCGGCATCCAGTGGACCGACATCGACGTCCTCCGCCTTGAAAAGTTTCTCCTTCTCGTCCGTCGCGTTTTTGCTTCGCATGTTCGTTTCCTGAGGGAGCGTGACTGGAAGGATGGTGACGTCGAGGCCATTGTAGGCGTCCTGGCCGAATTCCCTTTCGACAAAGAGGGCGATTTGCGAAAGAACCCTGTGGGCATTAGACTGCATGCGCTGGATATCTGGGTTGATGAGCTGGAACGCGAGAAGGCACTGGAGCAGCCCGAGGCTGAGGCCTTTGTTAAGAGCTTGGGAGATGTCGTGATTGCGCTCAAGAGGTGTCCTGTCAAGCCCGTGAGGGCGCGCGCCGGTGATAGCTACGAGGACGAGAGATTGCCATGGGTCCAAGCCGCGAGCGGCGATGAGGAGGAGGATGACGATGAGTGGGGTGGTATTGAGGATTAAGAGGCCGGTCTTTTGCAGGCGCATGGCGTTGGGATATGGAAAAATGCATTGCGGTTTAGAACCGTCTTCTTTATACGTGGGCTAGAGGCTGATACCATCTGAAAATATCATCACCATCTATTGTCATTACTATTAAACGAATGCGAAAATGCGACTTCAAACGCCTGCTGGGGATATATTTTTACTAGAAATGCGATTTGTCCTCGAGTACACAACGTACTGAACCTCTGATTAATGAAGACAGGTGGTATCACCAGACCCTCTGGTCTCCTCCGATAGTTTCATCCTCATCCCCTGAGATTTCATAGCCCATCTCTCGTGCTTCCTTCTGTCGCTCTTGCTCACGTCGTGCTTGTCGCCACGCATCCCACTTGGCCCTTTGCTCTGCGGTCTGTACTCGAGGCTTCACGAGGCCCTTCTTACGAAGTCGTCGACGATGCTGGCGCTTTTGTTCAAATGAGAGCCTGTTGATGTCGATGTCGGTGATTTCGCGATCATAATAGATGTCCTTCATGTCTGCGAACCAATCACCAATTTCCTCCTTGAATTGCTCAGCGATGATACGTCCACGGCCGCCCGTAGCCCACTGGTCCAGCTTCACAGGTATAGCGTTACCAAAGGTTGGATCATTGACAGACCAGACGCAGGGCGAGCCGCTGCAGCGAGTAGGACGGCAGAATTGGGCGCACATGGCGGACTCAGCAACATACCAGGACCCCAAGAGGAAAACAATGAGTCCAAGAAGTGTTAAGCGGAAGAATGGCTTGCGGCGGTAGAGTTGCGGGACAGGAAACTGGATGTAAGACACCGTTTTGGCATCGGGGTGCGAGATGAAGGCGGGGCCTGTGCCGTGGCTGTCGTGCAAGGCAGCCATTTTTTCAGGGAACGGCTCGGGCTTGATAACATCGAGGAGATTCTTCTCGAACGGCTCTTCTTTTGGTTTCTTCAATGCCATTGGTTTGTCTTGGGTGGTCTCTTCTTCTGTTGCTTTATCTTCGATGGCCTTTTCCTCTGCTGCTTTGTCGACGGCCTTGTTCTTGGTGCTGACCTGGTCAGATAGACGTTCAATGCCCCTTGCTGCAGTGTGAATTCCGTAAAGGCTATTTTTAAGTGTCTTGTTCATGCGCGTGAGTCGATCTAGATCGGAGTTATCGTTGTTCTGAGGGTCGATCTGGTTGGTGCGTGTGTTGAGTTTAGTATCAAGTTCCAGGTCGAAGTCGAAGTCGTCGTCAAAAGATGAATCCTGGGGTAGCTTATCGAGAAGAGCCTCAACTTCTCGGGATGGGGCTCTGCGACCAAGGATAACTTCTTCGAGGTCATCCAATGTGGAATCCTCAATGTGATGCGTGCGTTGAAGCTCTTTGAGATCGTCCTTGACTGTTGGAAGCCTTGCCGAGTTTTTAAGTGTGCCTCTGCGGCGTGAAAGAGAACGAGTGCGCCGCTTTCTCACCCCACTCGACGAAGTCTTGGTACCAAGTTTGTCGTCTGTCCCCGGATCTGACGCTGTGTCCCTATCGCTGCCACTCATCGCACGATCCGTCCTTTTATCACGGAACGATGCAGATCTTTGTCGCAGCGGTCTTTCTTCCCTCTTTGGCTTTTGTTGTTTGTCCTTGATATCAAATTTCTCAACCTTGACCGTCGCAGGCGTTTCCACGTATGCGCCCGTAATCTTAGGCGTGGGCATAGTCAGAGGATCCGGTTTGGACGGTCGCGGTGTTACCTCAACATTCTTCCCATCATCAGAGTCAGAGTCAGGCTCTGGCGAAGGCGCCCTGGCAGACCCCTTTTCAGAATGATTATCGCCCGGCGCAAATAAACTGGCCTCTGCTTCGAGGCGGGCTGTAGGGTCGGCCTCAGAATTCATGGATTTCTTGCTTTTAACAGAGTCTCTAGAACGACTTCGAGGCAGACCAGTAAATCCAACAGTAGGTTTCGTATCGGAATCTTTCCAGCGTTGTTGACGATTCCGGAAGCCATTGCTGGTGGCAGATTGTGAAATTGTAGATGCAGTGTCGGGTTTGGGATCCTGGGGTACGGATGCGGGCTTGTCACTGTCGGCCACCTGCCGCGGCTCACTTTCTGGCGCAGGACTGGAACTGGCAGCCCTGGCCAAGCGTCGCAGCAGGTCTCGAGAATCAGTACGCATGTGCGACGAACCAAGTCGCGCAGGGTGTTGATCATTGTTTAAAGCCTCTCCTTCCTTTTGATGCTTTTCTACATTTTCTCGTTGTGACTTGTATATTGTTACAGGCGTGTCTGGAATCTGTTCACCAGCCGTCTCGAATGCAGACTTTGGCCGAGGCGGTGGTTCCTGGGTCTCGATTTCAACGTTGGACTTTGTCTCTGGGACCATCCCTCGGCTTGTCTGAGGTCGATTCTCTTCTGGTGAACGTGAGCGACTCATTGCATTTTGCTCTCGGATCTCGTCCAACCTAATCGAGGCCATTGATCTTCTAGGGATACCGTTAACTTCCCGCTGTCGGATCGCATCCAATTTAGTATTTCTCGGCCTCGGCGCATTGCGGTCAGGGATAGGTATTTGATGTTCGACCTGTTCCTCACGCGCCCGTATCTCGTCAATTTTTGTATTGTGAGATCGCCATGGCTCAACGGGAAGATCACTTCCTGTCTTGACCTCTCGCGATCGAATCTCGTCAAGCTTGGTGTTGCGCGCTCCAGGATGCGCCACCCTTGTTCGCGAGTTGATATCGATCTCACTGCCTTCGTCAAAATGGATCCGATTCGCAAATGGACGCTCGCCCATTCGAATCCTTGGACTATCCGACATTTGGAACTCCCCAGCTGTAAAATCGTCGTCTACCTGCCATGCAAAGCTCTTTTCAGGGGATGCTTCGGCTGGCTCCGGATTGGCTGGTTCGTTTTGAGCATCAGGGCCCTCAATCGATGGAAGTAGGTCCTCTATACCAGGGACAAGTTCTGGAATTCGTCCTTGTTTCGTCAAATCGTCTTTCGAGGGCATTTGCCTTAATCCCCCCCAGCTTGAGCTTGGCCGGGGTATTCCACTTGCGCTATCTGGTCGTGATATTCCGGCCGCGCTTCCTGGCCGGCTCCCAGCCTGCACCCCATTGGTCTCTGGTGTGGGCTCCTTATGCCCAAACGACAATCCCGCTCTCGACTTTCCGTAAAAGGTGCGCTGTCGCGGCGATGCGGTTCCAGGAGAATGCTTTGCTTCGGGTATCCTTGACGCTGCGAACGAGCCTCGCGAAAAAGGACGGCTTGGCGCTTTTGTATCCAAGTGACTGTGGTTCTGGTTGTAGGCTTGTCGTAGCTGACTCTCGTTTCCTTGGTGTCGTTCACGCCAGGTTCGGGGCGCTGGACTCGGTGACGCATCGACAGCTTGACTCCCTTCGCTATCTTCATCGACTTCCTTAGCAGCCAGAGCGAAAGCATCGGACATGGAGAGTCGTTTCCGGGCGGATGACGAAAATCTCGGAGTAGGCAATTTGCTGTCGCGGGATCCAACGCTGCCGACACTTCCCCTCCTATCCGCATCTGAAGTTATCGATCGCCTAAATCCATTGCTTCGTACACTATAGTCAAGCTTCGAATTGCTTTGCACCGCTTCCTCGTTCTCTTTGTTCCTGTCAGTTCCCCGCGGTATATTGCTTGCGAAAAGTGGCTTCCTCCCAGATTGCTTGACGACGAGCTGACTCGAGCGGTCGAGCAGCGAACTCCTGTCGCGATCCATCGGGTAAGGCAGTTGCATGCGATTATTTGTGGTAGTCCAAACGTTGTCGATATTACATGATTTGTCGTGTCGGACGACGGCGCGTTTATTGCATGGCGACAGCGATTGCAGCAGAAGAGTTGAACAGGTAACCAGTCGCTAAAAGTAGAGTTCGTACAGGTCGGTATGTATGGGTATAGCAAGTAAATGTTGGAATGGGTATCGTATGTTTGTACAACAATAGCGAAAGAAACATCAACAGCGCGCAAAAAAAGGGATTGATTAAGTGTTTTTGTCGAGTTGTGGATTAACGCGTCGCGGTAGGTGAAAGCGATGGACAGTCCCGGACATGGGGTCCCCTGGTCATGGCGTCTGGTCCCTCTACCGTCTTTGATAGTGGGGTAATGGCAATCTTCCCGTTTTCGTCATTAACTATTGCTTGCGTCTTTCCATCATGAATGCAGTTCTGAGCCTCACCGGGGAAAAGGGCTACTTGTACTTATATATTCGAGAACTCTAACATACCTAGGTAGGTACCCTACTAGGTCGTAGCTGAATAACTATACTTCCTGATGTATATCCACAACCTAGGATTTTAGAAGCGACTCCTCTTTTGTTTAAACCTCGTCCCCAGAGTCATCTTCATATAGCCAGTGCATGCACAAGTCTCCCTCCACGTGTAATTGTTTCAGGGAAGACTCCAAATCTCCTCTCAAACCCTCCATAAGCTTTTCATCCACAACACCATAATTCCACGTTATTCCCAAAGTCAACATCCCATTCTTAACGCTCACAACGCTAATACTCATAGGATCGCTCGAGATCATAGGCCCGTTCGTAAACATTGCATGCAATATAGTCCTCTTGTCAGGTCCATTTTCGGCAGCTTCTGTCAACATACCGACGTTGCTGACTTCCCAAGTCCTTCTGCGTTTACATCCGTCTCTTTCAATTAAGAACTCGGTCCAGTCTTTGATGCTGTGGAGTGCTTTAAGGCCTTCGGTGGCCGGGAGAGTAGATATCTTTTGTTTGAGTTCCTCTTTTATCTTTCGCGCGTGTGACCAGACTAGATCGTCAAGTGCCTCGCCTTTTGCGCTTCGGAGAGCGGCGACTTCTGCAGAAAGGTGTTCGTGTGCTGTACCAGTCACGCATCCAAACAATGCCTCTTTAAGAGTAGGGTCAGCCGTGGGAGATATGTACGGACGCATGCTTATAGGTGTTGAAGACGTAAAACCTGGTGCGTCGGGAACACGTCGAGATAGTGATGCAAGTGCCAGAGCATGTAGCAGGCCTGTGAGAGAAGTTCTATAGGAACGAGTCGCCTCGAGAACACTCTTCACCACAGCGGGAGGAATGTCCACGACAGCCAATCGAGTCTTGTGGGGGCGACTGAACTCGATGGGTTCAGCAGACCAAATTTCGTGAGTAGGTGTAAAAAATGAAGGTCGCATCCAATTCCACAAATTTACGAATCGATTAGACAGAGAAGTCGTATGGTCGATGACATTGTCCTGCGGTTCAGGCAGCACCGGGCATTCGGGAAAAGATAAAACACCTGGTGACGATGGGTTGGGAGGTAGCGAGTTTAGTTTTGCGAGCAATTTCTCATGAAACAATCTCCCTCCCATTCCATCCATAAGTGAATGATGAAAGGCAAAAACAACGGCCTCGAAAGCAGGAGATGTCCCGTCTGGTCGGAGAACAATCACCCTCCATGGTGGCCTCGTCTCAACATCCTGGAAAATCTGATCATGGCACCAGCAGTGCGCATCTTTCAAATCTTTACTGAAGTCAAGATCGGAAGCAGAAGTGCGGAACTCGACAAAGTCACTGAGCTTCATCTCGGGAATGTGAGTGAAGTAGGCAATAGTGCTGCCTTCATCTTTGATGCCAACTCGTAACATTGGGTTATCATTAATCAAGCTGCCCAGAGCTGCGAGTATGGCTTCTTTGGACTGCTCGCGTGAGGGAATACTGTATGTCGCAGATACTACCACTGAGCGATAAAGACCCATTAGGTGAAAAGCAGCCGAGCCAGCCTCTCTGAGTAACACGTCAGTAATGCAGTCAAATACTGACGAGTTGACTTACAAGACACCTAGGCGTCGCACGGTATCCATTTCGGAGGTCGTAGTCATTTTGATTAGACTCTTGGCTTGAGCGAAGCTGATATTGCCGTTCGCAACCCTGGCGGAGAACCTTTTCTTAAGTATTCTTGAACAAAACGGTCGACTCAGGTATTATAGAGGTGTCGTCATGCCTGGTGTAACAAGTCAGGTAATGGGATGAGTTGTATATCGGAGATCTAATCCACGTCAGCAAGCGGGCATCTGTCTTGTGAATGCATACTAGAGGCACAGTTGATGGGTCCCTTGCTTAGTTGGCTCCCCTCTTGGCAACCCACGAGTATTTTCCGGGGTAGCTTATCAACTTTATCTTCATCACATTCACCCAAACACAACAACAGACCGTGAAGAATGAATGCCTCTCATGGTGAAATGGTGAGGGTTTTTGTGCATTAAAAGCTATAATCTAAGAATGTTCTATTCATTGCAGATGTACCGGATATGCACCGGATCATCTCATCTCGTAGCAATTTCCACCTCTCATTTCACAATTCCAAAAAGGTTCCTGTCCCAATCTATCCAAACGCCGCGCAAATTTTTATGCAATGAAAAGATATGTCTTTTTTGAATGAGTATATATCTACCACCCTTCGCCAGGATTTCTCCTGGGGCGAGTGCTCCCACGGAAGTAGTCATATGAAGGGTCAGCTTCGTGCTGTGCAAGACCGCTATAACCTTGAGGCCCGCCGCCCATAGCATTGACCGAAGGTCCGGGCGATTGGACAGGTGTCATGCGGCCTGGAGTGTTGAGATTGCTGCTGTACGCTGGAGCTGCAGCATTTTGGATAAGTCCAAGACTGGAAGAGCTTCCATTGTTCTGGGCATATAACGGGCTACGACCTCGAGCAGGGGGTTCTTGACCCAAAGTCATCTGCTGCGTGAAGCCGGTATTGCCGCCTGGTCGGTAAGACGAGTAGCTTGTGTCACCGCTAACGTTGCTGGCAAGAGACATCAATCGTTGCTGTTGGGCTGCTCCGCCAGCAAATGCAGCAGGAGAGGCAGAACGGCCAACAGGAGTGCCAGGTCGAGAGAAATCGCTGCCATCCAAAGATCCGGGGGTGCCAGGACGACCAATCTCTCCTGGGCGACCATAGATCTCACCTCCACCGTGGTTCTCTGCAAACTCGGCTCGATTCTTGTAATACTCAAAGTCCATCTGAGTGTCGTTCACAAACTCGAATCCGGGAACATTGTTGGCAACCTTGCCCGGCTTTCCACCCTGCATAGGATCCAACACGACCATGTCTGAGTAGCCACTCACAGTCATCATGTCACCCGAGTCGACTTCTCTGCCATCAGTCAGGCGACCCTTGTAAATAGCAGGAAGAAGATTTTGCGCCTTGGCGTGGACCATGGGAGTGATGAGAGGTCGGTAGAGGGCAGGGTGACCGAATCGGTTTGCCAATCGTTCACTTCGCATGCGGTTCTCCTTGGGGTCGACTCCATTCTCGGGTGACTTGGTAACGTCCTGAATGCTGTAGTATGTGATCTTGTCGTTGAAAGCTCGGTTGCAGTAGATCTTGAAGATGAGCATGATAAATGGCAAAGGCACCACACACCAAAATTCGATATGAGTTCCAAAGTTGCCGTGAGCCCAGCAAGTCAACATGACTACCAGGTTAGAAAGAATCGTTGCGAAGATAAAACGGTTGAAGATGACACGCCAGAACATTCCTCCAGACTCGGTCTTGGTGACAAAGCGGTAAAGTAGAAGGTACTTCTTGAGCCACGAATCAATGACGAAGTAAAGAGCTGTTGCTGGGAGAACCAGGGGTTGAATACCGGCAAGGCACATGGTGACCGTAGCATAGTAGAGAAAATAGTTGTAGTAACTGGCGTACTCAAAAGGAGGTGGGGCAGTAAGCTCGATGAGCTCTCTGGGCGTCGGGCTGGAGAACTTCTTGAGGAAGAAGGCTTGAATGAGAGGCCAGGCCTGGGCGAGGTCGATAGCCGCACCAAGTTGACGCTGGAGCAGATAAGTGACCCAGAAGAGACTGTTGTTGCAAAGAGCTTCAAAAAGTCCGCTAGCAATGTTCTGTTTCTGAATCGATTCCCAGACATCCTCTTTCTTGGCTCCAGTTGTATCTTGGACAACGCTAAAGACAAATGACCAAACCACACTGAAGATGGAGAAGATGAACAGGTTGTTGAAGACGAAGAAGAAGTAAAGCTTGGCCAAAACGTGCCTCTCTCGTCCAGTCTTGGTCTGGTCACCAGCCTTGACAGAAAGTCGACGGAAAATCATAGGAAGAACGAGGTAGGTCAGAGACATGATAGCTGGAGAGAGAACACCCTGGATAGCACCCCAGACCTTGGGGTGAGCAGCGAGTTCTGTGTTGAAAGCAGGCCAGACTTTGCCCAGGTTTTCCAAGTTGACGAGGAAGATGGCAATACCCAAGTTAGGAACGATCCAGAAAAGTGTGAGGAGAGTGATCCACATGTTGTTTACCCATCGTCGTCGTCCGCGTGTGCTACTATACAAGGGCATGTTCTCCCAGATGATGTCGTTCGGTCGAGGCGCAAGCTTGACCGTAGCGCCAACAGGCTTCTTCTTGCGACAAGCGTACGCAATACCATGGGCCTCTGCAATATCCGCATAACTGGCAAAACCGTATGGCATCGAACCTCGCTTATCAACGGTCGCACGAACTTGTTTGATCTGAACCTCGAGATCACGAATTCGCTGAGTGTAGTATTCAATGGCGTCCACCTTCTGTCCTCTGGGGTAGGTCCCGTAAGATCGATCCTTCTTGGAAGGCTTACACATAGGACGAGCGATTGGAACGTTGTTAGGATCCTTAAGGTACTTGGCCAAGATCTTCTCAAGCTTACGAACGGCGTGGTCGTGCTGCTCGATTAGAGCTGGAAGTTCTTTGACGTTTCGGGCAACAGCGGTTCGAGCAAAGGATGAGTTGGGAGCGATCTGGTCGATGATCCTCGCAATACCTTCGTCAGAGCAGCCCTTCTTGGGAATATCGAAGACCTGCGATTCAGCGTGAGCAGGCGATTACTTTTTAGTAGCTTATTTTTCTTACCATCAATGTACGAGAGTGAAGACTCTTTTGGTATTCCTCGCTCTCGAAGTACCGGCGCCGGAGCTGGTGAACCTTCCTATAGTTAAACCAGAGGAAGCCGATGACAATAAAGTTGAAGCACCAAGCGATAACGACCTGAGACCAGATTGCTGGTGCATATACAGTGAGAGGAGTGATGCTAATGACCCAGTTGGCCTGCTTATCACCTTGATAATCCTTCCATTTTGACACGTTGACGGGGAGAAGAATGCCGACGCCAGTAATACATAGGGTAAGGAACATGTTGCGGCACATGCGAACGAAGCGCAGAAAGACAGTAGCATCCATGCCAATCAAAGGCAGAAGCATATCTTCGTTGGTTCGCCATAACGTCGTAATCCACGACCAAGGGGCCTTTCCTATAGGTGGCGGTACGTGTTTCTCGTCGGCATGTTTCAACTTTGGGGCGTAAATTGCTTGGTGGTATGGTCGCAAGATGGAAAAGAAGATGGCAATGCCAATTGTAACGGGAAGTGAGGTGGCTAAAGCAGAGTACAGCGAGGCAGCTTGAAGCTTGAGAGGGAGTTAGCAGTGCGCACATGGCATAATATCAATAGTCGCAAGCCATACCTGTCCGCTGAAAGGCGATTGGAGAAGATCGAGCAGCTGGTGACCGGCGTCTTGCGGATCTCGGCCATATAGGTGGGCTGAACCTTCCATGCTGGGCGCGAGGACTCCGCCAACGGGCGAAGACGTTGGAGCTTAGATCAGAAGAACAACGGCGGCCTTGTAAAGCGCGCGGCGGCGATCTTTCGAGCTCTCAAAATCGTAGTGTTTGTGAGCACGTATCGAGAATCGAGGGTTGAACGACGTCGATGGGGGAAGAATCTCGTATAGGTTCGCAGGGGGGGTTGAGTCGCAATCGAGATGAGACAGCTGACGAAGCCCAGTCAGTGGAGGGCGACGGGGTAAATGTCCACGCTGGAGACGACAGATGTGTCGTTGGTAAACAAAGAGCTTGAAATGAACGAGTGTGTCGCTATTATGAAAGAGATGCTACTGGCCCGTGAGCTCTCCGAGAGGGTGAGGCGCGGATAAGGGGGCAAGGCGAAGCGAAACGATGAGGATGGCGTCACTCAGGAACAAGCGACGATGATGGAGAAAGGACAAAAGGGAAGGGACAAAGAATTGGATAAATCCGGAGAGATAGGATGTCCAAGGTCCAAGGTCCAGGACATACGTAGGTAAAAGGGTAGAAAGATAAAAGTAGGGCTGGGGGGTGGAGGTTCCTATTCAGACTAAGGAGGAGCCATGACACTGACATGGATCCCGTTATCATGGGGGAGACTTTCACTTTTTTTGTCTTTATTGGGGGGAAGTCATCAACAGTGAAAGCTTGGCATTCATCTAAGGAGCCCGGTACTGCATCGAACCGAATCTAACCTACCAACGCCAATAAAAGTCCCCTGTTTTAGATGGCTAGGCACCTACCTGATGTTAATGTTAATCGTCTTTGATAGAATGATCCAGACTCAATGGCGTGTGACCTACTCTTAATATTAATCAGGTAGGTAGTATATGTGCTGTCAAGTCAATGCTCTGCTCGCAAAATCAATCACAAGTACAAGTCACAGACTTTTTCAACAAAATACCTGACACCCACAACGACCAACATTGGTATCTAGTGGCCGTCACCATCCCATCCTGTCTCTCTAGTTCGTTCGGTGTCTGTCAAGAAAAGCACGCGGCCTTCGTGGGGATGGACCCAGCTCCAGATGCTATTTTTGACGCCTCTGGACCCGCCATCAGTGGAGTCGTTCTTCAACCGTGAGTACACCAGCCAATCGTCTCCCCCCTTCCAGCTTATGCACTCGCCACGTCCACCTGGACAACCACCCCTGCATGGATGCTGAATGGTCGGATCCCCTGGGAAGAGGCCTTGGACGGGAGGTTTTTTTTATTTTTCTTACCGGTCCCGAACTCAATGGATACGAAGCATTCCAAAGAATGCTTTTCTACAAACGGAAATGATAGGACGACGCTCCAAAAACGAAGATCTCTGGTTCCAAAGTGCTGTCAACCCGTTGCCGATCGATCTTGCGTTGCACACTCACTCACATTTTTGTCTTTGTCTTTCTTTTTTGCTCTCTTTCCTGTAACGCCTTGTCTTGCAGATTATATGCATTGCCCTGGCATAAATAAGCAATTTTGTCTTGACACAAACGCCCCAACCGCCTTGCAATCTGTACTGTGATTTGCACTGTAATCCCCCTTTCCTTTCCGTTCCCTTCCCGTAAACAAAACCTGTGATGGATCTGGACCGGTACTTTAGTACATTCATGCCTCAATGGTGCATTTTGCTATCCGCTTCATTCGCCACTATTTTCTACCAAGTAAAATAGTTCATGCTCAATGACATATCGCTAAACAAGACACGCAATCGATCGTAACCAGGAAAATAAACACTGTCAAATCGGGAAATGGTCTCGTGCATTCGCCGATGGGGGGCCTCTTTGAGCTAGGTACCAAAGCTTGTTGAAACTTCTGAAACAGTGAGTCGCAAAAAGAAAAAACTAAACTCCATCACCACGGCCCGAGGCATGACGACGCAAGTCTATTCGATTCTACGAAAATTTTCTAAGAAAAAATATTTGTCAAATAGTCAATATTTTATCATTCCTTAGTAGTAGACCAGCTGGACTATTGACAGGTTGAACAGTTTTCTACGTATAAGTCGTATTTGCTATGCCTTAGGTAGGCAAGGCAAACATCACGTTGGTAAATCCAAATGCATAAAATTACGAACAACCTTTGAGGATATTCTGCTCGAAGGATCATCTAGAAGCATATGTTTTATCGCGACAATACTTATATATAAGTCGACTTGTCATAAGCCCGAGCCAGGTGAGCTTACATTCGATCATCTTGGGGTCTAAGACTGATGACGCTGACAGCCATGGGACGTCTGATGTTTTGTATTAACTAATATCTTTTGTACTTTGGTCGATTAGTGTAAGACATGGGTATGCTGTCAGCCATTGTCTTCGAGTGTTTTGTAATACTTGCTGCCATACTTGTGATGGTGGGGGCTACTGTAATTGATACGGGGGGGATAAAACAACAATGCTGTAAAAGATATGGAGACATATCTTCTTATATCTTGGTTTGACTTATAACACATACATCTATCCTCAAATTTCTATATAATACTAGCTCGTCGATAGATGAAAGCACTTCATAGAAGCAGAGTGTAATATCGAGGTGCAAGGTGCAACAACGCTCTCAAGATGTTGCAGATGAGAGTCAAAACTAAAGAGATATAGAGCTCAATATCATTAACATATGTAATGGCTTTACGTAGACTCTAATCTTCTCATCAATTATTGTTCTGCAATTCAACAAATTGTCTCATTCTGTTGCAGTGTGCTCTTATTAGAGCTGTTACTACATTTAGCCAGCTCCATTATAGCATGGCCTCATTGCTCACTGCTGGTAATACTTGTCTTACAAGCATTCTTTCTAACGCTTTTTGACTTTAGACATGATTCTCTTCACGACTATGTCGGCTCATGCAACCGACACGAGAAGCTTGGAGCCTTTTAGATCCCGGTGGGAGTTATGGCAGCTGCAACAAGGGGCATTTCACCTTGCCATATATATTTAATGGACAGCGAAACCTGGAAGCAGAGGCGTATACGAGACCTTTGACTGGGTGCTTTACTGGTAAAGACAGCTGCTATTCCCTGTGACCAAGAATGGTAGCTGTTTTAGCATACGATAGTAGATAGACAGTGTTGTATGTTTATAACAGAGGTTGTGCTAAAACGCGACCGTGGCTCTTCACCAGTGAGAGAACTTGATGGTATCATTAATATACACTCGTTATCGAGGCCAGAGTAAAGAAGGCGATCCAGGGTGAGTGCGAGCCACAACAGAGACTTTGGCGATAGTTCTTCAACCTTGAACTCAGATGGTTGTCTGCGCTTTAACACGCTATAAATAAGTTTTCCGCATTGACAAGTTCACAGAGTACTTTCAAAGTTATTAAATTATTTTTGTCTTTTTTTTCCTTCAAAACTCAACTCGTCGTGCTCTCTCCTCTCCGTAACAGTTGGCCCTCCTGAACTATCACAGTCCTAGCCACCAAAACCATTTACCACCACAACGTATAATTCCGCCTGGAAAAGGTCACCAAAATGGATCCACTAGATTTAGACATTCTTCGTCGTCGCTATCTCCGTCTCCGTCTCCTTACCCGCCCCCGTCTCGGTCAGCCTTATGTCGGTCGCCTCCCTATTCCGCCTCACTCCGGCGGCCCTCCACGACCTGAGCAGAATCTTCCCAGCCAGGCCAGGCACTATTTACTTCTCAGAAGATTCTTGAACTTGGTCACAAGCTATACCACGCTGAACCATATACTTGCGACGGTCGTTATTCTTGGCCGTTGGAATTTGCTGTTCTTGGCTGTCCTTTGAACGGTTCTCGATCCAAGGTCTCTGAACATTCTCCCGAGAACTTGCTTCCCATGAACACAGATTTCGGATTTTTTGCTATGATTCACTTGCCCTAAGAGGTAGGATGAAAACTTCAAGCAAGATTATAGGATCTATGGAAAGAAATCAGCTTGTGCAAAGTCCACGCTGGATTTGAGACTATTAGTATGGGAAACTGGTGTAAGCGCACGAGAGCCCCGGCAACAACTACCTCGATGATCACCGCTTCAATCCTGTCTAAAAACGACAAGATAGGCTTATTAAAAGACTCACTTCCGTTGTTAACGACCTGATCGAGATTGCGCTCCGGTTATGACGAGTTGTTGACTTTGCGCAATCTGTGCCAAGAATCGGTTGGATCGCGCCATCATGGATAAGAAGAAGCAGACCCAGATGTTGAACTGTTGAAAGTGGTGGCAACAAAAAGGAACTAGGTAGACTCGTTTTTCATCCAAAATATCACGTCTCTTGCGAATGATTTCTTCATCTGGGTATGCGACTAGTACCGTTGTGTTTGGGTAGGTGCTACAGTAGTCAAGTGTGTGTACTAATAAAAATCATTAAGCATCTCACGCAAGGCAAGAGGTGAATAATCATTGCTTTACTACCTGATGCACAAATATACACGTAAGACCTCCAATCAGGCAGACTTTGGGAAGCTGATCCTGTTCCCATAACTGACCGTGCCGTTTTCGCCGTCCCATCCTTGGAGCAATGTTCAGCTCAACACTCATAAAACGTAATGATAAAATAAGGAAAGACTCATATAAACCGCGCACCTAAACTTCAACTGGGCCTTGGCTTCGCGTCTTGCGTGCCGTCTTGCCAACCGTAGGGACGACCTTCTTGTCCTTCTTCAGAGTCTTGCCGTTCTCCTGCTTACCATTTGGCGCAGCGTCTTCTGTGGCTGTCGGCTCATCTGCGACGTCTTCAACACGAGCCTTCTTTTCGGCAGGCTCTTCTGATTTAGGTTTCTCTACTAAGACGGGAACAGAAGCGCCGTTGGTCGCGGCAGGGGGCTCTTCAGCCTTGCGCTTCTCGCCAGCGGCGGCCTCGGCGACGTCGTTGACCTCAGGCTTGCTGGTGCCATTGACATCCTTCGGCTCTGAGACAGTAGGCGCAGAGGTCGTTTCTACGCCGGTGGTGACGAAAGCATTCTCGTCTTCGTTCTTTGGCGAATCCTTGGGCTCTTCTTCGATGTTGAGCACAGGTCGAGGAGTGCCGCCTGCTGGGGTCATGTCGTTGACAGGTGTTTGTGGAACCGAAGCAACCTCGACAGGCTTTGGCGGAGCGTGAAGACCGCCGGCACTGCCAGTAGGCTTGCTCTCCTCTGACTTGACAGGCTCTGAAGGAGCTGTTGTATCCAAGGTGGGAGCGCCAGCCTCGGCTTCGGGGGCCGTAGGCTCAGGTGCGCCGACTAAAACATGTCAGTTTACTCGAGGCATGGGTGTATGACATAGCCCATGAGACTGCACAGGTCACCACGTGTGTCAATTGCACAGCGCAAGATCATACGCGATGAAAGCGGTGCCATTGAGATGGCTGGCGATGAAGCTTACCTTTGTCTATAGCTGGAGCGATTCCGTCCGACATGATGATGACGTAACAGTTGTTGTCGCAAAGCGAGTCTGGCTTACAGGCGCAAGTGTACAAGAGACGGTAGAGTCAAGAATGGATACTAGTGCAGTTCGTGAAACTGATTTGGAGTCGCAGGAGTGAGAATGATGCTTCACGATGGAGAAGAAGGAAGGAATTCAAGTTGAGGATGGGACATGGGGAGCTGGAGTGAGGTTGGCAGGAGCGAGAGCACGAGGTCACGACGGTTCCACAAGCCTACCATAGCTAGAAACAGAGCAAGAACAAGCAAGAGGAGAAGCAGAGAGGATGGGTATGGGTACTAAGATCCGAAGCCGAGGATGCACAAACAATATCGAGGTTCCTTGCCCGCAAGAATTGAGGGACGAGTAACATGGAAATGATGGGGAGATGCATTGGGTCAAGGCAACGGTAAAGGCGTCTTGCGCCCACGCCAGCGCCCTTTCGTCACTGTACTGTAACTCGGTGGACTGTGAGGTTAGCCCAAGGAACACCCGTACTTGACGGTGTGAACTCTGCAGATCGGGACGGACTTGGTCGTCGTGTTGGGATTGGATCCCAGTTCGATGCGATTCGACTTGCGCTGCGGTTGTGCTGCGTCGTGTTGCGTTGCGTTGCGGGGAACGAAGGGAAGAGCTTGAGTGGGTCGAGCTCTTGCAGGCCGCCCTAAGCCACTACTGATCTGGGAACCGGAATCAGTGAGACAAAGCTTTAGTACCGGTACTTGCTTGAGTTGCTGGGGAAATCACTCGGAGAGAGTTTTGGCTAAGGCTACTAACCTAAGCAGAGTTTCGCGTGTTTAGCTGGGCAGCCAGTACACGGTTGAAGAGAACCACGAATATCACTGTTTGTTTATCATGCTCTTGTGATTCTCAAACAATGAGTTTCTAGGAAGACAATTAAGAAATGATCATAGCAGAGAATGTGTCTCCCCTCTCTCTCTGGACTGACGAGCATGACATGACGGCAGAATTGACGATCCCAAGACTGACCTGCATGTCAATGCCTCCCAATCCATGCTAGCAGATCGGCATCGGTTAAACCAAGAAAGTTGTACCTCAGCAGCCACAGCTCCCGAAGCTCAACCGCCACACTTTCAAACTCAGGGGCTGTCTGGGTTGTTCAGTGCAATCTGGCTCTCCCACCATCGTAGGCTTAGTCATTCCTTTCATGCCCCCCATGCTACATCGCCAGCTTCAAAGTGTCCCCTAAGTTAAGAGAGTGGCTCAACGCGAATAACGACGAGACAATCCATCAACGCGACCCCCGAATTTCTCACGCTCCTTTTTCCCTTTACGGTTCTTCCTCGATCTGTCTATTCTCAGGTCATTTCTTCGCTTCTCTTCTTTATCCTCCTTCTTCGAATCGATACCCCTTTGCAATTCCGCCCATCATGGCTCCCAAGGGAAACAAGTACTCGGTTATCTTGCCGACATACAACGAGCGCAAGAACCTCCCCATCATTACCTGGTTGTTGAACCGCACCTTCACTGAGAAGTCCGTACACCTCGATATTGATAATTAGATTTTTGGAAAACTAACTGGAGCAGCAAACTCGATTGGGAACTCATCATCGTCGACGACGGATCCCCCGATGGAACCCAAGAAGTCGCCCAGCAGCTCGTCAAGGTCTACTCTCCCCATGTTCTCCTCAAGCCCCGCGCTGGTAAACTCGGTCTCGGAACGGCCTACGTCCACGGTCTCAAGTTCGTCACTGGCAACTTTGTCATCATCATGGACGCCGACTTCTCTCACCACCCCAAGTTCATCCCCGAGATGGTCGCCCTCCAGGAGAAGGGCAACTACGACATCGTCACCGGTACTCGCTACGCTGGAAACGGTGGTGTCTTTGGCTGGGATCTCAAGCGCAAGTTTGTCAGCCGCGGCGCCAACTTGTTTGCCGACACTGTCCTGCGCCCTGGCGTGAGCGACCTGACGGGCAGTTTCCGCCTGTACAAGCGTGCTGCGCTGGAGAAGGCCATCGCTACCACTGAGAGCAAGGGATACAGTTTCCAGATGGAGCTTATGGTCCGTGCCAAGGCCCTGGGCTGCACTGTCGCTGAAGTCCCCATCTCCTTCGTCGACCGTCTGTACGGAGAGAGCAAGCTTGGTGGAGACGAGATTGTGCAGTATGCTCAAGGTGTCTTCAACCTGTGGCTCAAGGTCTAAAGCGGGAATGAAATGATCAAAAGGAACACATCTTGTTGGATGGGGCGTTTGGGGAAGTATAGTACCATTTAATCTAATACCACGTTTCTTCAGTCGTGCGATCTCTGAAGCATGGCTTCGTCTCTCAATTACAGGATGGGAAAGTTACATGTTACGTCCTCCAGTCACCATGATAGTCTGTCCTGTTACATAAGAAAACAATGGACTGGCCACAGCCAGAACAGCACTCGCAGCCTCGGTTGGGGTGCCTGCTCTTCTGAGAGGGATATCCGCGAAAGCAGCATCGCCAGCGGCTTGCTTTTGTTTCGCCGGGATGCCCAATGCGATCTTCTCACCATCTGGACCCTTTACGAACGCACCCTCCTCCTTGGCCGCAGTCAATCGCGTGAGGATATGTCCAAATGCGACAGTGTTCGCCCTTACACCAAAAGCAGGACCCCACTCCTTTGCGATCGTCTTGGTGAAGCCAGTGACACCCGCTTTAGCCAAGGCGTAGTTGAGCTGACCTGCGTTCCCATGGACGCCAGACGTAGATGAGATATTAACAATGCAACGAGGAGCTCCATCGCGTACACGAAAGTACGGCGCCGCAGCTCGGACAAGAGTAAATGGAGCAGTGCAATGAAGGGCCAGAATGGTGTCCCATTGCTTGTCCGTCATTTTATGAATAACTCCATCCCAAGTGTAGCCAGCATTGTTGACAATGATGTTGATCTTGCCGTCACCAAAGTCAGCGGCGCTCTTTATCAGAGTCTCGATGTATTCTGCTTTAAGAATATCACCAGGTACAGCCTTGGCTTGACCGCCGGCCTTGTTGATACTTTCAGCGACAGCATTGCATTTTTCTGTGATAGTTAGGGTTATGCTCCGTTGTCTCGCAATTCTGAGTTTCTCACCTGCGTCAATGTCTGCAACAATGACCTTTGCGCCCTCTTTAGCAAACAACTTTGCTGCTTCTGCGCCGATTCCCTGACCGCTCCCAGTGATGATTGCTAGTTGGCCAGCGAGTAGACCCTTGGGGTAGTTCAGATGGCCTGCAAGTTGGCTAACACGGTCCGACATGTTGAACGCTTTGAATGGTATTGAAGAGACGTGGGGATGGAGCTTGGGTCGAAGAAACAATATTAAAAGCCATGGGGATTTCCCCAGACTTACCTTTAATTATCCTGAAGATCGGCATGATCGACATGGATGTCTGTGCCGAGGCTCAACGGGTCGAATGTGGGGTAGCTTCAGTCGGCCTCCGAGCAAGAGATGAGATGGATATTGACAACTCTCAGTTCACTCAGGATGTTTGGACTATCAAGCCATACTGATGCATTAGAAAACACTGGTATCCGAGTTTGCTGCCGCCCTATCTCATGGGCTTTTTCAACATTTTACAGTAATAAACTTGGGTCACTCATGCGCTGAGAGCCCAAATATGATATAGAGATTAAAATCCATTCAGTCCCGTTACATGCAGTTCATGACAACACACGCTTCCCGCAATGAATACCTCGGAGGTCTCCAATACCGATTGAAATGTGATCACATAGGCTCAATTCACCAGACGACATATCTTGGACGACCCAAATATGAAGCGACAGATTCCACTATCTTTGAACTCAAATTATGACAGTCAGTGATTATAGCTTAAAATCACTGTTTGTCTTCTCCCAGCCCATTTCTGATGCTTCCATGCCAGCTATCCGCTCCGTCAACTTGATCTTCATATTCTTGTGCCTCTCAGTACACAACTCGTACATAGTCGACAAGTTGAACAACAATGTGTGCGATGACAGACCCGAATCGACAAGCTCTTCCAACACCGCCCGTCCCTGACAGAGTTAGCACATAAAGACTCGTTTGAGTACCAATACTTACCTCTTGTATCCTCCCCAGGTACAACAAGCATACTGCGGTGTTGACACCGACCATCTCGTCATCCATGGTCTCCTTGAGCTCTTTCCACGTATCGAGCGCGCTTTCATATTCAGAATCCGCCATGTCGCATAGCGCTAGGATGAGCTTCTCTACATTCTCGTCACTGCTAACAGCTTGGCGTGCGCAATTCCTTGCGCTGTCGACGTCGCCTAGATGTAGCCACAGAAGCGCCTTTGTAAGTGCCATCTTGCCATCACCCCGATCCCGCAGGGTGTCCAAGTGTTGTGCGGCACCTGTCAAGTCCTCAAGCTCGATAAGAGCCCCTGCCACTTGAATACCAAGGTCATGGAGACGGGCTTTCCAAATCTCTCTCGCTGAGTTGTCGTGTTGTGCAGCTGCTTTGGTGATGCGTTCTCGGGCTTCGCGAGCGAGATCGTGGTAGCTCATAACAGCCCTGCGATAATCGCCGAAGCCAAGTGACTGAAGGCGTATGTTGAGAACTCGGAGTTCCCATGGTACCAGGTGCTCGCCTGTCGTCTCATCCACATACTTCCTGATGTCGTTGAGATCCTCCATGGCCTTCACCTCCTGAGCGGCCAGGGGAGTCGCATCTATCAGGGTAAGACATGCCAAACGGGTGTAGAGAAGCTCAAAGATCCTCTTGGAGTTGGTAGGGTTGATACCCCCACTTGCTCCAGATCCTGTAAGCTCCTGGACTGCTGCGATAGCGGCTGCTCTGAAATGACCATTGGCAACAAGCTCCTCAATGGGCGCTTCGGGATTTGGCTGCCTTTGTGGATTGCGGAATGCGACAGGGACGTTAAGAGGGGTGAGAGGGTGGTAAATCTCTGGTCGCAAGAGGAAAGAAAAGTCCTTTGGTTTGGCTTCACCTAATTGAGACACTGGTGTTCCTGCTGATGACCGCGGATGTGGTGATGAGAGTCTGTTGCGCTGTGTAATTGAGGAAGTACGCTGAGGGGCGGGCTGAGGAGGTGAGAGTAGTGGGTCACTACAACAATATTTAGCATTCGCAGAACTCATTACTCCAAGAGAACTCACTCGTCAAGATCTAGAGGTCCTTTAGTAGAGGATCTAGGTCGAGCTGAGACAGAATTAGCCATGTTATGCCATTATCGAAAATATGTTAATGGAGCCTTAGGTTAGGCAGTGAGCGCGATAATGATCCCCGTCATATGGCAACCCCAACCAACAGCGGGAAAGTTCTGGATACATACTCTTAGTAACGGACTTGTTTCTTGAGTGTCCTTGACTTCCTGTTCTTTGCGGCTCACTCATGGTCTCGTTATTGATAAGTTATTGATGCTATTTGATGAAGTGTCGCGAGCTTGCGGCTTCATGGGAAGTTCGGATAATTGTCGGGTAACAGCTTCGAGATAACGTCAACTCTTGGACTTCAGTATCATCGCAGGTTTTAATAATGCTCGCGTTTGCAGGCAGTGGGCAAAAATAAAAATTACGATTTTTCTTATCGAACCTTGTTGATAGCTAATTCACAGTAGACTGTTGTTCTTGTGATAAACAATACCAATCTTGCCCCCACTGACACAGAAACCACATCTTCTGATGCTTCCAAGTTAAGCATCACCACAAAACTGATTGCCAAACGCCTTGTACACTAGCCCATTATCACCGCAGACACTCGTGCAAGTAACATACTCAATAGTGATACTTGCGGTGCTTGCATCCCTTGACTCGCAGAGTGAACGCAACCTTTGACCGGCTAAAGCAATGCAGACATAAGCCCTTTGCCTTCGTACTGTGCATGAGCTTGTGGACGCGCTGTTCCTCGATTGCCACTGTCCAAAGTTAGCTAACGCAGTTTTACTTTTTGGTTCTGGTTTCCAGATCTCAGGCGCAGCTTACAACAAAGTCTCAACCCAAGCACTTTGTCCGGCATGTCATCGACATAACTCAAATGGGAAGTCTGCAGCTGTTTAATGAGCTTCTTGCTAAAGTTAAAGAAAGCATCAGGGTTCCGCATCCAAAATGCCGCAGTTGCGAGTTGCCAGGTTTCTTCCGGATCGTCCGTCCAGGGATACTTTGCAAACCAGTATGCCGAAGCAAAGGCGAAGCGTGGAACCATGTCGTACTTGTCAACGACGATAGTGATCTTCTGAATCTCGGCCGGCTCGAAGTCCGCTGTCGTTGGATCGGCCCCATATAGAACACGAATAGAGTCACAAAAGGCTTGAGAGTTATCATCGGGCAACTCGAGAACCATTTCGGAGCCTTCGGGCTGTGTGCTTCGCAGACGATGCCCTTCTTCAAAGTTTGGCCCAAACATGACGGCGAACACGGGAGATATCTCGCAGAGGAAGCTTGAAGAAACCCCAAGCAGTCTTCTTTCCGGGCCAACGGCAAGTATCAGGTCGCCTCCGGGAATGAGGTCCTCGACAATCTGTTGATCCGGGTTCTTGGTGAGAGGCTGCGCCGCATCTTGCTTCAGGGGCTGGGTCAAACCTAGCTTCGCATTAGACCAAGCGTAGCGTACGAGTTGAGAAAAGGGGATGGATGCGTTACCCTGGTCGAACGGGCTGTTGACAGGACACATCTTGCTCGTGTTGGAAATGGATGTAGCTGGCTGGTAGTATCAAGTTCAGGAAGACGTGCACGAGTTATACCGCCATGGTCCGACTTTTGTTTGTGATTAAGACACGGCCGTGCTAATGGCTCACTGTTAGGGCTTGGATTGTCACATGTTCACTTGCGAGGCTCGCCGAAGAGTCTGGTGACTGATTAAACATTTGAACTTATTGCATGCGAACCTGGGAAAAGTTCCCGAATTCAGCGAATCAATTCCTGGGTAGTAAGGGGCTTAACTACAAAGAAAGATACGCAGTAATTTGATCGGTTTAACTGCCGCTGCTTTTCTGCCCAACCAAAATTCTTCCGCTTCGTATGCCCAGAAGCGTGAAGCCAATTCTCGATCTCCTTTACTGCTTTGTCGATAGATTGTTCAACCATTGCCTGGTGTTTGCACTGTCAAGCGTCCCTATGATCGAAAACAGGTTGATCGCCGGTGTCTAAGAAATGAAATCGGTCAGTTGATTTGTGTTATTGTATACCAGTATTCTCGTTTACCTTTGCTATCCCATCCAAGGATTGACCAGAGGATAACCCAATTTTGTAGCTTTGTTATGTTTTGTTGGACAACGTCCTATAAGTGACGATGACAGCTATCGGACACGCACTCATCTTGTCGTTTAGTAAAGCTTCTCTTCGCCGCTTTGAAGCAGTCGAGGCACAATCCCGTCTCGTAGTTTCGGCACTCATTATCGTCACGAAGCTCATAGATCGCCACTATCTATCAATCAGTACACAGTTATCCTCAGGCAACAGTTCGGACTTACAAGCAAGTTTCAAACCAAGCATTTTATCAGGCAATTCTAGCGCCTGATTTATGACGCATCACGCCAAAGTGTATAGACGAAAGCTGATTTTGAAGAAAGCCGAATTGTCATTAAGCATGTACGAAATAACCAGTTTCTCCCAGCAGTCTTGAGAGTACATAAGGTCAGAATTGTTATCGTCCGTGCCCATACGTACCCAACTAGATCCGAAATGTTTGAGTCGTTCAGTCATACCATACTTGTCGGCCAAGATTATAACGTTGTAGAACGCCTTGAACCTGAGTTCCACGTCGTCTGCACCATAGAGTATCAGTAGAAGTCTTGTCATAGCCTCTCCTCTATCCTCGGGAAGCGAAATTGTGATTGGAGAGTCCGGTGACTTGTTTCGAAGAGCCTCTCCTTCACTCATGGGGGGGCACAAAGATAGGATAAACACGCACATGTACCTGTAGAGCTTTGGCTCGAGTCAGATAGCGAAGCAGTCATCTTGAGGTAGGAATGCGGGATGTTTGGGGAGATCAGTGAGGGGAGAAGAGGTTGGGAAGAAAGAAGGCAGAGAAGCTCTTTTCAGTAATGGAAAGGAATGACGGTGGGTGCTGGCGGTGCTCCAGATGTGACAGCTGCCTGTCACTGGCAGTCAACACATAATAAGAATCAGATACACACATCAGGGTACAAAAATCCGGATCACCACCTAGGTAGGTAAATAGTATAACAGACGAAGATCAATTCACTTTATGACATTTGACATTATGTCTTCAGCTGGGTACTGTATTCTTGCTCTAGAATCGCCCTGTAAAGAGCCTCCCATCTAGTCTCTAAATTACAGAATCCTTCACCCTACACTTTGTCAGAAGGATTTCGTTTAGAAACTTGCAGAAATATCCCTCGAGCATCAATGAATCTGCAATGTTTGTACAGTCCAGTCAAATGCCCCTGAAAACTTCCACTGGCGAGTGGTCAAAGACCACAAATCCGCGGGTTCTTTCGTGGCAAGTCTCATGATCAAAGCCAGAGGGTCGTTCTCATAAAATTGAGAGCATCAGCGCCAAAGAGGTGTCAGTTTATCTTGGTTTTGACAATAACGTCCCAAATTTCGTCGTTTATTTCGGTGATAAATGTCAACC
Organism: Fusarium sporotrichioides; assembly: GCA_019054645.1. Lineage (NCBI taxonomy): Eukaryota > Fungi > Ascomycota > Sordariomycetes > Hypocreales > Nectriaceae > Fusarium > Fusarium sporotrichioides. Next base: position 2,130,642 of record JAHKNS010000002.1, on the reverse strand, counting down.
GCCAGTATACCAACCATACCAGTCACTGGTAGGTGGCAGGAATTTGTAATAAGAATGATATTTTATACATAATCTTTCTGAGATGATTCCAAATTCTCAGGCCAGCTGTTATATGTACTTTATAGTTTTGTAGACTCCGCGTCACATCGCGTTTGCTTCTGGGTGCATTATCGGTAGGATCTTTTAATGTAGGGGCAACGTTCATAGCTTGCATAGCAGCATGCATCCTTATCTCTTCCTACATCGAATGGTCAGAGAAACGATAATTAATATCGACATAGAAGTTCTCGATCATACATTATGCTTTATTTGTAGATAGGAAGGTCCTTGGGTTTGCTCGTCGTCTTTGTCCAAAGCAAGCCACATAATTTCATGCTTTCAGGGGGAAATACTTATAAGAGGACAACATAAATCACTACATTCTCAACTCAAACTGAGGTATACAAATATTCAGGGTTGCTGAGTTGAGGCGGTGCAGATCTTTGCGAGTGTTATTGTAGCAACAGGAGACCTGAGGTTGCTGCTCAGGACAGTTTGCACCTTTCTTCTACAGTCTTTCAACTCTGCGTACAACCAAAGATATAATATTCCACTCATAGGTACCTACTAGTAGGTAGTAGGTAAGTTGAGGTATCTGACACTTTAGCATTAGGTACTTTAGTTCAATGGATCGTTTTTAGACGAGCAGTTAGAATAGCCCTTCCATGGCAGTGTGCTGTCAGTGCTAGTCATGTGCACGGCAGCAAACAACTTGAACTGCTACAAAATCAGGCAGGCACATGATATTTCTTCTCTTCTCTACATTCCTTCCTCCTCCTCCTCCATCCATCCACTCAACCTTCTACCGACCTATCATGGCGGAAACTCCAGCTAAACGCCAAAAGGTCGGCCAAGGCAGCCAGGCCCCCGACGACACTCCCTCTTTTGAAGGTTTCGCGCCTGACGGCGATGTCGTTTTCATCGTACAAGGCAAAACTCGAGTACGCGTCCATTCAGCGGTCATGAAATGCGCTTCTTCTGTTTTTGCTGCTATGCTGAAACCCAACTTCAAAGAGGGCCGCGCTCTGGCTGAATCAGGGGATACGCCTGTCGAGATTCCATTACCAGAGGATGATTCCGAAGCATTTGGCTGGGTTTGCCGTGCTCTACATCGCCAAGCCGACACGATGCTCTGGAAACTGACGCTGACCCAACTGGCATCAGTTTGGTTAGCTGTCGACAAGTACGATTTGAAGGGCAGCATGCAGCTTTCTCTGGACCTATGGACAAGCGAGAGCATCGAGGAGTGCTATTCCGACCATGCTTTCTGGATTTTTGCGGTGACATCTTTGAAGCCCCGAGAGGCGGAACATTTCGAGACTGCTACTCGTGAACTCATTCTAAAATCAGAAACCCCGTTCATAACAATTGCTTCTACTTCCTCTGGCTTCACCACAGGGGTTGCTTCATCAAGCGATATCAACAAACTAGCAGGCACGGCCATATGTTTGTTGTTTGTGCTTATGGCTTAGAAGCAGAGTGTTGATCTTTCTTTTCTTACAGACAAGCTCCAGGCAATACGAGACAATGTCATAGTTGAATCGACCAAGTTCTTATACCACAGGTTACCCGAGACTTTGCTTGGGGGCTGTTCTGTGTGTGTAAAGGCCTATGTCACGCACATGCAAGAAAAAACAGCCCATTTCAGAGATCTCCTCTTCGCAACCAAAGGACCGCGACTCGTAGTCATCCGTTCCGTCGTTTCTGGCATTCAAAAATGGGCCCGAAGTCCAGCATGTAGTGCTAAGCGGTTGGCATGTGCCAATAGCATGCACGATGTTCAGAACCAGGCTTCCCACTTCTTCGGCTTCGGAGTTGGGGTTCATGGACTTTGTCTTGACTGTTTTACCGAGCAGCCATGCCTCTATCACAGGTCTGATGAGTCTAATAAATAAGAAAAATGTTACTTCCCACTTCAACGGTCAGGGTCCTTAGGCAGGCAAGAAGGACATCATTGGGGATTTTGCCCTGGTTTCGGACTATCTGGAGGGATAAACACAATGAACAATCTTTTATGTCTGGAGGTAACTTGTGACCTAAAATGAAGATACGAATAAGAAGATTTCAGAGGCTTTCTAAGCTGTAATAAAATGACTGGATCTTTCGTGTCGTATGCTGTTGGAGTCAAGGATTCTGTTATCTCAAAGATTAGTATGGATGTAATTCAAGTTACTGGGCAGTCTGCCAGTGGAGCTTGAGCTTCCAGTATTGACCCACTAAAATTTCACCAGTGCACCTCACCTCAGTTCTTCAACTCAATAACACCCTTACACCTTCATCATGAGAACCCGAAAATCCAACCGTGCTAAGCGGTACACGATTGAAAAATACGATTTTGAAGGTAGCTCAGACGAAGAAAATCTCAGGCGCGCTACCCAGAAAGCGGAACGTGACGAAAACTTTGATGAGAATGCTGCTGCTGAAGAAAGCGCTGGAGAAGAAGAGATCGCTCTCGACCAACAGGAGCATGATGAAAATGAAGATCCAGAGTCCGAAGGTCCTGTGAGCGAACCAGATGGAGTACCAGACAGGTTTGCGCGACAGCGCCTGAAGCCGATCAGACCATTCAATGTACGCGCCGCTGGCTTGACAGGCTATCTCGATTTGGAGCCTGTCGCAGACGGACGTGTTGTGAGATCGTACTGGGGACCTTATGACCGCGGTTTTAAGGGGAAACAGCTGGTCGAGGCGTGGTATGGAAGGCACGAAGATGGTGTCGACCTGGTAAAAGGAATGCTGGACCGTTGGATGGATTGGACCGTTTTGCCCCCAAAGATTCCGGGTGACGAAGAACAAAAAGACAGAGGCGTTTGGTCGCCCAGTTTCTTCGAACGGGAGGCTTATAGTGCTGAGCATTGGTATGAACGCGTTCTCGAAAGTCTCCCCGAGGCCAGCGCCCGGATACAACTATCGGTAGAGGAAGCCGAACTGTACCGTTTCCAGAGAGAGCCGATGCCTGTATTACTAGGGCCGCCAACATCGCAACAAGAGATCAGATTCGAGCCTGGGAACGCTTACTCAATATCTCAGGACGGTCTTCCCTTACAAAATGACAGTACACCCGTGGGATGGATGTTAGATACGGGTGGTATCGTCACCGGAATGGACTGGGCGCCATTACATAGTGTTAACGCGCCGCAGCTGCTGGCCATATGTGTTATTCCACATTCTGACCAGGAGTTGTATGACTATGAAGAGCAGTCTGTAAGACCTGACTTTCAGAAGTATGGTACTGTGCAGTTGTGGGAGTTTGTGGGCGAGAGGCAAGATGATGGCTTTGCGCGACCTTCATCACAATCTCCAACGTTACGCAAAACGATATGTTTGGAACACGGGCGTGCTCGAAGGGTGAAATGGAGTCCGGCATGTGGTTTCTTAGCAATTCTTTGCGACGATGGAAACGTATATGTCACTGAAGCTGGTGATGATGGAGAAGGAGGTTATGGTAAGTTTGGCCTCGTCTCAAAGCAATAACCTCTTCTGACATATTCGCAGAAAAGGTCGTCGAGCCAATAGCTATGTTTGGCTTTCCAGATGAAGACGCAAAGGCGACATCCCTCACATGGATCAATTTCAACAGGCTGGTAGTAGGCTACACTGACGGTTCTATTGCTCTTTGGTCTCTCCGTCCCCATCGCCTCCTCTCTCGGCACCCTGTCCACCACAACATCGTTGTGGATCTCGTCTCTGGATATCCAGCTATGCCATACCTTATCGCTTCTACCCCAGTCGGTGGCACTGTCAAACTACTTGACCTTCGTGGTCCTAGCTACGAATCTACCGAAGTCCAGAACCTCACAGTTGGAACGCAGCCAAATCTCCTCGGATACAGCGACCATCTGCTTGGCTTCTTCTCCATGTACCCGTCCGCAGGCGTACTCAACACGCATGTCGGTTTCATGCACCATTCGCAATTCCCTGTTGCCCGTCGTGTATTCACGGGAGAAAGCTACCCCTCGTGTTTGGCAGTTGGACGCACCCATCCATACCTCCTGGTCGGTTCCTTGGATGGCTCACTGTGGGCTATCAATCCCCAGGTTGAAATTTTTACCACTAGACGTGAACCAACCGATCGTATCCGCATCTTCCATCACGAGCATCGGCCTGGAAAGTTCTTCCCGGCTGACTCCCCTGCTGCAGCACGAGGTGTCTCAAGGATAGCGACGGGTTTCATCCTAGAGCGCAGCCTGACAAAGCATTCGGCTCATAAACCACCTGTCAAGAAAGGAAAGAAGCCAAAGAAGAAAGAGACCGACACAGCTGTTGGTGATGATGAAGAAGATGCGAGCGCGATTATGGACCCCACTAGAGCCATCATCTACGAGCCTTTGACAAGAGTCACAGTCGCGGAATGGAATCCCAACGAGGAGTACGGATGCTGGGCCGCTGCCGCAATGGGCTCAGGTTTAGTGAGGGTAACGGACCTCGGCTTGGCACAAACAGAAGAGTGATCCGTTCAATCCATCAGGCACTGAGAGCCCATAATGGTATGGTGATAGTCAAAAGCCTTGGCCATGCCATAAAAGTGAGTGACAGCTGCGAGGATAACAAAGAAGTGGAAGATCTGATGTGAACTTCCCCAGATGTCATATGCGCCAGGGGCACTTCTCTCGGGCCAGCGAACCTATTTTGTAAGAGTCAGCGCTTGAAGCAAGAAGCGGGAGTGAACATACTGCATAGAGGACGGCGCCAAAAATGTACATGGCACCGTGGAGAACAACCCAGCTAAGACTCATACGATCCTCAAGGCCTTGGAAGCCATAGATGAAAGCTCCATGGATGACAGGGACAACGCCTGAAACACCAAGTCCAACGAACATCATTGTACGATAGGGACGCCATGTCGGAGTACGGAATCGCTCAACCCATGAAGCAAAGGTGCAACCAACTCCAAGGATACATATCTAGTCCAGTTAGCATAGATCACCAGCATGAGCATGGAATGTCACTCACAACCCAGAGATATGCAGTCATGAGGTTGGGCAGACAGAAGAAGCCGTAGTACAGAGCTGGAACATAACTTCCGACAATTAAGGCCACGATGCCTGTGTAATCCAACTTGTTTCCCCACTTCGCAACAGTATCGCTATGATTCGACAATGTATGAAAGGTCGCACTCATCCCAAGACACACCACAGCGCCTCCAAAGAAGCATGCAAAGACGAGAACATCAGCGCTACTTGCGCTCGCATATCGAGGTCGAACAACTCGGTCGACATAAGCTGCGCTACCTAGAAAGACTATGGCGCCGATGAGATGAGACCAGATGTTGACAGACTCGTTGTGGAGGTAGAAGAGGGAGCGGAAAGAATGCGCGTAGGAGTTTTGAGATTGGCGGTAGCCAGAGAGGATGAATCCATTGTCACGACGCCAGGCAGGAAGGTCATCCCATAAAAGAAGAAGAGAATGCTCAACCTTTGATTCAATGTTTTTAGCGGCACCGATAAGGTTCTCTGTAGCTGAAGGCCGGCGATTGCGCACGCTAAAAGGCTGAGTGTCGGACGTCATGTTGAACGAAGCTATCCAGATTCTCAAATAAATGCAGCTAGAATACGGCAAGTTTGCATGCGATGATCAACAGCCAAGCTCTGGATTTGCGTCTTGTCCTTCCACTTTTATACAGATCGAGTTCCACTTGTCCGTTAGCAAGGGAGTTATTAACTGTTGTGTTGTTGACTGGGATGATTTTGTTGGGACAAGCACATGGGAAGACACGCACCGAGGCTAATAAAGTGCTATATTTTCGGTTAATGGAAGGCCTTTGGAAGTGTCGCAGAAGGCCCACTATAGTCGATGGTCCTATTTTTATCGTACGTGAAAATACCTGTAGTGAATCGATTTGTTGGATGGTATGGATATCAGCCACGGTACACGGACTTGGGAAAACTTCTGTGGAAATCAACAAGCGAGCTGCACTAATACAGTGGAGGAAATACAACAACAGCATGGATCGTCGGGCAGTTTTACAGTTACAACTACATTCAAGCCTCTAGTCACCGAACACGCAAAGCGCCCGTGGTCAGCATTTGTGTCAGCATAGAATTCATTTCTCGTTAGCCATCGCGCGATATATCGTATCGTCAGTAGGCAATGTCTAAAACGCCAAAAGCACGCAGGTTGGCTGATGCGCTCACACCATCCAGAGCCTCCACGACCCCCATGGGCCCTGTTCGCTTGTCTCTAGGAAGCACGCGAGAACGTTTATTTCTTTCCGCTCTTCTTGATGCCCTGGCCACCGGTGTTGAGAGGACCCTTGCCTCCGGCCTTAGCGGCCAACTCCTTGCGAGCCTTCTCGTCTGTATTGCAGAGTTAGCCAGCTGTGCCTGCGATATTTGTAGTGTTCGGAGTATATGTACCGGCGCGCTTCTTCTCGAGGTAGGCCATGTCGTCCTCATCGAGGTCCTTCTGGGCCTTCTTGGCCTGCTTCAAGGGCTTGACCTTGCCGCCTGTGATGGAGGGGTTAGTGCTCTGTCTGTCGAAATGTAGCTTGCCAAAGTGTGTAAACGAACCTTCTCTGTTAGCGCCACCCATTTTGATGTGTGTAAAGTGAAAGAGAGTATGGAGTTGTGTAGAAAGAAGACGGAGATGTGGTTGTAGAAACAAAGGTTGTCGCGAGAAAGGAAGAAAAGTTGCCTCCCGCTTATTATTCGCTTTAAGTTTGTCTTTTTGTCCAGCCTTTCAGAGGCCCAGCCCACCCGACCTGCAGCGGTGAGCCCACTTGGACCGCGGGGATAAAGCCCGATAAGATGGATAAGGGTCTTTCGGGAATTAGCTAATCCGGATACAGGTTCCACCTTTGTAACCTCCACCCAACCTTAGTAACTACAGTTTCGCTGTTACGTCAAAAGTCTTGAGACAGAATAACAGATGATAAACATCTGAGTTTGCGACATTACGACCTGTTTAGGCTTCACAACACTAGTATTCATTTACCCATCTCCAATTCGCCTGCATATTCCTTTCCATCTGGACTACGCTCCAGCTTCCCCTTATTTTCTTCATTGCAATCGTCAACAAACCTCACCATCGGCACTGAGCCTTGACGAGTCACTACTGATCCGGTTGGGCTCTTTTCCCATTACACACTACTTTCCCCAGTTCCCAGCGCTGACACTGTTTCTGTTTATTTCCACTTGAAGGCCTAAGAATCCAATAAGTACCGTCGTCAACATGACGTTGAGTTCGGACGAAGGCGAGATCGTCGAGAATTGCGCAGAAGATTTGAAGGCAACTTCACTGCAGCACACTGGAGGAAGCAGTGTTGACCGTCAAAACAGACAAAAAGATAGACTTTCGACTCCAGACCACGACACGGCTTCTAGATACAGCAACGGTTCACGACGAAGCATTTCACCCCGTGGCTACAAGCGATCGCACGACGAGAGAGGCAAAGACAGAGATTATCACCACCCCCAATCTCGCGACCAAGACCATCGAAACGCTCGCCACAACTACGAGAACCATCGGCACGATGATCCTCGCAAGACTCGTGGACAGTACGATGACCTCAACCGACCTGCGCCGCGCACTTCCAACTACGGCTACGGTGGCCGCGATCGGAGCCGCGACCGAGACAACTATCACGACGGAGACCGAGATTGGTATTCCAACAAACGACCTCGAAACAGGAGTCGCTCTCCTCAGAGATCCCGACGCGCAGATAGGGGCAGATTTGATCGGTTTGTAAAAGAAGGCCAGTACGATCATCGCGACGATGGGCCGAGAGGACTCAAGTACGATGATGGCCCGCGGGATGGTGGTTCAATGTCCAAGAGGACGACAGTAGGAGAGGCTTCACGCGCCCGAGGACATGATGCTAAACCTGAACAAGGCCTTACCAATGGACATGGCCCCTCCAAGACTTCTCAGCGGTATGTTTTTTGCGCTCTTGGATCTGATTGCAGCACTGACACAAGATAGACAACCCGAACGAAAGCCTGAGCCTGAGCCTGAGCCCGAGCCTGAGCCCGAGCCCGATTATGAGGAGCCTGAGCCTATTGACGAAGAAGCTGAGATTGAACGACGCCGCAAGCGACGTGAGGAGATCCTGGCCAAGTCTAGTTCAGCAACTCCTCTCCTGCTTCATGCTGTAGGAGCTGCGGCCACCAAAGCACGCGCAGCTTCTCCTGCATCCACTCTACCCGATACGCCCGCAAAGACTCAATCCGAGATTGAGAGCCCTCGTACCCCTCGATCAGGTATGTCAAAATCTTCTATTAAGCGAAATTTACTAACCAGGGGTGCAGACATCGCATCACCTCGCTCACCCGCATCTCATGTTGAAATGTCACCTGGGGGAATTAATCTCCTTGACGACAACCAACTGATGAATTCTCATGGAAAGGTTCAGGAACACGACGAAGATGGACCATCCGCAGCTGACTACGACCCCACTGGGGATATGAAGGAGGACGAACGGCGAGATGAACTCCGGCATGGACATGTCGTACTTCATGGTGAGCAGCACCCCATTGCAACAGAGCCACAGCCTCAGGAAAAAGACCAAGAGAAGCCGGCTGAAAAAGCCGGCGGCGAAGATGATGACGACGACTTTGATATGTTTGCCGACGATTTCGATGAGGAGAAATATGCTACGAAGCCCGTCGAGCCTGTGGCACCTATCGAGGGCGACGGCAAAGCCCCTGACATGCCAGCTATCAAGGGGGGTATTCTTGAAGGCGACGACAAGGATGGCTATTACAAGATTCGTATCGGTGAAGTCTTGAACGGTCGATATCAGATACAAGCAGCACTTGGACGGGGTATGTTTTCGGGCGTCGCCCGTGCCATCGACCTAACCACAAAGCAAATCGTTGCCATCAAGATGATGCGAAACAACGATGCCCTAAGAAAGGGAGGCTACACTGAGATTGCCATCCTGGAGAAGCTCAACGAGGCTGACCCCGAGGGTCGCAAACACATCATCAAGTTTGAACACTCGTTTGATTACAAGGGTCATCTGTGTATGGTATTCGAGAACTTGAGTATGAACCTACGAGAAGTTCTCAAGAAGTTTGGAAACAACGTAGGCATCAACCTCGGAGCGACGCGAGCATATGCATACCAGATCTTTGTGGCTCTGGCTCATATGCGAAAGTGCAGCATCATCCATGCTGATCTCAAACCCGACAACATTTTGGTATGTATCCCCAACCACATTAAGACGAGCGAGTACTAACTTAGGCAGGTAAATGAGAGCCGTAACGTGCTCAAGATTTGTGATTTAGGTACAGCCATCGACAAGACCGATGCGGCGACTGCGCATATGGACATTACACCATATCTCGTAAGTCGATTTTACCGAGCACCGGAGATTATATTGGGTATTCCTTACGACTACGCGGTTGATATGTGGTCCATTGGCTGCACCCTATACGAGATGTACACGGGCAAGATCCTATTTGCTGGTGACAGCAACAACCAGATGCTGAAGGCCATTATGGAAATCAGAGGAAGGTTGACACCAAAGTTGTTTAAGCGAGGACAATTGGCTCCTGTTCATTTCGACGACAAGGGCCAATTCGTCAGCGTCGAACGAGACAAGGTTTTGGACAAGGTATGTTTTGATCCCATTCACTCCCTTCACGTTTCTGTTATTTGTTGTTGCTATTGTTTTCGTCATCCTCTACTCCTTACATTTGCATCCAAGCGCTGTTCGGCCACTGAATGTGTGGCCTTCCACGCAATTTCTAAACTATTCTTGCTATGGTGGTTGGGTTGTTCCATCATGGGGCTCTGCAAGTGTAAGCGTCCAACTCCCTTGCAGATGGAAGCGCTCGGGATATGTGGGGGCGCCTCACGACAAACACCACCCACATAGTGATCGATAGATCAGAACACGAGGCATGTTGAATCTAAAATTCCCTTGCGGGGTTTCTAAATCTAGGGAGGGATGTGGTGAGACGGAATGAGGTGATGGAACGCCTCACGATCCTTTTGAGATTTGATCTGGCCGTATGACATGACCAGCTTTGTCTCGGTAGATCGCACTCCCTCTCAGCTTCAGCCACGATGACTTACATATCCCTTGCATGCAAGTTCAACGGTTACTAGGGTTTGGGCAAGCGCTCAGCACATGTGGATATTCGCATTCGCATGTACTCATTTTTTCCCGTTTTAGAACTCTTGGTTAGGAATCGACGACTAACAAGGTGTGCTTACAGACTACCGTCAAAACTTTGGCTGTTGTGAAGCCAACGCGTGACTTGAGGACAAGACTCATGGCTGCGTCGGCAGGCATGAACGATGCGGAAACGAAGGACCTGAACCACTTTATTGATCTTCTTGAGCATTGTCTCGCCCTCAACCCGGACAAGAGAATTACGCCAGCTGATGCGCTGCGCCATCCCTTCTTTATGTCGAAGGCGGGCCCTATACGTCGCTGATCGGACTACTGAGGTATTCTGATAATGGAACCATGGCGCAGTTTAGAAACAGAAGCATGCAGGTCAGGAAACTATGGATTGGGAAAATAGACTTGGCTAGACAAAGAAAGGGAGAAATCCGATCTGGCCGGTTCAAAACATGTGGTTGTTTGATCGGTGTCTCTGGGCGTGTCACCGCCGTTCGTATGTCATGCCCTGCTGTGTCTCACCTTTGTTATGTCTCGCATACGCCGAGGTATGGAGGTCTAGATTCTGGGGAAGCAGGCTAGAAGTTGCTGGAGTTTTCGGGAGTTTGTTGCGTTTGGACGTGGGTTTCTGGAACAAATGCCTACAATATTGTAATAGCCTAGACTCTACTATGGAACCACTATTTGCGCGAATTGTCTGATGTTTGATCGCCGACGGGCGAGACGGTGTCATCTTTTCTTTCCACATGCGAGGACGTGATCTCGTACTCGTAGTTCCCAGCGCCCGGCTCGTACGGAGGAATCCGCCTGGCGCAGCTGGAATTGGGATGAGGCTCCTAGGCACGGGTAGAGTGGCGATGCAGGCCCCAGCGTGGGCGTGTGTCAGACAAGGCAGACGAACAACTGCCTAAACTAGGTAGCTGACCAAGTCCATTGTGCAAATTTTCAAGTCTGCTGAATTATGATCAGGTCGGGTCATTCCAGGCTGATGTTTGACAGCCTGGTACAGTAGATTAAGACCGAGATGGGGGCGTTGGCAATCAAGGGAAGTCACGGTGCTTTCGTGGTGTGTGTTTGATTGCTGTATTTTCTTGGCAGCTGATGTTGCACAGGGGCTAAAGTGTTTGCTATAGATGATACCTGGTTGATGGTCTGTGATATGGGGAATACGGCTGTTGTGCTGTGACTGTGGCTTTGTGTAAGTCGCTTGGCTGGGAGGGAGAACGGTTGGTCAGGGTCTGGGACACCAGGTAAAGGGTATTACTCGGGGAGTCCTTGTGTTGGGATTTTTGACGTCAATGATGTCGTGTTGTACGAGAAGGATGAATTGCTGGCAGTGTCACAGATTGGCAGGGCGAGCAGAGTCGCACATTAATGTTATGAGTGTGATGATTGTTGATGATTATCACGATAAGACGTGAGGCTTTTGATGATCAGAACTTTGAATGTTACTGTACTCTTCTCCCTTCGGTTCTGGCCGACAACACAGACCTTGCTAGTCTGTGTAGTTCGCCGATCCGTGGGATATTGAACAACGTGTTGAGCAGAGAGCACTTTACTTTTGGCTTGCCCTGCATTATGATGTGCAGTCGTATTCAGATTGGTACTGTACGCCCTGATCGCCGTGCTCTTACACGTCTGTAACAGATCCTGTAACGGAGATTACACCCAGGGCCAATTACCGACCGAACAGACGAAATTCCCACAAGTCAAGGATATCAAGCCAGAGAAGTGGGTTTCGCAGCCTCACTCGCTTGGGGTTCGTTCGGTTCGCTTGGGAAGGGAAGGGGAAACGGTGACTCTCTGGACTGGGCTGGACAGGGGGCGGGAAGACGAACAGATCCTTGTATCATTGCCCTTGCTTGAACCCTTTTAGCCTTCACAAACGGTGAGGCAGCGCAGCAAAGCACAGGGCAAGGACGGAGCAAGGCAAAGACATTATGACGAACGGTGGCGAAAAAGAGCATCAAGTGTGTCGTCAGGATCGGCGCCGTGTAAGCACCTTTGGCTCTTGGTTCGCTGAACTTGTCAAGGGGCTCTGCTCTATCTTGGAGCTATTTATCGTTCTCAACGGGATTGGTGGTTTCGACCGTATTGCCATGTGTAGTTTCATCCATATCGAAATGATGCATCCAGTTAGAGGCAGCTGATTCTGAATACTGGGGTTCAGCTCTGGATGAGCATCATCATGACAAAGGAAAGTGTTGGAGATCTTCCACAGTGACATGCGACACAATGTCGATGATCTGGTCAATGCGATTATCATGATGTCTTGTGTCTGTACAAAGTTTCCCGATGGATCAGATGATGTATTAAGTTGCAAAGTGTGTAATATTCTCTTGATGCGTAATATGTGTTGTCTTCAATACAGGGTAGCCGTGACGGTGCTCCGTGTCCCGTGTTCGCTCTCTTGGGGGTCCGCTCCGTAACGGTATCCCCACAAAGCACATGGCACGGGGTTACGGATGACGGAGTCAATGAGAGTATCGAACCATCTCTTGTCTGTAATGTCTTTTCTTTCTATTTTCCAAGAAACCCCATCGAGATGGAGCAGACTTTCGGTTGAGTCGGTGGAGACAAGCGAGAGTCAAAGTGACGTTAGTTTCTTAGATCAAGCTAGAGATCATCCATCCATCACACCAACTTTGTTCGAGCTCCCTCCAACTCCATCTTCAACTTAGTAACTAAACCAACAAATTAGAACAAAGATATAAATCACAAATTCATGCATGCACGCAACGTGATGGAGTCCTATCGAAGCTTTGAGCAAGCCGCGGATGTCTTCCTGTCCACCATCTGTTTACTTCTGACCCTCCTTAGTCTCTAGACAATTACGCCGTTGGGGTTCGAGACCAAGCATCGCTTTAAACTTTTACGTAGCCAAGGCGACAGACGAACGTTGACTTTCTTCTTGCAGCAAGTTTCTGAGCCGATCGGCCTTGGAGTGCCGCAAGATGGTGTGGCGAAGATAGAAGGGAAACTCAATTGCGATTGATAGCGGCTAGGTGATCTTGATGAAATGTTTGTAAGAAGTTGGGGACGGACAGACAGGCTAGACAAGACGGGTTCTCCCATTGTGCGTTGTTTGTCTTTGAGAATAGAACAGAACATGAACCCCTCGTGACAACCCATGTACGTTCAACAGCGTTGCATTTGTCCCTCCTCCCTTGCATGCACACGCTACGTAAAGCAGCCCTTGCAGACATCCAACGTTTGGCGGTGAATCTACATCGGGGAGTCTCAGTATCGCTGTCAGACCATATTCGGAACGCAACTGCTCTAGTGCAGTGATAGAGTTGAGGACGTCCAAGACGGGTTGTGTTTATCTCAGAATGTTTGAGAAGGTAGGCAATTATTTCAAGAATAACAACTGGTTGATCAAGTATATTGCATGTGATACTGATTGACAAGATCGATCTGAAGATCGTTATCAGACCAGAATTAAGTCCAAGCTCATCATGTTTCCCTACAAGGACATGATTGAAACGCAGCGACATCTCAATCGGGCTAGAAACACCATTAATGGCCAAGATATCGCTCAAACCAAAACCAAGTGTGTCATGTTGATACATTGCTACCGCCGGTTTAAAAACAATTGCATCCGTGGTTTCGGGGAAGTGAGCCTGGCGGCACTTGATGGTGTCCAGCAAGCTCATGCATTTATTTCCTTTCCATCATCTCCTGATCTACTAAGAACAGGAGGCTTGTTGATTTGCAGCTGTCCTCTGTACGACACGATAGCTGACGTCTTAATTGATGCATAGTCATGACTCAGAGCTCATCGTAGTAGTTGCGCATAGTTTCCTCTAAGTGACTGCATGACCGGCAGTGCAAAGGGTAACTCCCTATTGGATCACTGTAGGTGAATTATTCTGGGAAAACCTTTTCCTCCAGAACCTGCGCCGTTTCCTGGAACTGCACAGAGGATTATCCCGATTTGCTGCTCTTGTTTTTTTACTATCCACGATGGTCTTGGTTTCTGGCAAGCTCCAACGCTTGATGGCACCGCTCATGCATAATAGCAGCTGATAATGGACTGGGATTCTGGGATTCGACCTATTGTGCATTGCCGTGATGGGATAACTACTGGCTTATGGTCGAGTTTGTAGTAGAGAGAGCAGGTTTCGACCAGCAGTCAAAACACAAATCAGACCATGCATAACATACAGCACTGTACACCGAAACAAATGTCAGGGCCAGCGTACAGATTTACTTTGCCGATGTCCACGGCCGCAGGCCAAGAAGCTCGTCCCTCCTGAAGCCAGCACGCTACGCTTCAGCTACAGTAGATAGTGTATGATCGACGCCCCGGACTCAATTCGAGTCTGGAGATTGACTTGGGTACAGCGCCGGGCACTTGTTCCAAGGGTCAGCACATTGGCATCAGAGGAATCAGTGCTCGCTGGCGTGAGATGGGTCGATTCTAGGGGTGATCCTTGTGACCCAGTGGGCAATTTTGTATGGCAGCAAGGCCACCAGCGCCAAAGCTAAGCTCCATGGATTAACACAGCAAGCGGCCTCACTCTGTGTCGAGGTGGATCAGATGTTTGGTTTCTCTTTGGTCAACTAGGTCGCGCACAGAGAAACCGAGAGCACAGGGCAACAAACGGGGAATAAGGGAGGACTGAGATCTCCAACATCATCTCGGTACTAAGCCCTGAATGGCTTAGATGCGCCCGTGGATTTGGACTTGCATCTTGGATAGTTAATTGGCAATCACGGTGAAGCGTCCTTTTTCGAACTGCCAGACCGCTTCTCTTAGGTCCTGTTCCCCATCGACCCCGTCTTGGATTGACAACTGTTAAGTTGACCATGAGACGGTGATAGCCTAGACAGTGTCTCGACTCTCCGATCTACAGGGGAGAGGGGACCACTGAACAACAATCAACTGAAGCGTAATACCAGGGACCCATGGAGGAATTTTAACTGTCATATCGACATGGAATAGGGTAGCCGAGACAGTTGTTGAATGGATATACGGAGTTACGGTATGAGTGCTTCCTCCACCTCAACTTCTATCAAGAATTTTACTTGGACGCAAAGAGAATCATGTTTGAGGAGGTAAAGTCATGCGATAATGGTTCGTGCCTGGAACAAAAAAGGTAGAGGTTGAAAGCAAGTGATCAAGATCTCACATATTGACGGACAAGGTGCACTGGCCAAGCATACCTGAAATCCTCTCATCCTTCTGTCAAAAAGGCTTTCAGATCCGGGGCTTGAGGGAGGCACAGTAACTGTGCAACACCTGTACGCAATCAATGACAGGAACCGACCTGGGCCTTGCTGTCACGTTCGCATTCACACCGTAAACCCGTTATCAGTAAACAAAGTGAGAACCATGCATCCAATCCATCCATCCAACACAGCACAACGCACACACAACACGACAAAGACCACAGGCTCTTTGATAGAATGTAGGTAGTGGGGCACATTCCATTGACCGTATATAGCC
The DNA here is from genome assembly GCA_019054645.1 of Fusarium sporotrichioides. Taxonomy (NCBI): domain Eukaryota; kingdom Fungi; phylum Ascomycota; class Sordariomycetes; order Hypocreales; family Nectriaceae; genus Fusarium; species Fusarium sporotrichioides. The sequence continues at coordinate 2,115,079 of JAHKNS010000002.1, read as the reverse complement.
TCTCATTGGACGCCTCTTTTGTAAACCGTTTCCTACAGTCAGCCTCACTGTCTCGTCGTGGCCTGTTCAAGGGCCCGAAGGGGTCTCTTGACAGAAGAGCAAAGTCCTACCTGACAAGGGTAGAGGCACACAGCACAGTCTGCCTGCATCTCACCGCGGCCTGGGACCACTGGGTGGTACTTGACGCACCCGGGCAAGGTTGCGCACAGGTTACATTACATTTTACAGCAGACAGAGAGTCGACACTCGCACACTGCATCTGTCTGCTTCGAGTAATACTGCGTAATCCAGGGTCTGGGTCTGTGCCAGTGACTGGAGCAGCGTGCAAACGAAAAACTTGCCAGCACGGGTTGAGGCCCGTTCGAGTGTACCCTATGTCGTTGGACGGATACGTGCAGAGACAGGCAAAATGGATGGATACCATTAGGTATCTAATGAAATGAGTGAATGAGAGTGAGTGAGCGAGTGGCAGGCCTCGCTTCAAATTTCAGAGTCAGATGGGACAAGTCAGAACGAGACAAGACAGGCAAGACCAGGGCAGCACATAACATTACAGTAGATAGTGCTGGACCAGCCAGACTGTAGCCTCATATTGCTGTTCGTTCTCCATAGGACCATCGCTTGTGGATGAAACACCATGTTGCTTCGTTAATCAGGATGGAATAAGCAAATCTCGTTATTTCTCATATCAGCCTTGTCGAAATGTGATGAGCGTGACATGATATCTCGATATCTGATACATTCTCTTGTTGCACCAATCAGAGCTCAAAGACGGCCGGGAACTTTGAGTCTTGGAGAGTTGAAAGTTCAACCATGGCTCAGCAAAGAATGCCGATCCTATCACGGGGCTGCATAAAAATAAAATAGTGAAAAAGCAAAGTTGAAGAGGCTGGCATAAACTTATGCAGCGCTTAGCCGCTCTAGCCCCGATATGCACGATGCATCCATAGTTCCTTCCCTCCTCCAAAGCAGTCTTACTGGCTGTTGGGAAGGAGCGACCCCCATTAGTGATGGATCGTCACAGTTCAGCACCTGCAACAGTGGTGCCAGTTCACACTTTTCTTCCATCACATTTCAGCCCCCCCTCCCTAAACCTGAGGCACGTATGCTGCCAGACTCTCTGACTCTCCCAGAGTGAGTCTTGGGTCTTGGGTTCTTCTGTTTCCATGACTTCGTGCGTTCCATTTTGTGCAAACACGTTGTCAAGCGCCACACAGACGCCCACTCTATTCAATACCTGACCACCACGAGCCAATCGTTTGTTGCACAGTCGATTATCTGTTTTGTTCGTCGTGTTCAAGCACCAAGGTTTGCTGTTTCGTTCCAGTTGTTTCTCCTGAAGCAGGTCCGGCAAAAGGTAAACTGCCCTGCCTGTTATGCGGGAGACTCGGCTGGGGCCAAACTCTGTGCAGTCAGAATAACTGATCATTAATTACAGTTGGTAACTGACGGCATGACATACATAGCACACAGCAAACACAGGTACAGTGCATACAATATTAGACACATAGCAAAGCCGGTCTCCGTTGCTGCTGTCCCCGCCCTACGCCGCGCCGGCCGGTGATTACAAGAGACAGACGGAGCATGGCAGGCAGGCTAGGGAGGCAAAGCTACGCTACGGCACTGCACTGCGCTGGAAAAAACCAAACTGTGATTCATCACGGGGCTGTTGATTATGACGATTCGCCCGACGGGTGGAGAGTAGCCAGTCAAGTTACAGAGAGGACACGAAGCACAAAGACGGCTACGGCACAGTGCACTCTGGGGGTGTCAGCAGAGCACACAGCAGCACACGGAGCGCCGCCCTGGATGCTAGAGATCTGCCACCGCACGCTTGTGAGTGGTCGACGACAGGTGGCCGACCAGTGGGCCGATGGATGGCGTTAGTGCTGAGACTTGAGACTCAGACTCAGAGCGACACCCAAAGAGATGGTGGGCCCGCGCAGAACCTGAGAGGACCATCGTGTGTCGTGGCCTAGAGGCAGTGACACAGAGGACCACTTTATTCAACCATCTAACGGATCCTTGCCCTTTCGTATATTGCTCAGCGTCAGAAGCTAGCCGACGCCTCAAGCCAAGACGCCCCCCCCTTCCCTTGGACTCTACGCCTAGACAAGAATAGAGCATTAACGCACAACGAGGCCAAGACAAGGCCCCCCATGTCATTAATCTCTCCAATGGCCAGGGGTCTAATGAGGTGGTGGGTCTTGATCCACGCAATCCCAAGTCCGAGGCGTGAAGTGGAAGACTGTACGTATCTTTGTCTTGGGTGTGTCTCGCTCTGCGCTCGTCCGCCTTGTCCTTGTCACTAGAGATGGCTTAACTTATCTACTGCCTCTGCCCATCTCCAAACTGGGCCGGATCTAGTTTGAAGAACCTCTATCACCACTTTCACGACACTCCTTCCGGCACCTTCTTCCACCTTCGCAGACGTGACCATTAGGTCTCCTCTTGTCGACTACGGTACACTCACAATCTCCCATCGACAATCCACGGAAGGCCGACAACTTCATTCCTACTCTCTATCATCTCGACCCGTTGATTCGGCTGTCGGGACCCTGCCTACAAACAACTACTCACTCAACCACAACCCAGGAACTTTTTAATCAACGACCCGTTTGGACTGGACTTTTGGATCAGGATCCTTTGCTGGCCGTAGGAAAATACTCTTCTGTGTTTTCTCATTTTCCTTTTCTGTCTGCCGTGCCATTTTGGATTATCTTTCCGGCCCCTAGGATCTACTTCAACCCATATACCCAGTTCTAGGATTTTGTTAGATACAATCAGATAACATGCAGCAACATGCCATTTTCGGTTACCAAACCCCTCCGCCATCTCCCGGATTCGATCATCCCAAGGTCCCGGTTCAACAGCCCTTTGCTGCCTCTCGACACTTTCAGGCCCGATGTATTCCTCTCGCCCCGGAGGCCAGGCTTGGCCGCGTGCTTGAAGGCACTCTGCAGTTGACTGACATCCTTGGAACTGGCGCCTATGGCGTCGTCTACCTGGCTGTCGACCTTAAGACCGGAGGTAAATACGCCGTCAAGTGCTTGAGCAAGTTCAACCCCGATGGAACCCCTTTGGAGCAAAGACAATTTGCCTACCAACAACGCGAGATCCGTCTACATTGGAAGGCGTCGGAGCACTCCAATGTGGTTCAGATGCTCAAGATTGTTAATGATCCCGACTGCATCTATGTTATTCTTGAATATTGTCCCGAAGGGGATTTATTCTTGAACATCACTGAGCGTGGTCAATATGTTGGTAAGGATGAACTATCAAGGAATATCTTTCTCCAAATCCTGGATGCCGTTGAACACTGCCACAACCTTGGAATCTACCATCGGGATCTTAAGCCGGAAAACATCCTAGTGACAGACCACGGAGACACTGTTAAGCTGGCTGACTTTGGTCTCGCCACTTCTGATGATCGATCCGAGGACTACGGATGCGGTTCAACCTTCTACATGAGTCCAGGTACATATTATCTCCCCTCTCTTCCCCTTTCGCAACCCTCTTTCGCAATGATATGATTGCCATGGACACACAACTAACATATTTTCTTTCCCCTCTGATCAGAATGTCTGGACCCCTCTGCTAGGAAGCCCTACTATCTATGCGCCCCTAATGATGTCTGGAGCCTTGGAGTTATTCTCGTCAACCTCACCTGTGGACGCAACCCATGGAAGCAAGCCTCTTTCCAGGACTCTACTTACCGTGCCTATGCCGGATCCAAGGACTTTCTGAAGACCATCCTCCCTCTATCAGATGAACTGAACGACATCCTGGGACGGATCTTCGAACCTATCCCTGAGCAACGGATTACTCTTCCAGAGCTCCGAAACATGATCATGGCCTGCTCCATGTTCACCGTGCCGCCTATGTCGACTGTACCGACACCTCCGGCCTCACCAAACCATATTATCGAATACGTTTCTTCCGAGGATGCCATTATTGACGACTACGACTATGATTCGCCTGCTTCCTCGGATGATGAGGGTTCGCTCACTTCGAGCGACTCTACCATTGATGACCTGGACGACGAGTTTGAACAGGAACGCCAGATGCCCCAGACTCCTCCCGAGTTTGCACCGCACACCTTCGACCCTGAGGATCCCAAGGAACATCAACTCATCTACCACAGCCAGGAATTTGTTCCCCAGAAGTACTCTGGGCCCATCCCCGTGCCAGTGGCCGTTCCCCCTCAATCTATGCTTTGCCAACAGGTCCCTATGCCAGTCCAGGCTCAGGTTCCTGTTCAAGCTCCTTGTCAACCCAAATCATACTTCCCCATCTGGGATATGGTTAAATACGTTCAACAGGTGCCGATGCTTCAGCACCATGTACCCTTCCATCAACAGGTCCCCTTCATGCCTACGTTCCAAGGCTGTTATTAAGCTCGCGACATGAATCGTCACCTGCTTCCAACATAACAACCACCTTTATTATCACTACGACCTTACCTGGATGAGATACCACCAAGGCCTTAACCCCGCAGGCCGAGGACATTATTTGATTCTACCATTACTACCTTGGATATTACTCGACGTTTTTAATATCGACCCTTGGCCCAGTATGCCCACTACCGGGGGAACACACCACTCACTGGAACCCAACCCAAAAGCCGTGCAAGGATACGCCTACCAAAAACATTTTACGACCCTATGAATGACAGTCCGGGATTGTTTCTTTTCGGCCTTGATTCCACGTTTCGGAGCAGCGTTTCCGGTTTTTTATTTTATCACTTTTTCCTTTGTCACAAAATTTTCTTTTTCACTTACAAAATACCTTTTAAAAAGCGAGGAGTTTTGTCTTTTCGAATCTTATGAGGATGGGCAAGATATCAGTTGTAGAAGCATGATGTTTGGCGCATCGAGATATTATGGGAGGTACCTTTCTTTTTTCTACAAAGACACAATACCTGGAAGACGGAGTTGTCCGGTTCCTGACTTTGTCTTTTTTCTCTCTCTCCCTACCAGTCAAGACTGGCCCACTATTGGAACCCGGATACACCAGAGGATAACGAACGCTTGCATCGGAAACGGACATTTGTGTCATTTTTACTCCTCGTTTTTGTTTACTGCTATGACTGTCTCGGAAAGGCGCTGTCTTTTTTTGATAGAAGCGGGAAGAATAGCCATGGGTCGCGCTTGATTGAGTTGGATCAGAGATACCTCTTCAATTATTTTTATCATGACGGATCGGATGAAGGAGTTACTTTTCTTTTTCCAGCGGGGAAGAAAAGAGATGAGCAAGATGTCTTGGATTTGGCACTTGCTACAAGATTAGAGAAGAAGATATGGCTCGATAGCCACAGCGCATATAGCATAGCATTGCGTCGCGCAACATACGTTTACTGAGGGAAGACGGCACCTCGCACAAAAAAGATGCATCTGCCGATCATCCAATGAATGAAAGACAAACCATTTGAGATATCTCAACTCATACTACATACTCATACTTGTGTCCAAATTGTTACGTGATTGTTAGTGACGAATCCTGGCAGAACGGGTCTCGGTGATTGCTTCAACACTGTCGACCTTGGTTACCAACGTCTCTTAGTGATAGCTCAAGAGTCTCGACCCCAACCTGACTAGGTCTGGTCTACCGCAGGCGCTACGGCGCTCCCGTCTCGACCTGCAGGACGGACGGCGCATTCGAACCGAAGCAGTCAAACCCAAGTTGAATGATGTAGATTATCACTTTAGCACCCCTTGTCTCTTAGTACAAGATTGGTCAGGTTCTACATGCTTGTGCATCGTGGGGCGGGCGTTACAATCAACGCTTGTGAGAGAAGAAGAGAAAGAAAAGAAAAGAAAATGGGCAAAAAACAAGGCGAGAACGTGGCGCCCAATAAGCAGGGGTAGTCTCGTTAGGGCGAACGGCATTGCGTTGGAGGAGTTCTGGAATGGCTGTGTGGAGATGAAGACGACGAATCACGAACCGGAAGAGAAGGAAGAAGCAAAAGGTGAGGCGGGCTTTGGGAGGGTAGTGTGATATGTCCGAGACGATTATTGGGGCGATGGATTCTTGGGCAATCTTACAACTTGACTTGGGAGGACTCATGCTCACCACTTTTGGATGATGGTGGTGGTGAAGTTGTGAGAGCGAAGCTATTCAGGGAAACACGTTTTGAGTCAAGGTGTTGTTAACTCTTGGATGGTAGGATGGGTCTGGGTCTGGACGGTGGATGATGACCTGGTCTGTCAGTTTCTGAGCTTGATTCAAGCAGGTTTTGGGCTGACACGGAACTTGGCACCGTAGCACACTGCAAGTGACTGGTCAGGCAAAACTGCCGACTCGACTTTACTTTGAGGTGAGACAATCGGGCATGAGAATGGGACTGTTGGCTCCTGATACTGTCGTACTGCATGTTACGGGACATGCTATGGTCATCTTTGCTCTACTGCTGCACTCTGCCCATAACAGACAGACAGAGTAGTCAAGTCAGTACGTACAGAATCGATAGTCTGTCTGAATCTGAATAGTTCGCATCTTGGTCTTTCACCGCTGATCTAATCTAATCGGAACGACTTGTACGGATACATATCTATTACTGAACTTGAACTGTACGCAAGAGGAACGAATGTCTTGGGACCTCCATGTTTCGAGTATATTAATGCGCTCAGACTTTTCGTTCCTTCGTCTCGTGGCATCCTCATCCTGCCTAGTAAGCAATTAATCTCCGAAAGCAGTTGAGCATGGTCCCCAGAAATGTTTAATTGTCGTTGCAGTTTATCAGGCCAGGGAAAGGCAGGGGGTGTGGAGGAACATGTTGATCTGTCAGAAAGAATGAGAGTGTGAGGAAGAACAGGATAGAGTCATAACGAACGGACCACTTGGTGCCCATTCCTCAATTTTCTAACTAACCTGCATGTCAAACAAAGACGAAGAGGGATGTGATATGATGTGATACAACGGCAACTTTTCCATGGTCAGAAAGCGCAATCTTGAGCCCATCTCATTCCCGAGTGGTTGTTTCCGGGGGCGGGCAAAAGCAAAAGTGACAAGAAACTCTAAGCCACGAGGTTTTTCGGTTTCGCTTAGCTTAATGCAGGTTTTACAGTTCAGTCTAAACGAGTCCAATTTCGGTGTCTTGTCCTTCAATGGATTCGAGGAAGGGGGGCACTTTCTACTTGGCAGACAAGTGACAAGGTAGCAAGTAAAGGTAAAGGAAAAGGACTACCGTACTGACGGAGCACACTAACAATCAACAAGTTGTCGATCATGGCTCGGAAAGTGGGCGTGAGGTGTACTAGACTAGACTCTGGCATAGCTAAATTAGTGAAAGGGCCCGTGAGGCGACGGAGAGTTTTTAATAGAGAAGCGAGAAACTTAGGCGATGGGTTCGGGGAGAAAGAGAGTCAACTGGAATGTGTCTTGTTGAAGCGTGGTCTGCACGCAGTTTGTGCATGGCAGGTGTGTATCATGTCAATCACATCACATTAACGAGCCAGGGCTGAACTTTGCCAAGTTTTTTCCCTTTGTGCCTAGCCTAGCTCTTACCAACCAGTGTTACTCTAGACTTGGCTCTGAGCTAAAGCCTGAGAGCCCAAGTTAAATGCAGCAGTTGCAGTAGTTGGAGGAACCAACGTAACCCGAGTCAACCGACCCCCTGAAGATAGACAGACGATATCAACTCTCACAGGCTCATATCAAACTCGGTAAGCTAGGGTTTAGATTACGAGAAGAATTTTGTAGCCAACATAAACATGTACACGCATAACTTTTGTGTCAAACAAGCGTCTAGTCTATGATACTACGATACTTTGTTACAATCGTGTAATCCAACGCCAAGAATCAATATAGAATACCTTGACTTTGATACTCGGTCCGAAGTCGTCGTAACTGTAGATCTGTGGCTACAGCCTGCCTTCGGATGGCCCCGAACATCAACATCATGATGCCCACGGACCTGTCTTGTCTATCAGGCTAACCTCGCTTGCCTACTTACTTGCCTTCCCGTCTCCCGTGCATCATCGTGGCTACAAGATAAATCTTGGGCTTGATCAGAAACGCCCCTCCCTCCCCCTTCAAGCCTTAATCAAGCCTAAGGCACGGATCCAAACTCAGCCTTTCCAAAATTGTTAGTGTTCCAATCGGCAGGCATCGACTATTGCTTCATCAGCTTTGTAATGTGCGGTTACGACTCATGAGCATGTAAGCGAGTGGACCGATATTCTGTTCTCGGCCCTGCTGGTGGGCTTTCAATAGCAATTGCCGCGAGACTCCATGTTGGTTAGTTGGGCTGCCTAGTGAGTAAGTAAGCTTGCTTGCAATGATAGTCCGGACACGTTTATAGGCTTCCTCTCTTTACGGACCGAAACTCTGTTTGCTCGATAGTTTTCCCAAGGGGCGGGGGGACGAATGTCGATGTGTCACGTTTCAATTACCCACGAGTCAAGCCCAGGTCGTTGTCCAAAGTCAGAGTCAGGGATCGTCGTTATAGCCAATGCGTGATTACATTTGACTTTGGAGGCTATGCTACTATCGTGGGAAATTTGCAAAGAAGAGCTGGACAATAACAAGCAAAAAAAGGGTTCTGACTAAAAGGCTTGAACCATGTGAGCTACTCAATGCTACAGCATTACATGGCGTTCGGATTACGGTATCCGTCGTTTCAGTCGAGAGAGATGCTTTTTGCTTTGTTTAATGCCTTTCGGCTTCCGGGGTAAGGGAGATTGGAGGATGCTTGGGATATTAGAGTTTGTGGTGGTAGAAGCTTTCGGCAACTTCTGTAGACAGCGGCTGAAGTGGCTCAACTTGAGCCACTGAACTCTTTTACTTCAGCTGAAACAACCCAGATAAGTCCTTTTGATATGAGGCTTTGTGATGTGATGTTATTGCCGATATTGGTGGTTGGAGATGGTGTAAGTGTTCGTAGGTGGCTGGAATGCATGATGTCGAAGGAGATGATGATATGGAGCGCGAAATTACTGTCTGCTGTCAATACCAAGCTCATCCCTGATGAGCATATCGTCAAGCGAAATCTCTAACATTCGTGTAAAGTTTGGGGATGACATCTTTGAGGGCGAAGGAAGCATGATCCCGAGTGCTACCACAAGGCATCAGAAAAATCGGCCGCTTGAGACATAAGTGATAAAATTAATAGATTAGATTATGCCATTTATACTATAGACTTAGTTCATTTATTTTTATACCCTAAAGCTCAGAGGTTATTCTTTCTACCACCCACTGAGTGCTACTCTTCAGACAGCCCGACAACTCAAACGCGCGAATGTCACGAATGTCATCAGACTTTGAACTAGGAGAATCAAATTGATTAACGCATCTTCCTTCGAGGCAACGATTTGAACTATTCAGTCGGTTGACGACAGTCAGCCGCTACTTCGCATTGCACGTATCATCATTGCAACGGTTGGATGCGAGCTCAGTCGCCCAAGTCTACATGAGGCCTCCGAGAACAAGCATACTAGAGTTATAAGTCTATAATTAGACATGGAGAGCAATGGTTGATGTAGTTAACCTTGAGGATGGGTTACTCAGTATTCACTTGTGGTGTAGGCATAGGTTATGCTTCTTGCTGAGGCAATAATCATGCGACTGAGTGTCACCAAAGAGACATCCACTGAACCTAAGCTCACATAAAATAACAGTTTAGACTGATGGTAACGCCCTAGGTAATTTGTGTAGGCAGTTTTCAGCGTAAACGTTCACCTGTTGCTGAGTGTCTGCGTTATCTCACCACACGTCTACGATGCTTACACCGTGACCAAAGATCTCTGCAGCTACCCAAATGACACTGCAGGCAGCCAGGTACAAACAATTGATCTATTAGTAGCAGTGCTTAATCGTATCATATTGTCTGTTATTTGTGACTGTTGATGAACAGTTCAGTTCCCTTGCGTGTGGTTTCAACCCAATAGGGGGACACTCTCATTCATAGAGCTTCAACAGTTCCGTGGGCGATTAAGTATTGTAGCATCACTTTCAACTGGGTAGTAATATTCTTCATGTGTATTTAGCCTTTATATCATGTGATATAGGCATGAACCACGTCTGCTTTGTGGTGGTGTTGAACGTGATGTTAAGCAAATGCATTCGCCAAGGTATCTAAGAGACAAGGAAATGAACATGATGAGCATACGATTCTCTTGTTCGTAGAGCATAAAATGCAGTTTATACCTTTTGAGTCCAGGTCATTGCTTTACTTTGTTCTGTAATGAAAAAATGACAAACCTCTTCCTCTTTGTCGTCCTTGTGTAGTTGCAAGCACAACATACACACATGCCGCACGTTTCCTACTCGGCAGATTTCCCCATTTGAAGGGATTTGTCTAAATGTATCAGATCAGATCTATCTATTCGTTTGGTTATTTGATATCCTCAATCAAGCCGATTACACTCATCTCTCGTCTCATCTCGAGATATCCTCACCTTTACGAAGGTACAGGGTAGCCAAAACGTCCGCGATAAAGGATTCACAATCACGACCTTCTAGAACAAAATAAACTTTTGCAAATTCCTTTAAATGGAGTCAAAACCCACTCCCTCAACCACGCCATGTATCAAAAGAGAAACTACATCCGCGAGTGATTTAAAATACAGAGAGAGAGAAAAAAAAGCTGCCGATATCCGTGGCTGAACCCCGGTCTGATTATCGTATCCCAAATTGCACCATTATCTCCTGAGATGGCGTTGATAAGAGAAAAGGCTTTCTGGATCGCCAGTGCCTATCAATTCTTCACTCATTGATAAATGATCGCTACAATCTACTAGCGACATATCGAAATCTCAAAGATCGGAGGTGTCAGAATGAGCGCCGACATTCTTGCTGGCGTTAAGCCGGCCCTGACTAGTGATGTTGAGACGGCAGCGGTGCTACAGAGAAACCACGATGGAGATCTCGTCACAGCCACCGAAGAGGAGAACCTGCAGCGCGGTTTACACGAGAGGCATTTATCAATGCTTGGTATTGCCGGCGCTATTGGAACTGGTCTTTTCCTCGGTCTCGGTCAGTCTGTTCAAACCGGTGGTCCTCTGGGAGCGCTGCTTGGTTATGCCACCATCGGTCTCGTGGTGTGCGCCGTTCAATTTGCCTTGGGAGAAGTCGCTGCGTTATTACCGGTTACAGGAGCCTTTGTGCGACACGCTGAATTTCTGGTTGACCCGGCCTGGGGCTTTGCGATCGGATGGAATCTGGTGTACGGCAACATATTATCGATTCCGTCTGAGATCACGGCCATTTGTGTCTTATTTGAGTTCTGGACCGACATCAACCCATCAGTATGGATCATCATCTTTATCGTTCTGACGACAGTTGTGGGACTCTGCTTTGTCCGCGTCTTTGGAGAGGTTGAGTTCTGGTTCGCCCTTCTCAAGATCCTGCTCGTCGTGTTTCTCATCATCCTGGGCTTGGTCATCAACTTGGGCGGTATTCCGGGAACAGAGCGCATTGGTTTCAGGTATTGGAAGAACCCTGGACCTTTCGTTGAGTACATCGCCAGTGGGAACTGGGGGAAATTCCTCGGATACTGGTCTGTCATGACGAGCGCCGTCTTCTCCTTTGCTGGAGTAGAGTCCATCGCCATGGCAGCCGCCGAGACGCGGAACCCACAGCGAGCAATCCCCAAGGCCTGCAAGAACGTGTTTATCCGAATTCTCGTCTTCTACATCCTGGCCATCCTCATTGTCGGCATGTTGGTCCGCAGTGACGACGAGAGACTCAATGATCAAAGCGGATCAGCGGGCCAAAGTCCATTCGTTATAGCAGCTTCTGCAGCTGGTATTCCCGCCATACCGTCCGTGGTTAACGCCGTTGTCATCACATCTGCATGGTCAGCTTCAAACCAGAGTCTCCTAGCCGGTACCCGTGTCCTGTATGGTTTGGCTCTTAAGCGACAAGCACCTCAAATCTTTCTTCGAACGACTTCGTGGGGCGTGCCATACGTCTGTGTCCTTTTCTTCACCTGCTTCATGTTCCTCAGCTTCATGAGCTTATCCAATGGAGCCATGACAGTGTTTTGGTGGTTGGTTGACTTGACTGCGGCTGGAGTTTTGGTCTCTTGGTCATCCATTTTGTTGAACCACATTCGATTGAGGCTCGCCATGAAGAAACAAGGCATACCAATTGAGAGACTACCCTGGCACAACTCCTGGACCTGTAAGTGACTCTGACGATGTGACAAGGCCTTTTCTAACGTTGATAGTCTACTCTTCGTGTGTGGGATTATTCATGACATTGCTTATACTGTTCACGGGTGGCTTCAGGGTCTTTACCAAGGGTAACTGGGACCCAGTCGGTTTTGTGTCTTCCTATTTGTATGTGACCCGCTTGGCCTGGAGACAATCTGTTACTTTACTAATTTCGGATGTATAGGGACATTCCTCTCGTTATTGCAGCGTACTTCATCTGGAAGTTTGTCAAGAAGACAAAGATTGTGTCATTGTCAGATATCCCCCTACATGATGCATTCAAGAAGTCGGAAGAAGATCATGAGGTGGTATCCTAGGAACATTTCTTGTATAGCCTACAAATTCCACACTGGGATTGAGAACGGCCCACGATGAATATTAAGCCATAGTGAATTACGAGTTATAATTAGTTGTGCTTCGATTGAGGTTTTCGACGTTTCCCATAAAATGGCCGAGTCGCCGGAGGAGAACGCACATCACACCTTCGGACCTTAATGCGCTACAAAAGGCATGCTACTTAGTTTTACCTAGTCGACGTATGATGAATCTGTTAACAACCCTCCCGGTCAACCCATCTGCCATGATTCGGGGAGCTTAGTTATCCGCCATACAGTACTGGGCTCAGTAATCTTGGACCCTCCGAACAACGCTCAGGTATTGACAAGCGGAGACGAGTAAGACACATTATTTATAAGCCTGTAAGGTAATTCTATCTCCGAGGTACAGTATGAGAACCACGTTCCAGTGTGTTGTTGAGTGCAGGTAAAGACAGCCATGACAAGCTGCTACTCACTTTAGTCCCACCACATATTACTGACTAACATGACTGCGGTTTCAGTCTAAGTCATCCTCTCAGTGATGACCTCTCGGAAGCTTTGCGTATTCAAATGCAGGGAGATTAGGCTTGCATGTGGTATTTACCTCAGGCAACGATCCACTGTCAAAGTATCTGGCCACAATATCCTCAGTACAGTTGGAGGGATGAGAGATAAATGAATGCTACAGGTAGTCAGTATGGTGATGAGTTAAAGGAACATGGGAGACTCACGCCAACACCTTCGTGAACGACAACCCGACTTCCTGGAAACCTGGAAGAAACCTCCTAAGCTGAGATCAAGGGAGTAATAGGATCGGAGATACCGTTGACGATAAGAACAGGATGATTCGTTTCAATTCGTCGAAGACTATTGGTGTCGATCTGTTCAGCCGCCTGGAACTTCCATCGAGCACATTGAAACCTGTTCAACACGATTGTGTCGCCAAAAGGACCTTGGTTCAGATGTGTTTGATAGACGGAGAAGAGATCGTCAGGAGTATCAGCGCGGAAAGACGTATCACCACATGCGATCATGTATAAAGCAGATGCACCATTCGAATCTATAGCGTCACTGAAGGGGAGGAACGCAGCAGTCTCACTACCTTCCAGAGCACCCTTTATCCTTGCGCCCAACTGAGGGTAAAGGGAAGGAGTGTATAGATGATGGAATACGAGTGATTCAAACCAGTTCGATTTTGAGCTCGGCCTCCCTGTCGTACTGAGAGTACCATCGAGACGATATAACCTCTGTAAATCGTTATAGCCCTCAAGGAGACTCGCTGCTGTAGAATAGTTGGCCGCTAGAGAGCAAGACTGCGGCCCAGCTGCAAGGCATTCGTCAAAAAAGCGCATGATAGCTTTCTCAGCATCTTTGGTGCTGCTCTTCCAGGTACCGGTGAAGTATTCATCTGCAAGAAGATTGCTATCGAGAAGCATGCGGCCGATGCGTTTGGGGAAAATAGCTGCCAGAACTTGACCTAGAATAGTTCCATACGAGGTTCCCCAGTAATTGATTTGGCTGCCCTGTCCTAGGGCGTCAGCAATCTTGACGATATCCCTGGCGACAAACGGTGTGCCGTAAAAGCGCCCAGTATCTGCGTGGTCGTTGTAACAAGCATCGGCGAGTTCACCTGCATTCCGCCAAGCTTCGCCCTTGATCCATTCCCAGTCGCCATGGGTCACTATATCGGCGCCTTCGTTGAGTATTTGCCGGGGCGATAGGGTAGAAAGGGGGCTGTCAAAGATACCACCGCATGTAGCAGTTAACGTCTGACTAGATCCGCTAGTCTGGATGAGTGACCGACTCTGCAAACTGCTACCTGGGAGAATCTCTTACCGCGGATCAAAACTGATAATATCGTAGTGTCCACCAAGGACATCTACAAGCTTACCACCCACATCAATGACTCCAGACACACCGGAAGCACCCGGTCCGCCAGGGTTGTAGAAAACACTGCCTTTGCGTGGTTGCCTAGTCGCATTCGCCTTTATCAAGTCGAGCACAAGAGGTCGGGAGCTCTCTTCATTGGTGTAGTCGAGGGGTACTGAGAATTTGGCACAGTCGTAAGCTTTTTGGCGTCGGTTCAGTATTTCGTTCCCGAAGTCCAAGTTACACTGGCTCCAGGTGATGCCTGAAGTGCTCGAATCGCGTGTCCTTAGCGTTGCAGCTTGTACCGACTGCAGAAATAGATAACCGAGAACGATGTTTCGTGGTTTCATGATGTACAGGGTAATGGTATTATGTTAGAGATGTTGATATGCTGGGTAAAGAATGTTGCTTGGAGGGCGAGTCTGTGCTTCATCGGGAGTATAAATACTGAACATTGGTTCAAGGCATTCGAGGCAGTATTGATCAGTTCGCAGACATTGGAAATGGCAATAGAAACAGGAAGTGCCAACCAGGCAGAAGCTCGTCACATTGAGATTCCACAGTGGGAAGGAACCACGGGTAACTCTCCTTCCCCTGATAGTTTTCACATCCAAAAGAAACCCCGCCAAAGACATGCCTTCTCGAGCTCTGTCATCGACAAAGAGTAAATCTCAGCGCTTACGGGCTGATAAATCACGAGTGAAGATTCACAAAAATTCCGTAGGTCATTCCTCTTCACCTGAAGTCGTCTTGTGAAGCTCACCTGGTCCAGAACCTTGCTTTTTGCAACTATATATTACGACCGTCTCGTCTGCTCTACCTGACCTTGGCGCTTGAAACAAAACTCGTTTCTTCATGGTGCTTCGTGAACATTCGCCGATTCGCTTGACAACTCCGGTTTTACCACGACATTACTTGCTGGTGATGCAGGGAGTTGGTGGCTGTACTCGTACACGCCTTGATGCTGTGGGATCGGTTGCGGTTGAAGGTGACTTTCGCTGGTCTGCTGACTCGCCACAGCGTCTTTGGCCTTTCGTGATCGTCTCCAGAAGAAGAAGCCAAGACCGGCAAGCAATAGCGTACCAACAATGGCTCCGACAGCGATTCCTGCACCAGCTCCTGCGGAAAGTCCCTGGTTCGAATCGACATATGGATCGGATTCGTTGTCGCGTTCAGAGCTGCTGTCAGATGTGCTGACGTTGAACATCTGTGAAATCGCAATCGCATTCTCGCCTTTGACGTCTGTGTCATTATATAACTGGAACCAAAAGACGGCATCTGCATCCCAGTCGGGACTATACATGTCATTTTTCTGAAACTGATTCCGACTCGTAAACTCTGCCACCCAATAACTACTTCTGTCCGTCGTATTGTCTAAGATATCTCGATTAGGCACACTTTCAGAAGCACATCATAGACGCTGCACCTACAGTCAAGCATGAATTGTATTTCTGATCCGTTGGGAAGAATCTGAGAGACTCCCAGGCTCAATGATGTGAGGTCGGTTCTCCATTTAACAGGGATACTTTGCCCGATACTGTATCGTTGATTGTTGGCCGGATCAGGCTGATTGGTCCCGTCAGGCAAGTTCCCGGGGTAGACGAAGAGAGTCACGCATTGGACATAAGTGACCAAGCTGAGAAACGAGATGAGAGATCGTGTAAGAGAACACATGGCTGCGTATCTGTAGTTCAGACGATCGTGAGGTGTAGATGAAGAGAGCCGGCAGACAGACAACCAAGCACGGACGCAAAGAAGGAAAAGCAGAGAATCAGGCAAGCGAAAGAACGAGCTCCAGTAAAGGGGCCCTTTTACTTTTTAACGGTATGAGGTGAGCCCTGTTGCTCTGTCGATCCTAGCTGTTGAGGTTTCATTTCCACCCGGAGGATTATCATCCCTGACAGAGTTGCATGATCTGGTCTCACGTACAAGGGCAAAAATATTCGGGTCTAAAGCTCAGGGTACAAGAAAAAGAATAAACACATACTCTGGCGTAAAACGTGATGAGTTGGCTGACTTATTTCGTCTCTTACTCTGTTGGAGTCGAGTTTTCTGTTACCCCAAGAGACTCGTCAACTTTATCAATACATAGCAACTTGTGGATATCATATTATATTATATCATATGGATTGGGGGACAGAATAACGGAAAGAAAATGTCCAACTAGTCAAAACGGGTATAGAATGCTAAAAACGTCTATAAAGCTGAAATTGTTGAAGAGTTTTGCTCTTAAAACTTGAGGTGAAACTTGAACGTGAAGGTATCGTGTTTTCTTGGGCCCACGCTTTGACATCTTGGCCTTGTGGGTTTTCAAAGCACAGCCATTGTTTCTCTCGCCTGCTCAGCCTATCATACCCCCTAACAGCCGAATCGCTTGCGCGTTTGAGTTCCGCAAAGGATCGAAATGCTTACCAGAGGACCAGAAAGGAAGTGGATTGCGGTGTATTTGCTAAGGCCAGTAGGTACCAGAAAAGTTGGCCTCTGAGCTTTAGGGTATAAAAATAAACAGCCTAAAGAGCCTGATCTAAGTTGCATAAACTGATCTAGTGATTTTGTCTCTTATGCTCTTGGCGGCCAACTTTTCTGATACCCTGATGTAGGAATCCCCTGCCCTCGAATGAGATTACTTGCTTCGACTCGACTTGTACGTCATGAGGAATTATTAGCAGTCAGCTTTGCTTTGATACCTACACAAGAACAATAACTGTCTGGTATTAACAAAGTCTCGTACTCAAGCCGCCCGCCTCTCTGGAACTTGACTGCGACTGGACGATCTGGTGTCATCGCGAAATGTGTAGGTCCACCCCATCAAGCCAAGCCATAACCTCGAACAAAACATCTCCAAGAACCGACAAAGGCAAAAACAGAGCCGACTATATTAGTCCGGCCTAAACAATGGATCATTGTCCGGATCGTAATCAGGATCATACCGACCACCCCCAAGCCCAGTTCTGGTAATTACTTCGCATGCCTCACGCAATGCCCGGTTCGTCTTTCGTATTGAAGTATCATAATACATCAGACAAAAAATGACCACCCTTTGCGAAACCAGTTAGATATTTTCTACATGAGAGATAAAGAAGGGTCCAGCGTACACAAAACATAGAGCCATGCATACAAGGAACGGATCTGGGCCCATCCTACAGCAGCATTGTTGGTCGGCCTCCATTGTGTAACAATGCAGCGGTTTATGCGTTTTTGACGCTTTGGTGGTTGACAGGTCTTCGGATATGCCTCAGAAATAGTGTGTGTTTCTGAGTAACGATCGGATCGAGAGAAACTCGATGCCGGAGGATTTGATTGGAGTTCAGAAGCGCCCTGGTGGTTAATGAGGGAACGCGACTGGAAATGAAGGAAAGCCCAAGAAGTTTCTTCTATTTGTACCCAGTAAGAAGTTGAGTTTGACGCATGGCTGATACCCAGATATGCCCAAAAGTTACATGAGCCCGAACAAACTTACGCGACGAACAATCTAACAACCAGGCCTATAACTATGTGCTGGTAGAGTGCCCGGCACTATTTCAAAGTCTAATAAGAAACACTAAAGTATCTGTGGATACAGCCATGTCAAGAAACTCCTTGTATTCTTTTCACTGAATATATTGCAAATAACCCGTTCTATACGTTCTAGCACTGAGAGCCTTCTAAGCACGATCGTGACCTCGCTATGCACCAACAAAAGACAAGATGAAACCATAATGCAAAAGAGCCGTCCAATGGACCTATCCAGCGTCCTTAATAGTCGAGTATACTGAAAAATATCTATCGATGCTTCTACTCAAGATGCTCGTGAGATTCGCGAGAACGCGTGCGCGTGGTAGACTCATCACCCATTGACTTTTCAGTCGGCAGGACAATGGCGCGGTCCAAAGCGTATGGGAGTCCACGATGGCGCCCGCGAATCATCATGGCGCAAATGACGAGTTTACTGAATGTTGTGAATTCGGTGCAAAATGATGCACTGATTGTTGGGTATCCTAAACTCAAGCCAACGTTACAACTACGGGACAGTCAGCACTGCAAGTCACTCAGGAGAATCGCACTTACTATGCCGAGACACCCTCGAACAAGATGGGCCACATTGCGAAAGCCTGTTACCGTAAGCGCCGCACTCCATGTCAGATTTGAGATGGTACTCACAAGGTCGTTTCCATCCATGATCTTTTTGTGCTCTGCTATAGTGATACAGAAAAGTCCAAGGCAGATATACCATAGATCGAAACTGAGCTGATTTCGTAAATGCGTCACAAAGTACGAACCGCCATCTTCCTCGTCTAGTTGCTGTTCATCCTCATAGATTCCAAGGGAGCGTTCTTCGTATGTATTGGAAGATCGAACCACAATCGAGATGGGATATACCGAAACGTACATCATGACCAACAAAGCCAGTTGCACTGCTGGGTTGACATTGGCCAGATTAAAAGTGGCAGTACCGGTGTGTCGTGAACTGACGGCCTGGAACACAGCGGCACAAAATCTCTGCCATCCTGGGAGAACCGTAACGGTGGGGTTGTCTAAATCAAGAAGAATGATAAACAGGACATCCGCAACATTGAGGAGGGTGAGAATGGCAAGCAATGCCCAGGTCGGTCCGCTAGGGAACAGCAAGGTATAGCATCGACGCGGATGGTTGAGGAGAAAGTGCAACGGCTCTTGCAGTGAAGACTGTTTCGGGAAGGCTTTCGATGCAGACCAGATGATAAAACGGAGTAGAATAGGGTAGAACGTATGTCCAGCAAGCGCAAGGGCACTCATGATAAGCAGCGGAGCTGGAGCGTCGTTGAAGGAGATCATTGAGTCAGGGGTTAAGGTGAAACCCAAGTTTGCAACCATAGTCTGAGCGGAGAAGATGGCCCTAAGAGGGGATGAGACAAGCTTGTTTTCATCAGATAGAGAGGAGACTTACCACCAGAAACGGTTCTGACCACATTCAGCGATGTAATCAACATACCTGCTGGGAGCGTGGTTGACCCATCCTATCAAGCAAACAGCACCCAGGAATTGGAGGAAAGCATAGTAGCCTGTATGGATTAGTGCCTTTCTTGTAAACAGGGCACTTCAAGACTCACCGACGATGATCTTGAGGAGTAACTTCAAACTTTTGTACTCAATACCGCCAAGTTCATCTCGGTCTTCCGACGTCAAGTTGTGAAAGATGGAATTCCGCCCAATTGTCACTTCACGCGATAAGTTTGGGAAATCCCCTACAGCAAGTGTCGGCGCTCTTGCTAACGGTCGCTCCTTAGGGCCTTGAGCAGTGTTGCCGATAACAAACAGCGAGGAAGCAACGGTGGCGACACGTTCTACCGAACGAACTTGGGACAGGTTAAGACCAGCACTGCGTCGGCGGCGAAGAGTTCTGATGGAGTTAGAATAGGTGCGAGAAATAGGCTCGATAATATCATCTGGAGGATTGATTAGCCCATATGTATGCAAGCAGACCAGTAGCGATATCACCGTACCATCTCGAGTATCCCTGCTGAAGGGGCGACCACTGTTCAGCTCAACAAATGGTAGTCCTAGAAATGTCAGTGGTGACCAGAGAAGAATCGACGACGGTACGTACCTTGATCACGAGCCCGGGGTCCGGGGATATAGAGAGTAGAGTCCTGGTTTTCGCGTCGAGGATGATGATCGGTTGAAGGGTCAAATGTGATTTTCGTTCCTTGTTGGTTTACCTCCTGTTCGACCACGTTATCGTCCTTAACCGTAAGTGTGTCATCTTCCACAGAACGTTGAGAATGCTGATCAGGGGCTGGGAGTGTTTGACTACGGGCATCAATCTGGGGAAGTGCATCCTTCTCTGCGGTGTTTCTAGGAACACGGTCTGTGACGGCACGCGCAATGCTGGGCCGGTGTTCAGGCTGCTCCGAAACGGGAAGCTCGGTACCGATCTCAGGATCTTGCTTGGGATCTGGGTCTACGGCTCTGCGTCGGCTTATCAGAGCAGGAGCTTTGAGCAGATTCAGCAATGATTTGTTAAAGCATGGGTGACATGATGAACTGACCGGCCTTCTTAAGGTATTTCCGGAACCAGATTAAACGCGCAATGACGACCAGAATGTTGATAACCACAGTATTGCAAACAAGGGGAACGAAGTAGAGATACAGCTGCTGGTACGTTCTGAGGACAGGGACATCGACACTGTATCGGTTAGCTCGGCGGGATAATTACGAGCGTTGCAGAAAGTGGCTCACGTAGTCAGACCGGTAACGGTTGAGGCGCTGACACCCAAGAAATAAGCATCGATTGCACTGAGCTTGCCGTTGGGATATATAAAAAGGAAGCTAGAAAGACCCATGCAGATAATGTATATATCTGCGTGTTGCCAAGAAGTGTTGTTGTTAGCGGTATCGCACCTTGCAAGCAGTTTCAGTATACTAATATTAATAGACACTCACAATGCAACTTGACGAAATTGAGATTTGGGCGCCACATGCTTTGTATGTTTGGCGTCAGACGCCGAAGACGACTGAAAGAAACAAGGACGCTGTCTCAGAGCGGTTCGGGCTGCGAATCGTTAACGGGATAAAGTTTGGATATGGATTGCTGCGCTTTTACCCGGAGAAGAAGAAGGAATGAGCAGGTTGCAAACCAACTCTTTTCAGAAGGGGAGAGCAGGTGGGCAGTGCTTAAAACAAAATTACCGCTAAGCCGAGAGGCCGGGATCCGACGACAGTATTCAAGACATCTGCAGGTGCGTCAATCAAGGGAAACAATAGAGCCCAAGCAAGCAAGCCCTTGAACAATGTGGATGATAATGTGTGGAGGTCCGATGCAGCACAGCACAGCACATCACATCACAGCATAGCACGCCAAAGCGCCTGATCCGACAAAGTGTCCAGGGACTGGAAACGAGAAACGAGCGGGATATTGCAGAAACCGTATCCGTAATTCTCTACTCCATATTGGAAACAACATAAGCTTAAGCTGTTAGGCAGTGGAGTAGCGGTAAAGGGACCCTGAGATGACCTAGAAGGGGGGACATCGCGATTCCTGATTGGGCTTGGGTGATCATATGCCGCCATGAATTGAATTTATTCGGGGTGTTTCGATAAGGCCGGCCCTCTTTAGACTCTGGCTGTGCAGTGACTCCAGTGGGAGAGTGGCAGTGCAGCCAGTTTTGGAGGTCAAGTTACGAGTCATCCATCCACATGTTGTCCATCCATGACAAAGACTAAGATGTCGGCAGGTCATGAACGAGATGAACTGGCCATTCTGTTAGGTAAGGGATATATAGAGTAGCAACCGTGATCGCATTGTCTACTTTGTCCGTGGCTCCATGTCTTTGGGCTTTTGAAACAGGAGCATGATTGTAGACTGCTAGCCTGGAACTTATCAAGATAAGCATTTGGTTCTGACACTAACGATGAACTGACGTTGACCTTGCAAATAAAACAAATCTCTAAAAAGGTCGCCAAGCTCAAATGCCAAGCGCCAACCCCAGATCAACTGCAAGTGCTCGCAAACAGTCCGATCAATGGGACGAGCAACCTATTATGTCATAGGCTAACCGAAAGTGGACAGCCCTATATCTGAACGCGCGAACCTCTCACAAACGCGACGGGACTGACGTGATGCGTGTGTCGCAACGCGGGCTCAGACTGTGCCATACATTATCATGAAAATCCAGTAAACAACAAAATCAATTTCCTACCAATTCGTCCTTAAAACTGTTCATTTTGTGTTAACATCGCACGCAAATCGTCTTTTAAACATGGACTTTGGCTTTGGCCATAGTGCCCCTTCGGCCTCCGGCTCTGGCTCGTCCACCAACTGGCTCGGTTATGGTCAGCGTGATGCAATGCCAAATTCATCTCCTGGTGCGCCCAATGCGCCAGACGATGATGTTTCTTTCGCCGAGTCGTATCGTCCCGAGACTTCCCCTCTGTTTAATCCACTCTATGTACCTCGCGACAACGCCGCTGAGACTGCGCCTTCAGCTGGGACGAGTCCTGGTCCTGCACCTGCTTGGCCTTGGCAGCGCGATGCATCGACTCTCGACAACACCTTGAACAGCGACAAATTCGACTCGCCTGATGTATCCCCTTTACCAGAAAAGCCCGCGCCACAGGACCACGTCTCCACCGAAAGATCTGCTGACACGCAGGAAGCCATCTCTCCCGAGCATGCCCCGTTGCCGCTGCCGGAACAGCCAGCCACGGAGGAGTCTATCGTTCAGCAGACCACCACGGAAGAAATTGTCCGGGTCGAAAGTAACATTGATACGCCAGATGTCGAGGGGTTACGAGTCGAGGTTTACGAGCACACCGAAACTATTATCCAGTCATCAGAGAAACAACCAGAGGAAACACCTTCACAGAACGAGCGTGACAATGAAGTCACAACAGACGAAACTGATCGTGTCGAAGAAATACCCACCGATGCCGAGAAACTTGTTGATGGCCAGAAAACTCCCTTGCAAGAGCAGTCAAACTCACCCGAACCCAATTCAGCACCGGCGGCAGGACCAAGCAAACTCAGGTCCGCCTTACTTTCCGTAGGAAAGGGAATAATGAAGCGCATGTCAGCACCGCCATCTGCGGCCGTCGCAACTCTCGAACAAGACGAGGCTGAGTCTCGCCGAGCTATGTCATCACAGCCCGAGCAGCAGTCCGAGACAGGAGCTTCAACACCACCACTTGTCGTTGAACTCAAGAAGATGTCAGAGAACGAGAAAGCATCCTTCACTGAAGTATCAGAGTCCGACGAAGAAGACATACCTGCCAAGATTGCCTCTGTACCCTCCGTAAAGCGAGGTCGACCTCGCAAACAAAGCCTTGCCGACAAGACTGAAGCATCTGCCACCAAGCCTGCTCGTGGGCGTCGCAGTATCGCGTCCGCGCCCGTGTCTCCTGCGGTTAAGAAAGCTCTTACTTCGGTCGCAAAACGCGCCCGCAAGTCAATGCCAGCAAGTACCACTGTTGATGAAACTCCTAAGAAACGAGGACGACCACGAAAGAGTGATGCTGTAGCTACCCCAGCTCTGCCCCCAAGCACTGCAAAGAGGGGCAGACCGAGAAAATCTGAGGCCACTCCAATTGCTGTCCCGAGCGCGTCGAAGCCTGTGTCTGCTAGAGGTCGCCGAGTTGCTAGTGCCAGTAAGGCTGCCATCACGCCTCGAAGGCCTACCGCCGTTCGTACTCCCAAGACAGCTATCGGACTGCAGGCAGCCGTAACACCCTCGTCGACCCCTAGGCCACGTGGCCGACCACCCAAGAACCCCAAGCTATCGGAAGAAACTGAGCCTGAGGTTGAAATGCCCAAGCGCGCTGGTCGTGCAAGCCGAGCTTCCAATGAAAATGAAGACGCTTCTCCTAAGACCACTCGTGCGGTAAAGCCACGTGCTGTTCCCTCCCCCGCCAAGCGTGGCCGGCCAGCAAAGAAGGCTGCTTCTTCTCCTGTCCCCAAGACTGAAGTTCAAACAGCCACAAAAAGAGGACGCCGTGCTGCCGCGGAGCCCAAGGAAGAAGTTTCTGCTGAGGCGCCCAAACGACGCGGCCGCCCTACTGCCAAGGCCGAGGTACCAGCAGTTGAACAACCTGCCTCCGAGCCCAAGACTCGAAAGCGTGGCCGTGCCGCAGCTACAGAAGACACGCTTGCCGAGGAACCAGCACCTAAGAAACGCGGCCGCGTAGCTAAATCTGCTCCGGAAGAACAAACTGCGCCCGCCCCTAAACGACGTGGTCGAGCTGCTGCTTCAGAGGCCACAGGAGAGTCGGTAGCCGAGCCTGCGATATCCAAAAAGCGTGGAGCAGCCAAGACTGCCACAAAGACCAAAGACACCACCGAACCTGTGGCCCCAAAGAAGCGGGGACGGGGAGCTGCTGCGGCGAAGACTGTCGAGGATGTACCAGCCGAGACCGCCGCCAAACGTGGCCGTGGGAAGCGATCTGCGCCCGAACCAGAATTAGAGGCTGAGGCATCTGAGCCTGCGACCAAGAAGCGACGCACAACACGCAAAGCTGAGGAGCCTGCTCCTCCTAAGTCAACCAAGGCTATTTCTGGCCGGAAACCTGGACGACCAGCCAAAGCTACAAAAGAAGCTGTCGAGGAACCAGCACCCAAGCCCGCCAAGCGAGGTCGTGGTCCTGCAAAGAAGACGGCGGAGCCAGCTGCTGAAGCTGAAGTTGAGGCTGAAAAGCCCAAAGCTCGCGGACGACCGGCGAAGGGAAAGTCTGGAAAAGGCGAGCTTCCAAGCTCCAAGAACGCGGACGCGCCCGCAGCTAAACGTGGACGAGGAGCTGCGGCCAAGACCACCGCTACCAAGACCAAGACCACGGCTGCTGCTCCAACCAAGGTAACCAAGACAGGCAGGGCTGCACAAACCGGTGTCCGAAGAGGACTACGATCAAGAGGTTGAGTTTATGATGGATGTCCTAATGCAGAAAGCAAAAAGTTGTTTAAGTAGTACCTGATTACTGGGTAGGTTCTTTTTACGTTATACATGGTAGATTACGGCAATCGCAAAGATAAATATGGAACGGGATGGAATAGGACGGGACAGGCGTCATGGTTAATAGCAATTGTATTATATGTATGGAGTATACAAGTTTACTTACTTTGTCTGTGCCTTCTAAATCGCTGTTTCACTATCATCGCATGTTTCTCAGAAACATATGTGTTAACAGGGTCAGTGCTGTTGTGGTTGTGATGATGTTGCAGGGCGTGATGGTACTTGACACAGGCTCCGCATCTGCAATGCAAGAACTTGTCATGGCGCAGCAAGTGAAGCATTCAAGTACGTTTGCCAATCCAGTCGATAGCAGACCAATATTGTATGTCTTTTACGCCAAAGCCTCCAAGCACAGTTGGAGTCGGCTCCGGAGATGTCGACATGAGACGAATTATTGTGCAATAATTTCAACAAGCGGGTTTAGCTCAGTTGGGAGAGCGTCAGACTGAAGTCAAACTTCAATCACTACGATATCTGAAGGTCATGTGTTCGATCCACATAAACCGCATGTTCTTTTCTTTTGGTCATTCTTTTTGCACACATCACACAATCAATTGATCAACAACGATCAGATAACCAAGACATTTGTTTATGTTCCAAGGACAGGCAGCGATAGATGGTTGTTTGGGAATAGTCTTGATACTATTTCGATGTTTGGACCAATTTTCTTTTGGTTACCTAGTCGGGGGGGCTATCTCCTATCGACGATGTAGTAATATCTTTTTCTTGAAGTCCTCTATTCCGTCTAAGGTACTCGTTCATCCGCTGAGACCGCGGCCCTGGACTAGCCTTACTTAATATGGGCATGTTAGCTAAATGGGTCTCGTCACAAAACTCAGCAATTCGAGGATCTCGAGATGACAAAGCCGCGTATCCATTCGGCTAGACAGTAAAACAACTGTCCTTTCACTATGCGCCCATGAGGAAAAGTAGTGCTGAAGTTTCTCTCTATTTCGCATCGCATCGCATCGCATCGCAACCGGTCCAAGTTACCCGGGCTGAGCGGCAATGCCATGTGTGCATACTCAAGTTACCAGAGACGTGGAATTGCTAACAAGGCCAGGCAGAGCCGATGGAGTCTCTGCCTGTAGCCATGTACGTTCGGAAACAATCCGATTAAAGGGAAGTATGTGGTCGTGCAGCCTGCCGGCGGTGATTGGAAGATGGTCTTTATTCCCAGCGCAAAGGATCATGAGCACTGATGGCTGTGCAACCAGGTCAATGATGCCGAGGAGTCACGAGACATGGCAAGGGATGTTCCATAGTGCTTGCAGATGTAGATAGATGAGGAGATCGTGAAGTGACGGTGTGTCCTGTTGTTGGGTTGTATCAAGCTCGTCTGTGTGTGCCCGCCAGAAGGCGTGGATAGACAACAACCATTAATACTCAAAGACTAAAGATATATATAGACGTATGCGACCGGAAAAGCTTCATTCATTTATAATCATTTATGTTCATACGTTCTGAGGAAAGAATGGGCTTACTTGCGTGCAGTGCTTCTGCATGTTGCTTCCAGAAGCATAGAGTGATACTTCACTGCAAGATACCGTGATAGCTAGCTTTTACGTACTTGACCGCCTAAAACATCAAAGAACTGTCCCAGGCTGACTCTTAGTTCAATTTGGAGAGATTTGGTACCCATCTAAACGAAAAGTGCCTGCCAGTGCTTGCCAGTGCCACCATCTTCACCTTCATCTTCACCACCCTAGCAACCAAATACTAGATCCCCAAACACAACATCCGCATAAATTCTTCCTCCTCTACAAAGAACTCTTCTTCTTCTTCTACTTCACCGATATAACTTCCCTCAAATCTGACCGCACTTTCCATTCACCGTCTGACAGCATAGTCACTTCTACGCCTTCTGCGCAGCTACCCGACGGGGACAAACCGACCACTTCGCTTCCAACCAGCTTCAACATCTCTCTCTCTCTCTCTCTCTCTCTCTCTCTCTCTCTCAAGGAAATGCGCGACATGTTTGCGGTGAAGACAAATTCTGGTTACCTTTGAAGACGAAGAAGAAACATTATAATCCAACCTTTTCTTCTTTCTTTCAATTTTGCTTCTTTTCATTCGTTACTGTTGCAGTTGTTGTTCTTCGTTTACCCGCTTCACGCACATCATCGGCTTCTGGAATCAATGGATGAATGAATAGAAACGACGCTGCATTGTTCATCTGATTTCCCTCTCATCCCCACAGGGACCGTTCACTTGGGACAATAGAAGAGACAATTCACTCGCATCTTTCACTTCAATAAGCACGACTATAAATTGTTCTCGAATTTTCACCTTCGAATTTTGATCCTCTTGGCATCTCATCAATCCTTCACTCATCGTCACACAACTCTCAACCACACTTGAGCATTGTGTACTATTGTTTACCACTACAACCGATCAGATCCCCTTGTTTTGCACTTCTCGTCTTGATACTTTTCTATTCACGATGGCATCGCCTTCTACTCCCGACTCCCACAAGAGTTCAAGCAGCCCTGCTGCATCCGACATCACCCCTTCCCCTACTCAACAGAACACCCCCTTTACTGAGATGGGCACCCATACCAACCCCCGATTCAATAAGACCATAGATTATTCTAAGCTTTTCACCGAATCCAACGGCGCGCGTCAGGATCAAATTCCAGCTGTGCCCCTGAGCTATGCTCCTGCTCAGCATACGTCTCCTCCTTCGGAACTAGGTCTCAACCCGTCGTTCTTTTACAAACGCAAGGGTGATCTTGGAAACACATTCACTACTCGTAGTAGCTCAAACAACTTCACCATCAAGCCATGCGCTGATGTTCTGGCCCAAGCTCAACCTCAACTTCAGACTCAATATCCGATGGCTATGAATCACATGGTTGCTCACCCACCTGTCCCTGCCAATCCAGTTCGCCAGCCTGCTATTCCTCCCGTCAACCATGCTTCACCTGTTAGAGACAGTTTCGCTGGAAGCCTCGCTCCATCTCCAGCCATCTGGGAGGGCTTCAAGGGCCAGTTCAGCCAGTTCAATCTCGGCGAACATCAAGCTCCTACGTCTGCACCCCGCCAAGCCACACTTTCGTCTGACCAGGAAGTTCGAGCCTTCAAGCTTCCAAGCTATCTGAGCTCGTACACCACTAGACAGGCATTTTTGAGCAGCAACACCTCCGTGCCTACGCATCCCCAACCGGACAGCCCTACTCTTCGTCAACCTTCTGGTACTCCTCGAGGTTTCAGACCCATGGCTGCCATCAACCACAACCGTACCGCTATCGGCAGTGAGAACGGGCGAGAGGAACCTGAGGTCAACATATTCTCCGACAACTACAAGGGCGAACACACTATGCGCAACGCGAGCGCCATGGACCTATCCCCCGAGGAGAACTGCGCTCTCTGGTTGACCAACCTGCCCCCGGACGTTACTCACAACCAGCTTCTTGCTCAGATTCGAAACATTGGCCGCATCTGGTGCACTGTCATCAACGAGCCTGACTACGATCGACATGACACCGCTGCTGCAAAGGTTGTCTTCTTTACCCCTCATCCTGCGCAGCTGCTCCTTTCCAAGTCTTTGACCCAGGGTCTCGAAGTCTCTGGATACCCCGTTCGAGTCACTCACAACCGGGTCAAGTACGGCGAACAGCCCATGGTCGGAGCCGCCTCTCGCGTCCTCATCATCACTGGAAAATCGACTTTTGTCAACCCCGAGAGCCTGACCGAGTTCTTCAAGGAGCGATTCGTGTTTGAGATTGACGAGATCACCCCGCTCATTGTCCAGCCCGAGCGGGTCAAGGGCGGCCGATCTGTCGTCGAGTACCGCTTCGGCAGCTTCCGCTGCCAGGCACAGATGGGCAAGATGGCCCTGGAGAAGGACCGACCTCAAGGATTTGAGAAGGTTGAGTTTGGAGAGGATCCTTGCGAAGTTGGAGAAACCCTTTCTGCTTACGGCATTGCCGCTGAGCGTATCCAAGGAAAAGGAATGTAATTCCTGTTGAATGTGAAGGAAAGATAGAAGGATATGTGTATTGAAAACTGGTATTTGGATTGGGGGAAAGATGTTGTTTGTTGATATCGAGAGAGCTCTTTGTTACAAGCTCTCCTGACCAAGGATGGATTGAGTGAGGATGAACAAAGATAGACCTATGAATACACTACTGTAGATACTTCATCTCTGATGCCTGCTTTCTTTTGTTAACCACGACACCGATAGATGACGGCCCAGATCAAGGCCGATGCGATTCCACACGGTTGGTGAGCCATCAATGCGTTCCAGCTTCAGATGTTTAGAGGTTGATGACACCACCACCACGGACATGTCCGTGTCGAAAGTGGCTTTGCTTTAAGTTTGCGATGAACTATACTTAGCTCCCAGGGCTGAGAGCTTGCACCAAATAAGGAGCTATCCCATTAATGGCCAAACTGGTGGCGGCTGCTAGTCAACGTTGGATCGGGGCGGGGTTGAAGTGGTCATGCCACTGTCGTCTTGTCGATGTAACTAAGCTCTTGTGCTAGTTATTCTGTAACCGCTCCACCATCCGAGTTGGGCGAGTATCCAAAAGTTCATACATAGAAACAAACAATGGTGTCATTTGAGAAATATTTGCTCTATTCGAGTACAAAATAAGATATCGTTCGTGGTTGAACTCCCTCAACGCCGCCCTAGTCTAAAAATGCCAGTAAAACATGGATATCATACACAATTAATTATACTTATTATCGTCGTCCCTTGAGTGACTCATCCCAAGGGAGCCAGCTCTGACGATCGAAGGAAGGCATACACTTGACCTTCTCGGGCGGATCGTATTGCCAATCAATGTGGGCCTTGCTCTCATCCATATGCTGCACCATTTCGTTTGTGAAGCCCTTGAGCTTCTTAATGTCCTGTCCCCTCGCGTCTGTGTACTCCAGACTCACGCTGGGTACTACAGCTATCTTTCGGTAACCTCTATGCCATAGGTCCTTGCAAAATAGCTGTGGTTCGCCCTGGAAACATTCGTCCTTCATAGGGTCTCGGAAGCGTAGGCCATGGAGGATCGGTGCAGCTGTGAACGCGGTCGCACCATTCCAGCAGGCGAATACTTGGAAAGGGAGATGGGCGTCGTATGCCATTCGGGCCTTTTTGTTTCCTCTAAATAGATCCCAGGAATCCTCCCATGATCCATTCTCGGGGAAGGGGAAGAAAGTGTCTCCAGCGAGTGTTCTGGCCACCTGTGAATATGTTAGTCTCAGTTGTAGTCTAAAGACCATATTGTAACTTACCCAGACGTCATAAAATGTAGGGTCAGGCCCGGCGAAAGTAAAATCCATTGCGCAGGTCATATCAGCATTTAGGTTACGCCTCTGGTGCACGAGCTCGAGCAAATCGTCAGGGCATGCTGCGACATCGTTGATGAAGAGGACGGTAGTCTCGTCAGAAGCCGGCACCTTCTTCTTAAAGAGTGGCTCAAGTGCCAGGTTACGCAGTTGAGCCAGCTTGCGAATGCGTGGTCCTTTAGCCGGATTGATCGCAGAGTTGTTGTAAAAGTATCGTATCCCCAGTTCTTCCAAGAAGGGATGCAATGCGACTAGAACATCAGCTGTACCGTCAGGAGAGTTGCCCTCGACGATCGACAGTGCGCATCGTTCGGGCCCAAGGTACTTTATTGCTTCGACAATACTGCCCATGAGACGGGGAAGAAGGTCGACGACATTGCGCAAATTAAGGGCGAAGTAAAAGTCAATGGGTTGCTCGTCATGGTCGCTTTCGCGCGTGTTTTTGTTGCTTTGGAGGCTCTTGTATCGCTTGGTGTCCAAGGGAGGACATTCCAACCTTTTGCGCTCTTTTGATAAGGGATCGAGAATGGCGTGGATGTAAGGAGTAATGCGTTCAATAGACAGGATAGAACCTGGCAGAGGTTAGCAAGGGTGTTTCTCATGTCGGATATGGTAGATGAAATCTTACCATTTGCGATGGGGATGGCGGATTCTGTTGGTGTAGCAGAATTAATAGAAGATGTTATTGTTGAAGTGGCCTGCTCGATGTTTGTCGTATAAGAGTCGATGGTTGAATATGAAGGAGGGTCATCGGCGTAAACCGTGTATGGTGATATCGATGTGGAACTTGAGGGGGAAGGTATTATTTCTGTGATTGTTGTTGCAGAGCCTGGTGCATAGAGAGGAAGGTATGTTTCTGATAATCGAGTTATATGATCGCGACCAAGGTATAGACTGGTCGAGATTAATAGGAAGCAAACAAGAGGTACACACAGAACAAAGATTGTGCGATGCATTTTGAACTTGACAGTCAACCAACACTTTCAAGAAGCCATAAGAATAGAGAGGAATAAGAAGTAATGGAAGAAAATGAAAGAAGAGCAGAATGGAAAGACAAGTATCCTATATCCATGGTACGGCTGAAGGGCGAAGACGAGGGCGAGGGCGTCAAGGGCGCCGATACCGTTTGTGTATTGGCCGTGACAAGGAGCCACTTACACTAACAAGTAATTCGGATGACGGCAATCGGGCCCCCCCCTCCATCAGCGGGCAGCAGCACCAGCGCAGTGGAAGGGCACGTTACAGTGGGCTCAGCCTGGAATTCGCTAGTCTACTATTCGCTAATGCGCCTCTACCATACCTAAAAAGTCACCTTAAACTCGGGGACCTCGTTTGATCCCAAGCTAGCAGGGGGCTTAGTCTTGCAAACGAAGATAACACGAGAATCTCAATGCTGACAATGACCTGACATGGTATTTATTTAGGAATGAAAAGTTCAACAGGTGATAATGCTGGTACATTCCGAGACCGAGGGTTTAGTTCAACGTTGACTCACTCACTTACTCACCCACCCAATCCGATCACCGACAGCTGCATCTGCTTACAACCTCTGTCTGGCTGTTCAAAGACAAGTATCTAAGTAACCCAACGTCCCCCCAGATCCTAAATCCTTTCGTGTTACAGATGCTCTTATTTCATTTCATCTCATTTCCGACCTCGCATCTTTAGGCTGAAATTTCCATGTCCTTTTTGGTCTACTACTACTAATAAATTAAGATAAATCACTCAGCCTGCGCCGTTCGTAAGGCAGGAAGGATCGAGACAGGGCTGGGCTGCAAGGGTCGTAACTTGCCTTTTTGAGCCAAGACAGATGTCAAGTCTGTATCTAAACGAGCGACCAATCCGAACATCGATAAGCTGTCAATCAGCTGCAAGGAACAGAAACGGAACATGGCACTGGCACTCTCCAGATTCCGATGGAAACGGTGACAGTTAACGGTTGATCATTTACGTTTAAAACGGTGCATCCCAACCTACCCGAGTACAAACTAACAGCAAACAGCAGAGCAGGCAGGTCCTCTAACTGTTCAAAGCTTCAAACACAAAACCAACAAAAAAGCAAGCAACCCATGACCAGTATCCACGTCGGGATGTGTTATACAATCAATTCAGCATGATCTTGTCCCCACAGCCATGCCCAAATCATTTAACCAGCTGAGTTCTTCTGACCGTTTGCTCCTCCATTCTCAACTCTCTCTTTCCCCTCCCTTTCGAGCGAGACGAGGTCCTGCAAAATGCAGCTGACAATACATGTTATTTTATTGTTTTACTTTTACACATGTCGGACCAATGCCCTTTACGCCAAGTTTCCCATTCCAACTGAGACATCGGCCCCCACTCGGACAAATGGCCTCCTTGCACAACGCGGCGTCCCATCCGAGATGATAACCTGCGGTTACAAGAACGGCGACCCAGAAGCTGCAAAAACACCTGCAGCTGGAAGTGTATGTCGATTCAGTACACAGAATGGCCTCTGGGGCATGTGTAAAAGCGGTGGCGATCCCAACTGTACTCTTATCGGACGATGCCGCGATCACCACAATTGTTTTGGCGGCTGTGGAAAGACAGAGAATACAAAGTTTCTAGCTACAACATGGTAATTCCGTCTCTCAAGAATCGTACATTATCAACTACTAATGCGGGAATTCAAAAAGCAAAAAGGACCAATACTGCAGCTTCGCGTACTTGATCATGGACGAAGGACACAAATACACTTATATGGCATGCGGTGCCGTCGCAGCAACAGATACTTTCTTCATGACTCCCCAAGTCCCCCAATTAACGAAACCCGGCACAGAGACAATGACAGCTGAGACATCAGAAACATCGAGTGGCACGACTGAAACCACTCCGTCGGAAACTGCCTCTGAGACAGCAACTGAGGCCTCTGACGACAATAACCCTCGCCCGAACAGTAACGTGGGCGCAATAGTTGGCGGCGTTGTTGGAGGCCTGGCTGTAGTTTGCGGAACAGCGATTGCTGCTCTGTACTTGCTACGAAAGAACCGCGAGCACAAGCCGGAGAGTGAGAGGGGAACTTCCGAAGTCACAAGGCGAACGGCATATAATGAGGGCCCCAAGGAGTTGGCAGGGTCGAGTCCGTCAGAGTTACAAGGAACTGCCATTCTCGCTCCTCCCCGGCTCCCTCCAGTTGAGCTGCCATAAGAACAAACATCGGATGTCCAGTTCCACATTACGTAGTGGGGATCTGAGATCGACAACCATGACCCTAATGTACTAATGTCCCCTGTATCAGTTCCTACCTCAAAGCGCGAAGGGGAGTTTATGATGGGTTTGCTTTTATATGTCGACCTAATATTCTATAGGCATGGCGGGAGTTTCACGGTTGGCAGAAAAGGTTGCTTCTGATTTGATTATCGGATTATAAAGCATATCTTCACGATGTTCAAATTCAATAGAACGTTGCGAATCTCGCGTCAGTATCTTCGTAGATGTTCATTTTTCATACTACAGTAATTCGGAACAATTAAAAGGGTATAACGAAACTTAAGATGCTAATCCATTCCCAACTTCTACTGGCAAAATCCCCTCGCATTTTCTTTCGACAGCCAGTGTCTTGGCGTGTTGGGACAAGGCTCTAGACATCTGTAATAATGGAAGTTAGTATCGTATTAACTGCTGAGGTCCTAGCCTCGACGATTATACATACGTCACCATGTCATTCCAAGCTTTGCAAAGACAATCCCGATCGGCTTTTGGACATTCATCTGGCTGTAAGCAAGATGTAAGTAAGATACACATGTAGGGGAGCATTGATGAGAATATTTCATACTGTTATTGTTTCAAGGCATCTCTGGTAAATTCCAGAACACTCCTTGGTTCCAGCAGGTTTGGCAGATACTGCAGTTGCGGCGAGAATAATGAGGCTGGTGGTGAATTTCATAATGAGTTTGGTGTTGGTTATATCTAGATATCAAAGGTTGATGATGAAACGAAGATACAACAGAGAAAAGACCAAGATTGCATGTTTATATGTACCCGAGAGCCATGGTAAGCGAACTACAAGATTCAAGCCCCAAGGTTAATTTATTGCGTAACGAGGAATGCATTGGGAAATCGAGACCCTGGAATTGGGTGCCACTATTCCCAGATCGTCGGGTTCGACACAAAGCTAGACGCTTTCCGTGATTGCCATGTGGAGAACATCAGCCACGACACGCTTGTCTCGAAGATAAAGTGCCTAAACCTTACTATATCGAGGGTTGAATTATTGCTTTGATTGTCCCCTTACTGTTCTCGGTGATAAATGGCTCTCTGGTAGACAGGGGTCTTTGCTCTGGACTTGTGTGGAGTTGTATGACGTTCTATCTCGAAATAGTTTGTATAAGTTACGATACCGTACCTAAATGTTCAACAAAATTCCAATCCGGGCTGAGAAGCAGCGATTCTTTGAAAAAGGAGGGTCTCGACGTCTAGGGAAAGTCGGCTATGTAAGAGAGCCAATGAATGCATTGGGACATCTGATCCTCAAACACTCACTTGAACGACCATTAACGAAACGATGTGATAGGGACATCAAATACAAACGTCCATTAAACTACTTATTAACATTAAAAACAAATCAGTCCAAGCAGCCAAAGAGTATTAAGAAAACCCGGCCAAAGGCCTGAGCATGGCAACGACATTGACCGCATATCTCAGCCTCCACACCGCAATCATCGAAGTGAAAACTCCTGCAACAGCACTCATCAAAGACCCCTTACCGACCATCTTAGCAAAAGCCATCCACCACATCATCTTATGCGCAAAGACAAACTTCTTCGAGTCATCGACCTTCGGAAACTTTTGATCAGGAACACCCTTGTCCAAGAACTTGCAGAGTGGTCCCCAGCCTTCCTCGGCACGATACTCCAGTGTCTTATCTACAGGAACTATCCTTCTGACCAACTCGTAGTGATCGTGGAAAGCCTGGCGCGCGGGTGACTTTGCTGAAAAATCGGTCATAGTGTGGAAACTAGCCGGCATTACTTTCTTTGAGAACTCCCAAAACGGTCCTGCATGCGTGGAATCCCAACTCGCCAGTGTGTCCCAAAGAGGCCAACGCAGAACACGACCGCCTGTCATGTCCATATTTCGCAGCCAGCTATCGACATCGTGCTGCATAACGATGACTTTTGCCTCTGGGTAGGCAGCTACGAGCTCCTCCACGAAGCATATAGCCGGGATATCCAGTACAGCATCATGAGAGCCAAGGATCTTATCAAACTCGCTTCTACCCCAGGGTTTGCCTCTGCCGTGAAACTTTGCATCGAGCGCTTCGCACCAAAGACGAAAATTTGTCTTTGGGCTACCCATAGCAACAGATATATGGTATGGGGTATAGCCTAGTTGCTTGAGGGCCGTGAAAAGAGTTGCTGCTCCTGTCCTTGATTGCCCGAGGCATAGGACGCGCATGGGTTTCGTACGAGTAATGGGATAGGAATCGATAAGCCGGCCAGTGACAGGATGGGGTTTGATATTGTCAAGTTCTGGCATCTTGGGAGAACCCAAAGGGTCTGAGAGTATAATTTCTCCGTTTTGGTTGGAAATTGACATGATGAGAGATCTGTGGTGGCTATTTGATAAAGGAGTATGTAATCAGAACAATCGGAAATAATTTCTGACATTTAATCTAGTCGTTGAAATTTCGAAAGTTGGCAAAGCTGCTTTATTATGTCTGTATGCGTGTCTCAAGATAGGTGCTGACACCCAAAATTCTCCTATGATGAAATAGCCCCCAAGCTGACGTCTGAATCTAGTAGTGCCCGTTATCCTGCGTCGAAATGGTGTGAGACGAAGACAATTCCATGGCTCGTAAGCAAGGGTAAAGATGCAAGATTCATTTACCCATTGCCAAGAATGTGTGGTCCAACGAATGGAAGTGGTTAAAGTACGACATTCAAAAAACCTTGATCAAGGACAGGGAATAATCTCGGGCTGCTCGCCCAATTTGTTGATATTTGACAACAATGTTTTTCATATCAAGTGGAGCTATGTGTACATGCAAAGCAAGAAAAATTCCGCAGATAACCGGGAATGGCACATATCTCTGTTGATTTGATATATACGCACGAAATATGTACAATGAACTGCATAATCGTCATCGTCATCGATGAAATCATCCCATCGTTCCCATGCCTATCCGAGCAGGCACCGCAAGGTAATATTCTCAATCTAGCTGCCATGGCGAGATTATAACATCTCTTCAAGGGAAGTTGGAGCCAGCCTTGAACTCGGTCTGCGGCTTGACACTAACACCCTTGACGATGATAGTGCTGCCAGTTGAACTGGTAACCCTGACATCAACTGTCTCGGTTCTAAATCCGCTCGGGTTCTCAAAGAAGTTGTACTCCTTCCGGGTCGTTCCAATCCATGATTTGCCATTGTCGGTGCTGACTTCGAGGCTCTTGACGGGAAGGTTGCTGTTGCGAACTTGCATGGAGAACCAGTAAGGGCTCGTTCCTACGACGAGGTTAGTCATCAAAGTAAGAAGATGTTTCCAAGGGGGGACTGTGTAGGATGTGCGGGAGGGCGATCAGTGACTTACCTTCTTTGTTGCGCAAAACTAGAGGAGAGGTGATATCACAAGAAATAGACCTCCAGCTGGTCTGAACCAGACCGTTCGTGCCACCTACAGCCGTGAAAGCGTCTTCAAAGAGATCCAAATGTCCCTTGTTACACTCGTTACATCTGTCAACGATCTATGAAGAAGTCAGCATCAGTGCGAAACCTCCACACGGGAATACAGACCATGGCCTTAATCTTCTTTCCTGTTGGACCGGTAACCTCAATACAGTTACCGCAGACACCCGCAGTATCCCAGTTGGGGCCAGAGAATGCAGTTCCGTAGGTACCAGAAGGAATGGTATAAGATACAAGCCCACAAGCGCCTCCTCCGACGTTGCCGCCGTAGTGCGTCGAAGTCCCAGAGTTGACCTCGTCGCTGAGATACCGTCCTGCTACAAGAGCCGGAACAGCAAGGAGGATAGAGAGGAGCTTCATTTTGAAGGAATGTGTGGAATCGGGTAAGATGTGGGAGTTTGCTGATGGGTGACCTTCTGAAACATTGTCAACTGGCAAAGTCATCACTTCTTATATATCGCAGACGTTTCCAAAGAACAAGTACTGACCTTTTCTCTGATCCCACAATTCAGCCTACTATTGGCTTTCCTCATGGTCCTTGATTTCCCTCCCCGGGATAGCGACGGGAACTTGCAGGGATGCCTAGTCGACGAACGGTCTCGACTTGACAAATGCAAGGAAGGGAAGCCATGAAACCACTCGCAGTGGCAATCTGCATTATTGTTTCACCTATAATCGATCGACGTGCGTGAAAAGTAACCAGTCATTCGACCAGTGTTTTGGGATTGCCATCCTGAACCTTGTCAGCCGATCCGTTTCAACGGATCTCAACAGCCGACGTGCGATATATTGTGTTTAAGGTTTCGTATTGATGTGATAGCTGTAGTGACTGGTGGAAATATGCTAGGTATATTTGATCCGACATGGCCCAAAATCTAGTAGTGTCACGATTGCAGCAGAATAGGCAACTCGGCGAATACTCGTCGACGGAGATACCGAGAACTGGCCTATTTGAGCTTTAAGTTTCTGAGCTGTAGTTAGCGTACTAACGGCCTTGCAGGTTTCAAGATGACATACCAGGGTTACAACACTAATCTAAGCAATTTCCGTCACCAGCCAAGAGAAATTCCTCCATCATCCATGTATATGGCCGTTCTGTAGCCCAGCTAGGCTGGCCGTTACCTGATTTCCAGGTTATCGCGCCGACAAGGAGCACCACTCTGTTTTTCAGCGTGACTTTGCTGCGACTTTGCTCCGCTGTCCTGCAGTGTAGCCCTTTTTTCAGTGGATCTTTGCTCTTCGTTTCGACCTTCATCGTCGTCATCCTTGCAGCAATCTTGAACTTCTGCGAGAAGTCTCGATTTCAAAGTCGAGTACGGCTTGAAGGCGAGCTTCTTCATCCGGATAGGAAGCTCTGAAGACAAGGCACCCGTTGGCTTGTTGAGCGTTTGTGGATACTCAAACTTGCTCAAGAAAGCAAGAGAGATTTGTGCATTGTAAAAATACAGGAACTCCGAGTTCTCCTCGTCAACATACACCGCACAAGTCTATAGCAAGGTAGAGTTAGTTCCTGACCTTGACCGCACCCACGGACGAAGAGCATGTTACCTTGAAAACGTGATTTTGACGAAACCTAGTTTGAGGAGAACCCTTGTC
This sequence comes from Fusarium sporotrichioides, assembly GCA_019054645.1. Taxonomy (NCBI): domain Eukaryota; kingdom Fungi; phylum Ascomycota; class Sordariomycetes; order Hypocreales; family Nectriaceae; genus Fusarium; species Fusarium sporotrichioides. The sequence continues at coordinate 2,076,754 of JAHKNS010000002.1, read as the reverse complement.
GTCGGCCTGTGATTGCGCAAGACCTATGAGCACAGCGAGAATGTAAGGATCACGCCACTGGTCTTCTGGTTCCAGTTGCTTCAAGCGCATCTTGCGCAACATCTCTGCCGGGGGGTTAGGCCGTCTTGGCCTAGGAGGTTGAAAAACACCTTCTCGTTGAATCCGGATCATTCCTCGTTGAAGGAAAGCAAAGATGGGTGCTAGACTGCCAGACGAGCGCATTGAAAAGACCGCGCCGTGCAGACGGTACTCATGCTTCTTGCCAAAGCAGAAGTAGCCAAAGGGTCTACAATGACTGTAAGAACGTGAATCGACATAGAATAGTTTTGAATCGTACCTCTGGAACCGTAGAGGCCCACCATCTTCAGAAACCAACTTCTTGATGGCTGCATTTTTCATATCCGAAGTTGCCAACCGCTCAGCTGTCCTTGCATCACGATCGATGGTCTTCTTACTCCCCGATGATTCAGATGTACTTGCCTCCGAGGTTTCTGATATTTTTTCTGCGGACTCGTCTATAAAGGAGCACTTGAGAAGCTCCAGGTGCAGCTGTATCCATTCCAACGGCTGGACAAGAAGTCGCTCCCTTGGATGCTGGCGGATGATGTCATGGATAGATTTTGCCTCTTTCATCGTGATAGCTACGTTCGGAATGAATAAGAACTGACTCTAGAGGTATGTTCGTAGTTTGATACCATGTAGTCAATTTGTGCTTGGAATAGGAACCGTTGGGAAGGTGGTTGAGGAAGCGTGATAGAGATATTCTTTGGGGAATTTCAGGTTCCGCTGTCTCACATATTTTCTCACGTGAGCTCCAACCAAGCAACGGAGGATATATCCAAACGACAGGATTTAGGCAACGAAGCAAATACAGGTGGACAGGACTAAGAGCTCACTTTGAATGTTTTAGAAGATACCATAGAGACAAGCAGATAAGAAAGCTACATTGGAAGCTAAAATCCATGCAGTACGCAATTCTTCGTTGGCTGATATCCTGTTTTACATCCCCTGTCATATGGTTGACAACGAGCACTTGTAAAACTCTTTTAGGTCATCAGCTCGCCACTTGGTCCCCCATCCACTCTCCCTCTCTATTCTATCTAGTATGTCCAATATCGCCTTGTGCTCGCTTGGATGGCTCATGCATCGTCCGGCAACCCATAGTGGCTGAATACTATTCGTCCATGCCCCATGATGCTCATTCGACATACTTATACCACAGACCTGCCTTGCATGCCATAGGATACTTCTAGGCTTTGAAGAATGGCCTAGCCGTATCATAGCGGGCTGATTCTGAAGCATGAGAATTGATGCAGTGTGGTGCATTTGGTTTCCGGACATAGCCGCAGGATTTGAATAGAGTATGGTTGGGAAGGGCGAGGTTTCGTTAGATGGAATCGTCATGATAGGGTACAGCGGTGCTGGTCGTTCCTGGTACCACTCGCAAATGTACTTCCACAGCTTGAGCCACTTGGTACGGAATTTGGCTTCATCTCGAGTTGGTTCTGATGGAGAGGGCGCTAATAGATCAAGTACTTGACCTGTAAGATATACCGCATAGTTGGCCCATTCCTCAAAGTTTGAAGCATTCTTAAACAGCTCGACATCGTTCTCTATTGATGAGGTTTTTGACGCCCAGTGATTGATGGGTATGAGGGTCTTGACTGATGAGATCAGGCCGCCGCAGATATCCATACGCGCAAAGCACCAGAACAAAGCTTGCTCTGTACCTCCGACAAAACCGTTGATGCCCACGGCTTCCATGAGACTTGCACAGCCGTCTAGATGTCGTTGCCACGCTTTAGGAGAACAACTCAACATCTCCAGCACACAAAGTATAACACATGTGGCGATGACGGCTGTTCCCCGTGTGGGTAAGTGTGGGAGCAGCAGATGTATTGCTTCTTGATAAAGGGTGAGGCTACGGCTAGTCGCAAGGGTATGCTTTAGCTCAAGCTGTCGTGCAGAAAGAGCCAGCATTGAGTATCGTAGATGGTCGTTATCCTTAGTCATGGTAGGTATGATCTGCTGGAAATGTTTGTCCCGGTCAAATTTATCTAGCCACGGTGCGATTTCATCAAAGTAATTCTTCCATAGGGCACATTCTTCTTGTTGAGATAAGAGCGGCGTGTGGGAAGACAGAAAGTCATTAATGGGGAGCGTAACCTCTGTCTCATCCAATGCAGCACCTTCTGGTTCAGCTTCCGCTTCAACATGCGGTGTGGTTGATCTGGTGGGCGCAATTGATCGGGTCTCCTGAATGAGATGGTTCCGCAATGTAGAGTGCAATTCGTGATATGCAGAGCCTGGCAGAAAGATACCATCTTCCGATATCCCCTCTGGCGTGAATGGTTGTAGCTGATCAATGTATGGATACTCTGTTATAATGTCAATTGGAACTGTGTCCATAGACACGTGGATAGCCGGGTCAATCTCGACGGAGTGATGAGATTGACCGTTCTGGCTGAAGTAAAGTAGATCGGCAACAGCGTTATCTGTTCGACGCTGCGATGTAGGCGACGATATGTTAATTACAGGAGGCCTTTGAATAGATACATAGCCGTCTGCCGTGTTGGAGCGGGTATCTGGTGGTCTCTCACTGAGGACAAGACTCGACCGATCTGTGATGTCCAAGAAATCAATACAAACCGTTGATTCTCTCAGAACACGAGCTTACCATGATTGCGGCTTCGTGTGTAGTCTTCGGTAAGATTGCTACGATCCTCCTCTCCTTCATCGGTCTCAGCGCCATTGTAGTCACGGATGACTTCATCCGTGATATCCAGGATCTCAAATTCCTTGGGCGGCTTCCTCCGGGCCATCTTGCGCATCGAAGGATGGCGGGGATTCAAGCATCGGGCATGCTCAGCCCGAAAGGCAATCTTGAGACCCCATTCACAGGATTCGTTACGACGGCGACATGTACCGCAGGAGGGTCGAGCTTCGTCGCATTTGCGCTTCTTACGCCTGCAGTTGAGACATCCTGATCGTGTGCGCTTATGCTTAGCGGGCTCGGCTGGAGAGGGACGTTCCATAAGTCAATTGCAGCCGATGCTGATATCAAGAATGGGTGAGTTATCAGGAGGAGGATGATGTATTGGCGGAAAGAGAGTGGAGATGGGAGAAGAATATGACCAGGAAAAGGAAACAGATGTCCGAATTCTGGAGGGTAACGGCAGGTGCAGCCAGACTTGGTGCCTACCAGATGACATAAGGGTACAGAAATAAACAACTAAAACTCTAGTCTAAACAGAACAAATTGCGTTGGTAATTTCGTCTCTTGTGTTCCCAGTAACTAAATTGACCTTGCGACAGTGATAATTAGGGACTACCTAACATCATCTATCTCCAATTATGTCTTGAATAGGGGTTAGTTCGCGCACCGCAGCTTAGACTTGCCTAAAACACAGCATGAAAACTCTTGTGGGGATCATCTCTTCAGATACCTTATTGCGGAGTTTCTGGATGCACCTTAGTGTTGTCAGAATGTGGGAATTAGATTAATACATTGTCAGTTTGGTAATTGTAAGCGGGGTTTACAGAGGACTAAATCAACCATGTACGGGCACCAAGGCGACTTAGTTAGCCGATGGAACGGTTGTTTGAGTTGGGAGTGACGTGTGACCTCACGTTGTCTAGGTAGGTATTTCGACTTAACGCCTGACTTGGTTACCATGGGAAGTTATTTAGACCGTTTGTCTGTTTGTCTGTCGCATTTGCAAGTAAGACTCTTTCCATCATGAACAAACAACCCTCAAAACTCAATTGCCGTGTGTTTCCGTCGTCTTTCTTTATAGGCGAAAACACGGCTAGAACCCACCCTTTCGGAGACAAAAAACAAGGCAATTAGACGCTCCCCATCCCTGAATTCGGCTGCCTAAACCCGCCGAACCATGGGCCTTACCCCTCAGGCTTTTGCGGTATTAGAAAAGTTGGCCGGTGCGAGTACAACAGACAAAATTAACAACTCAGTTTCTGCTATTGCAACCGGACCTTTTCGTCATTTATTTTCTGAACAGTCTAAAGCTCAGGAGTCTCCCCAGGGCGCTTGGAGATGCCTTTTGTGTTAACCCGCAAAATAGAACCCCAGACAAAACTGAATGTTACCATGAACTTACTCCCCACGGGGAAAACCGCACCAAGACCTTGGAACTAACCTTGCTTTGCGCGATTCAATCCAACCGATACTATTTCTTTATTGCGATGGTACAGTAAAACATATGATCATCGCGGTATATATATCGACATGAATTCGCCCCATCTTTTTTATTCGAATGGTGTTGTTGTTTTGTGTCTGATAGCATCAACAAAAAATATAGCTGCTGGATAGCTTCAATCACATACACTCATCACTTTTACCTTCTTTCGTCCCTGGTCGCCCACCATGACCATCCTTGTCGGAAAGCCCCTGGACTGGGCCATCACAGCGACTGCTGGCTCGGGTTTCCTCCTCTTCGGTTACGACCAGGGTGTCATGTCTGGCCTCTTGACAGGCACAGCCTTCACTAATACCTTTCCTGAGATTGATACCACCGAAAATGGTACAGGCAGTTCCTCTTTGCAGGGAACTGTGGTTGCCATCTACGAGATTGGATGTTTCTTCGGTGCCATCTTCTGTCTTGCGTTCGGTGAATACTTCGGAAGACGCAAGTGCATATTGATGGGATGTGTCGTTCTCAGTATTGGAGCTGCTCTCCAGGCCTCTGCTTTTGGTATTCCTCAGATGATCGTTGGACGTATTGTAGCGGGCTTGGGGAACGGCATGAACACCAGTACTATTCGTGAGTTAGTCCAATTCCGTCAAATAAAACCCCTAACTAACATCGCCTAGCTGTATGGCACTCTGAACTGATGAAGGCCAATAACCGTGGAAAGGGTCTTGCCATTGAGCTCGCCATCAACATCTTTGGAGTCATGTTGAGCTACTGGGTCGACTACGGCATGTCTTTCGTCAGCAACGATGCCCAATTCCGATTCCCGCTAGCTTTCCAGATCTTCTTCGCCATTCTGACATTTATCGGTATCCTTCTCTTGCCCGAGTCTCCTCGTTGGCTCATCAACCACGACCGTCATGAGGAGGCCCGCGAAGTTCTTTGGTCTGTGCGAAAGAACGCCAAATCTATCTCAAAAGACGATGAATCTGTCTGTCGCGCCATTGCTGAGATTCAGCATGCCATCAACGAGGAGCGCGAGGCGGCCCAGACCAGTAGCTTCAAGGCTATGTGGAAGAATGGAGAGCAGAAGTTCCTGTACCGGACAATGCTGGGTATTGGTGGGCAGTTCATGCAGCAGGTAAGTCATTAGATAAACCTCCAAGATGACATAGCTAACAATTGTTCTTTACAGCTTTCCGGTATTAACTTGATCACATATGTAAGTATACCCTTCTTAGTGGGTACCAGAAAAGTTGGCCTCCGAACTTTAGGGTACAAAAGTAAACAGCCTAAGAAGTCTGGTCTAAATAGCATAAGCTGGCCTACTAATTTCGTCCCTTATGCTTATAGCGACCAACTTTTCTGATACCCTGATGCCTTGCAGTAATGGTCAACGTGAGCCCAGCTGACAACTCCCAGTACGCCCCAGTCATCTTCCAGGAATCTGTCGGCATCTCGCACAACCTTAGTCTCCTACTAGCTGGTTTTAACGGTGTCGCTTACTTCTTCTCCTCGCTCATTCCGATCTGGATCATCGACCGCCTGGGTCGCCGAAAGCTGATGATGTTCGCTGCAGCCGGCCAAGCAGTCTGCATGGCTGTTCTAGCAGGAACTGTGTCAACTGGACAGCCAGGTCCTGGAATCGTCGCCATTGTTATGCTGTTCCTATTTAGTAAGTGTTCTTTAAGCCAGAAAAGCCTACAGAGCTAACGAATTTGCAGACTTCTTCTTCGCCGTGGGATTACTCGCCATTCCCTGGTTGCGTAAGTCACTACAACTCAAACATACGAAATCACGCAAGAGACTAACACCATCTAAGTTCCCGCCGAATACGCCCCCTTGGCCATTCGCACTCGTGCCGCCGCCCTCGCTACGGCCTCCAACTGGATCTTCACCTTCCTCGTTGTCGAAATCACCCCTGTATCCATCTCGAGCATCGGCTGGAAGACATACATCTACTTCTGTATCTTTAACGCCTGCTTTGTTCCTATTATCTACTTCTTCTACCCCGAGACTCGACTCTTGTCCCTCGAGCAGATCGACAAGCTGTTCACTGGTTCAAAGGTTCTTCTTCACTGGGATCACAGCATGGGCGTTCCTGGAGAGGCTTCCGAGAAAAGTGATGGTGAGACGGGCAAGGTGGCACATGATGAAAAGGCCGAAGCGGAAGTCCATATGCGTGAGTAGAGCATAAGGGACGAAATTAGTAGTTTAGCTTATGCTATTTAGACCAGCCTTCTTAGGCTGTTTATTTTTGTACCCTAAAGCTCAGAGGCCATAGCCGCTGTACTATTTCGAGGCTCCCTTCCAATTGAACCAGTTTGGCTTCTTCTTGTCAGCTTCCTGCTTCTTCTTCCATTCCGTTTCCTCCTGAGCCATCCAAGCTTGCATCCTCATGCACTTCTCCTCCATTTGAGCATCCGTCAAGAAGCCCCGTCCACCATCTTCTGCAGTATCTTTGTCCTTGGATCCCAGGTAGGATCCCTTGGTTACGCCCAGTGTATCACATAAACCTTCTGACTTCTCCATCAACCACACTCCATGTCGGAGGCCATCACGCCAATGAGGTGGTAGGGTCTTGTAACCCAGCAACGCCCCAAGAAGAGCACCTGCAAAACAAGCATTTGTGTCTGCGTCTCCACCCTCCATTATAAGGTCGGTGACTAGCTTTTCGAAGATGGCGAGCTGAGAACATAGTTGGCCCGATGACTTGAGCTGGCGTAGTGCAAGTCGAAGAAGTAAAATGCCAGAGCCAAAGGTCTTGTAGACATAGCCAATCTTGTAACTCTCGTCCAACTTGAGGTCTGCAAGCTTTTGGGCCGTGGCATGCTGTCTGAGCTCGGCGAGATCTAGTTGCGGTTCGTCTTGTCTGCCGGGTTCTTGGAGCTCCTTTTCGCGAAGCCGGGTGTACCAAGCAAGAGCGGTTTCGATCAAGTCGTCGACATGTTGTTCCTCATATATCTCGCCAAGGACAAGGCCCCTGACAAGAGCAGTCCCGATCGCACAGGAAACCACACATCTTGGGTCCACGTGAGTAACCACAGAGAAATCGGCTGCGATCTGGAACGTTTCCTCGATCGACTTCCCTAGACACATGAGTCCCAGCGGATGCGTTCTCATCAAGCTCCCATTGGGTGCAGCGCTGTATTTGCCCGTGACCCAAAAGTTTCGAGCTGTTGCTTCAGGGTTGTCGAGATACGATTTATTCCTGACGATGCCACCAACGGTCCGCCCCAAGCCAAGAGGCAGGGTATCGAGAGCTCTCAATCCCATGCGTACCCAGACTGAGAGCCTCGAGGCAAAGTCTTGCGGATCTAGCTTCTTACCATCGCCATGGAGATATGAAAGCAGTATTAATACAGCATGGTCTGTATCATCTGTCCACTCTCCTCTGTTGTGGAAGTTTCTGTGATGATCGCGACGAAAGGGAGTGGCTTTCTCAACAGGGAGTAGAGTAAATGTGCGGTTTGGGTAGGCCTTGGAAGATATTTCAGCAGACAGAAATTCCGTGTACAATCCGATTGCGTCTCCCAAAGCTGAACCAAAGATGGTACCTATGATCCGATCTTGGAGGTGGGAGGATTCTAAGACCTTGTGTGCATTTTGTGATAATGATATAGAAGTCATTTCTTGGACTGTGGAGGAGTCAATTCGATGAGACAATGTTGTAGAAACAGAAGTGGAAATGAATAGTTTCTTATATGCCTACATACAGGTTCAGCTGAGGCAGCCAAATTAATGAAACAACCTCACAAGGCATCCATAGTTGAGGTGAGGTTAGCGGCATGATCTGGGCGGTGGCAGTGGAGACGCCACAATACGCCATAACTCTTAGGATGGTCAGTCTTTATGGTAGCCACTCAGGCCTTGACTCCATTCCATTGCGTGAAGAAGCAAATCAGCTTTCCCATTCATACATATGGCCAACCTTGATGACTATTGCGTGGCGCTTAAAGGTAAAGCAGTAATCTCATACTGCGTTGTCTTTAAGATAATCATCCTCGTCGATTCATCCCTTCCAACCCTAGTTGAAGACCTGGTCCCCTGGCTGCTGCCTCTTCTGATGTTTCCATCTCGTTAGTAATCACCCCCTCCACCCCTGCTCTTTGTGTATGTTTCTGTCGGACCAGCCAGGTGAAACCTTCTCGCAGGGCGGCAATTCCTGAATATTGTTATATATCTGGAAGGTCGATTCACGGATCTTGCTTCTTGAATATTTCGCTTACTCCTTTGGGGACGGCACAAACCTCACTCTTCCTTCTTCGTCCCATATATGTGTCATCGCAATTGAAGATCTGATAGGGGTTGCCTCTGAATCATAGGTAGCCCTGTGTATGCAGGAGCCCCGGTGTAGGTACCGGAAACGTTGCAGTGCAATGCCTATTCCTTCCTTGAATAAATAAGACTTACCCAACCTAAGGCAATGGGTTCTAAACTGTCGATGTCTTGCTACCCTTCTTCCTCTGTCTTCGCGTTTCACGCGCGTACCTAAAGGTTATTGATCCTATGTTCGAGTTGAACATGGAGTCAGCGAACTGTAAAACCGTGCTTCTATGCTTTCCTTTTTGGTTGCATGCTGGTCCTCTTTACCAGGTTCTGACATCGAAGTGTCGAGGTAGGTGTGATGTCCTCATGAACTCTTTCCTTGTCTGCGTATGTCGCCTGAGAAATTCGTCCTCCGGGTCTTTCTTTTCCTTGACGTCGTTGTCGAGCTTGCCGTAATTCTCTTTTTTGGTCTCGTCCATAGGCGTCAGTGATCAGGAGCAAACAACCTCGTTAGATGCCTATAAGAACACTCTTCTCCCCCCTCTTTTCGATGTCCTTTTTCTTCTTTTCTCCCTCTGGATAAAGTGGAGTGCTCGCCGCGCTACACAACCGATCTGAAGTCCGACGTTCAAGGTGTCGGCAGGTGAAGCGTCCTCTGGGTCCCATTGGACTAACCTCCCAGAGACGTGGTGGGTATAAGGTTGCCCCGGTCCAATTTTTGATCTCTTTCATCGTGTTCCTGGTATTACACTACCTCCAGGTGATACACAACCCCTTTTTTTTCATTACATTCATCGTCTTGCCGATGGTGTGAAGAAGAAAAGTTTGCCCTCTCCTCGGTAACAGTGCATGTTGCGTTGACTCTGAGCCGCGTCTTGGGTGGGATGATTGAAGGTTGTATGATAGACTTAGCATTCTGTCGAGGATGGAGAAAGTTGAATGAAGGGGTTTCTCGGACTGATTAGACAGAACATGTCCTTATTTATAATCCAAGGGAAACAAAGTTTTGTGGTGTGTTGAAGTCTGTTTGCCACTTGCGTATGTTAAGTTCAACTCGAGTCCTGCGATATACTTTCTCGCCTTGTAAAGCTTAGGTACTCAATGTGAGCCATGTATATCGAATGAACTCAACAAGGATCACAATTCTCATTAATAAAGTCTATTCTGTTCAGCTATGCAGATGCGCAGTGGCCTCCATCCACGCGCAGGTCCGTCCCTGTCACGAAAGAGGCACCCTCAGACAGCAAAAACACAGCTGGCGCTTTGAAGTCCTCGGGGGCGCCCAGACGTCCTAGAAGAGCACCAGCCATCCACGTCCTCTCGACCTCGGGGTTCTCTTGGAGCAACTGGTCCGTCATGGCAGTTCGAATGTAGCCGGGAGACAACGTGTTGACTCGAATACCGTATTGACCCCATTCCTGAGCGACCGATCGACACATTTGCTGAACTGCAGCTTTGCTGGAGTTGTATGCTGTACAAGAAAGACCCTGATGATTGTTAAATCTGCTGAAGTTTTATGATGCTTGATTGACTTACTCGATTGGCAATGTTACCTGACATACTTCCAATAATCACAATGCTACCAGGGCTGTTCTTTTCTCGTAGTATTCTCGCAGCGTACTTGCAAGTATTAAAGACACCAGTCACGTTGACTCGCAGAATTCGGTCAAAGTCAGCAGCAGGATAGTCGAGCGCTGCGATCTGCTGCTGGATACCAGCACAAGCAATGGTTCCCCAGAACGGCGCTCCAAACTTGTCAGCTTCAGCTGCGATCTCCTTCATTGCTGTCTCGACAGACTGCTCTTCCGTGACATCACATTTCCGGTATGACACGGAGGCTTTGTTGGCTGTGGCGATCTTGTTGAGCTGTGCCCACTCTGCTTGCGATGGCTCTTCAAGGATGTCTAGACAGGCTACGCTGCCACCGGCTTCGACGACGGCAATGGCTAACGTGATACCCAGACCACGAGCTCCGCCTGTGATGGCGACGGTCTTGTTCTCAAGTGAGAAGAGCTTGTAGGTTGACGCTTTTGGGGCGGGTGTCTCTTGAGACTCGGGCACATTGGCCGGAAGCTCGATATCTGAGATGATAGCGGGAGCCATGGTAATTGTGAGGCTGTTGGGATACGAAGAGTTGAAGGACAAGAATCGAAGCTGCTGAGAAGATAAATGTTGGAAAGGATTGTCAGGTTATACGCTCGTCTAGAGTATCCATTTCTGGAGATAACCAAGTTGGTCTGACATTTATGAGTTGGCAAAGTTTCATGGCAACATCCAGAGGGAAATTGGATGCGGAGGATGATGTGTCGGAATGGGATTCGAAGGCCAAATTTGAAGTATTCGGAAGGGGTTATTGTAGCCGGAGGTTGTCACATTGTGTACCATACCTATCGTGGGGATATTTGGGGCACGTAGGGGGAGCTAGAGAGACAAAAAGATTGGCCAACCTGGTGGCTAGGTTAGTCGATACAAGTAGTACTTGTGTCACCACTTTGACCCATTTAGTCGCCGACATCATCTTGGCAAGTCTCTCGTTGCACAAGCGAAACAGCTTTTCTTTTCCTTGGTCATTATTTACAAGTGCCTGCCTACTGAGATACCCATACAGAGAGTGCTGAACAGATAGCTGGAGGTTGACTTCTGAGCTTTGGGTATGAGAACAAACAGCTCAAGAGCCTGTATAAATCATCTCACTAATTTCGTCCCTTATGCTCTCAACACTTGTCTTTCCCCGCAGAGTGATCCTACCATCATCGCTTCTACTTGGGTTGATTCAATGGCAGTTCTAAGCGCTTTCTATGGATCTCTACCCTAACCTGTAAGGGCAAGGCCGAATTCCATCTACCTCCACTTTCCTGATACAGAAGCCTTGCAGCAAGATGGTAGGATGGCCATCTCTAAGAGGATCCAATACCCCAGAACCCCACGGCGCATTCTCTTACCTTGTCGGGAATACTCGAGGGTCACAGCAGAACATCATCAACCTTACGAGGACAACCACGCGGGAAAGATGCCTTTTAGGAATCCCTATATCTCAAGCGACGCTGCCGACTCAGCGACTCGATCCAACTACCATCCTCCTGTCTGAGAATAATAATCATCTCAATCCAAGATGGCACCCAGTGCGATTATCCCAGAGACACAAGATGAGCACTCAGCTCTATCCAATATCGTCAAGTTGATCAAGAACGATGACGCCAAGACAATCGATCTTGCTTTGCGACAATTCCGTTGCTTGATTGCTGATCTATGTGAGCAATTCAAGGGCGGCCACCCTGGGTAAGTTATACTGTCTTTGACAAAAGTATTACATATACTAACCAGCTTCAGAGGTGCTATGGGAATGGCCGCCATTGGCCTTGCCCTCTGGAAATACATAATGCAGTACTCTCCTAACGACCCGGACTACTTCAACCGCGATCGCTTCGTTCTCTCCAACGGCCACACATGTCTCTTCCAGTACACATTCCTTCATCTCACTGGCTACAAGGCCATGACCTTTGAGCACCTCAAGTCTTACCACTCTTCCAATTACGATTCCCTGGCGCCAGGACATCCCGAAATCGAGCATGAAGGAATTGAAGTGACTACAGGTCCTCTCGGTCAAGGCATTGCCAACGCTGTCGGTCTTGCCATAGCTACCAAGAATCTCGCCGCCACCTACAATAAGCCCAATTTCGAACTTGTCAATAACATGACTTATTGTATGATTGGAGACGCATGCCTCCAAGAAGGGGTTGCTCTTGAAGCAATCCAACTGGCGGGTCATTGGAAGCTCAACAACCTCGTCGTCATGTACGACAACAACCAGATTACCTGCGATGGTAGCGTCGATCTCTGTAACACTGAAGATGTCAACGCCAAGATGCGCGCTTGCGGCTGGGACGTGATCGAAGTTGAGGACGGCTGTTACGATGTTGAGGGTATCGCCAAGGCCCTCATGAAAGCCAAGACAAGCACTGACAAACCCACATTCATCAACATTCACACTGTCATCGGTGTTGGTAGCAAGGTTGCCGGTGATGCCAAGGCTCATGGTGCTGCCTTTAGCCCTGATGGCGTCAAGGTCGTCAAGGAGCACTTCGGCATGGATGTCGACAAGCATTACGTCGTCTCTGATGAGGTCTACAGCTTCTTCCGTGACCGCAAGCCCCGCGGCGATCGCCTCGTAGAAGACTGGAAGAATCTCGTCGCTGCTTACAGCAAAGAGTACCCTGAGCTCCACCAAGAGTTCATCAAACGCGTTGAGGGTCATTTTACAGAAGATTGGCGAAGCATCATCCCTGCTAAGGAGTCCCTGCCTACAGCTCCCACGCCTTCTCGAAAGTCTGCTGGCATTATCTGCAACCCTCTGGCTGCCAAGCTTAAGAACTTCATGGTTGGTACAGCTGATCTGTCGCCCTCTGTCAACATGATTTGGAAAGACAAGGTCGACTTCCAACATGTAAGTATCCCCTCAAGAGTCAGTAGAAACCGGGAGCTAACGCAGTCACAGCCTGGTCTCAAAACCGCATGCGGGATCAATGGAGACTACTCCGGCCGCTATATCCACTGGGGAATTCGCGAGCACGCAATGGCTTCCATTTCGAATGGTCTCGCTGCATACAGTAAAGGCACCATACTCCCTGTCACCTCCAGCTTCTTCATGTTTTACATCTACGCTGCCCCCGGTGTCCGTATGGGTGCTCTCCAAAACCTCCAAGCCATTCATATCGCTACACATGATTCTATTGGTACTGGTGAAGACGGTCCTACTCATCAACCCATCGCTCTGGCTGCTCTCTACCGTTCCATGCCCAACATCCTTTACATCCGACCTTGCGACACGGAGGAGACAGCCGGTGCTTTCATCACCGCACTGGAGGCAAAGGACACCCCTTCTATCATCTCCCTCTCCCGACAGAACCTCGAGCAGTACCCTCAGTACTCGAGCCGCGAAGGTGCACAGAAAGGCGCCTATGTCTTCATCGAGGAGGAGAATGCCGACGTCACCTTGATCGGTGTTGGTGCTGAAATGGTCTTCGCCGTTAAGACTCGCGAGGTTCTCAAGGAAAAGTTCGGCATCAAAGCACGCATTGTCTCCTTCCCATGTCAACGCCTCTTCAACTCCCAATCGCTTGGATACAAACGACAAGTTCTCCAGTATCGATCCAACGCTCCCCGTGTTGTAATCGAAGCTTATGCCGTCAATGGTTGGGAGAGATACGCCGACGCTGGTTATTCAATGTCAACATTTGGCAAGTCGCTACCTGGAAAGGACGCATATAAGTACTTTGGCTTTGATGAGACTGTCATTGCTCCAGAGGTTGCTAAACTCGTAGAAGAGGTCAAGAAGGAGGGTATTGAGAGTCTACGCGGCGAGTTTAGGGACCTTAATAATGTGACACATGAACACTGATGGAACATTGGCGAATTAGGTTAAGAAATAGCATGGACTTTGGAGTTAGTTTCGGGTATTGTCAGTCACTATAAGCGCAATTTTGTAAAATAAACGCTTTCGTATCATACTATCCTAGTATCGAGATCACTGTTGGCGGTGTCCTTATAGCCTCTCAATGGCATCCTAGATGTCTTTGTGCCAAACCAGACCCAAGTTACGTTCTCTAAAATATTCCAACCGTCCACGGTTTCCTTTCTTCGCAATGATCCAGGAAGACATCGTGTCTCAAATGAGTTCCACGCAATACCCAAGGCGACTCATTCTATACGCGACCTACACTATAGATGGCCAAGATCAAAGTCTCCAAATGACAAGATGATATGCCGAATTCGTGATCGACACCAGCGACAATAGTTTGATCCTCCAGGAAACATCTTAGCCATGCATCTGTCTTCCCTGTGGACGAATGATGGTGTCTGAAGGCGGCAGTGATTGAACGCCCTCCATCAAAAGCTGGCTGAGAGTCTGAATACCGCCGTTGACCCCCCTGGGCCATGTCGCCCATGATTCCTGGATTCGAAACATTAAACCCTGCCCAGCTTCGAATACCGAGTCCGCGAAATACTGCCTGGCTTCGCGAGTGCGTTGGGCCGTGTACGCAAAACTTTCAGTCACATTGCCAATGCCGCTCTGCGCGAGACGTGTGGAGGCTGAAAGAGCTCGTTGGGCGGTGTGTACTCCCGGGATTTTATGGAAAAGGGATACTTGACTGTCCACTCTGAGACCCTGTTCGTATTCTTCTGATTCAAAAGGGCCAATGGGTATATCGTAGCCCGACAAGTTTGGACGATCCAGTTTGGCAAAGTGTTCAAGGTAGTCCTGTTCGGGGTCGCGGTCTTCTGCGACCTCGATCATATCCGTGTCATCAAAGACCAGAAGTGGCGAATCCTTGGAGAATTTGGTCTTTCTGTGTGAGCGCTTGTCGAGGCGAGCAGTCCGAGATGTAGATGCAAACTCAATTGCAGCATCAACCATCTGCGGCTCGACAAACACGAGGTCATCTTCGTCACCGCTGGATGTGACATCCACTTCTTCGATGGGAGTGTAACTAGAGATATTCCCCAATTTGAGAGAGGTATGCTCTTGACTTTCTTGCCGGGGTGTAGGGTCCAAACTCCGAGTCTGGAGTGCAGTGTGCTCCAGCTCAACGTCCGAAAACTCGTCGTATTTGCCGACACCCATTTTGCTTTCCCTCTCTTGGCCAAAGTGCCTACTTCCCTTTGACTACCAATGTGTTCGTAGCCGAGGAGGGAAAGGGTGACTGATGTTCCGAGCGAAACAACCACTTTGAGACGTGCGATGATAGGTAGGGGTCGTGTTTGCTGGAAGCCTTGAGACAAATAATGTTGTGTTTGGGTAGGACTTGTAGAGGAAGAAAGGGAGGAAATAGGAAGGAATTATATGGTCGAGACTGAAGTAATCTCGGGATGGGAAGCCTGGCACTGTTGCGGCAGGTTGGGATGAAGGTATTCACAGAAGGCGTGAATCACAGTTCACTGTGCGCGGGTTTGTTTGACTTGCCCAACTGTTCATCAAATCTTCTTCAAACTGCTCCTCTTTCAAACGCAAGGGTTTTTAGTCTTCTTCAATTGTCATTCTCATAAACACTAGTTCAATGTACTTACATCCTATTGTTTTTTCAGGGTCGATGTCACCGTTTGATGTTTGGCCCTTTTTCAAGTAGTGCAGTTCAAAGAGCTTCTACTCGTTGTAACCTGTTGAAGTACTTCTTTTCCAATGCAAGCTCTTTATTTGGAACTCAGGAGCCATTTGATATTCACTGAAAATATGTTATATCTTTTCATTAAAACAGAGTCCTGGTGATTAAGACAGAGTTCGCGACTCTCCAAGCCATTCATTTATGATAGAAAGTAAATATATTCAAAGGACCTCCATTTGAAGATTTTACATAGCTGGACTATAGTTTAATCGAAACCTGAGTTCTTATCATTGTATAAATTTGAGTTGTATGGGACGCATGGGAAAGTAACTTCGTGGTCATCTTCATAAACACACTCAAACTGCAAAACCAGCTGAATCTTATGAAGAGGGTTGCCTAGTAAAGTGCCCTCAGTTCATGTAGAAGGTTTAGTTCAGAATTGAGAATTTGTCTAGGTTTAATGAGCAACCAAAGAGCGCTCTTATAGCGTTTGTTTTAAACCACTCGTTCAGAATTTCTTCCTCGCTGCTGCTCTTCGACACTTCCCTTCAACTGCATACGAGAAAGATCAGCTTCGACTTTCCAATCTATCTATCGATAGAGTAGTATTATCTCTTTCTCTTTGACATCCTTGATTTATCTCGTCCCTTTCGGTACGTGCTGGTTTTATTTTCGATCATCCCGCGCCATCAGGGGCTACCACATCATTATTGCCTGTATTGGCATACCTTGAGAGCATTCCTTTACAAAACAGACGACCACCAGCAGCCTTGTGGCTCAGACAACATGGTTCGAGGAGACTTGTCTTGCAATATCTGCCAACTCCTTCCCGGGACGTATTCCCGCAAAGTATTCAAACACGCCCATGGCTTCAAAGATGACTGGGAGCCACAAGCTGAGTCCGATGAGGAGCGGTACCGAATTCCTGAGATTTGTCGTAACAATATTCTCAGAGATTATCTAGAGAGTGCACGTGTCACTCGCATTCTTGCTCGTCCGGAATACCTCCAGCGTATGTCTCGCAATGTGAAAAGGACCGTTTTCAGAAATCTCCAGCGCACCGATGAGTACGACGCCCTCCAAGCACGTGCCCAAGAGCAGCAAAGAGGTCGGCCAATCGACGATGGAACGGATTTTTCTTACACTACGATACCGGTCAAAGCATATGTGAACTTCCTTGAAGGAGACCGTGTGACTGTACGAGTCTACAGGGCCATGTTCGTGCGAAACGGGAGATGGTATCTAGGACACCGTCCTGGCACCTACATCTTTAAGTATCGTGGCTCTCAGACAGCAGGATCCGACTTGGACACTTCCAAGAATGTTCCTGGCTACATTACGATGAACGATTTTGAGTATGCAGGCCAAGTCCCTCGACACGAAAAGGTGCACATACAACGACTAGGGCTGCTATTCAACAAAGTGCTAAGATTGTTCATCAGCGAACTTCAGGTATTTGCTGGCTTGCAACATGGAGAAACGTACCCGCAACTCGAGGGCCTTCTTCGTCTTGAAAGGGTCGAATCCGCCCTGTGGTTTACTGGATTCTGGGGGTGGTGGAGAGATGCCTTCTTAAATACCACTGAGTGGCCGGATGCGGAAGTGCGAAATTGTTTTGTATCCCATCCCAGCATACTGGAACTTGCTTGGATTCTCAACTATCTTAAACGTCGGCGTTCAGGAGAAAACCAGCCACCTGAACCTCTGGAACTGCTTGTGATCACTGCCACGCAAGAGCAGCTACCTGAACTTGCAGAGCGATGGGAGACCATGGAGCAGGCAGTGGCTTGGAAAATGCTCAAGTCAGGCAGACGAAAGGGTCTCTTTGTCTATGAAGTTACACCTGAAACTGAGGTAACTAAGCCATCTACATCGTTGAGGACTTGTCGGCGGATAATATTTGATCCGCTCGGAACCTTGGAGCTAACAATTTCCTCAGGACATTCACAACTTCTATAGCCAGGCACCGTTCTACGACGACCCTCTCAACCCGGCCATTATCCATTCATTTACGCCTCTCGCGCGCTATCTACTCTCGGCTACAGATTACCAAGTGGCCTTGTCGAGGAATCGTAACGCATCGCAGTCTTAGGAGCACGACCGAATACCCGAGATCCCAGTCCAGTTTTTGCATGGTACCATCTTGGACCAATTGACACAACAAACCCTGTTGATCTGATGGTAATTGTTGGAAATTGATTATTTTTTTCGCACTGGAATTTTGTCGAAGGCGCCCGAAAGTCATACCGGCTCCTACCCGAATACAACCCACACTCGTCCCGATATTTGCTTCAAACACCGCATATACATACGTTACGATGGCTTCGATATTCTCTCTCCGCGGGCTGTTCAGCCGTGAAGCTGCTCCGACCGCACCTACAACTCGTCTTTTCTCTACGACAGCAAACATGCTTGCCCGCACACCTCCGAAACCCGCTGCGAAGAAGCCCGTAGCAGCTGCTCCACGACGAAAGCATGTGCAGGCCAAGTCCGAAAACTTCTACCGCATCCGTACTCTCCGTCAAAACATGTTCTCTCCTGCGCCCCCACCCCTGCGAATGGCCCGCCTTCGATATCTCCGACATTGGACAATCCACCGTGCGTGGCAGCTGTTCCGTCGACAGCAACACCAAGCGACCGAGCGTGAGCGTCATCGTATTTACAGTGGCATGTACAACGCCTGCGAAGAGCTGCGCAAAACCGTCGGTCCTGGAAACCGAGACGAGGGTTACCTGTACCGAGTAGCTATGGAAAAGAAGGGTGTCTGGGGAACTGATGCCATACCGATTGAATACGCACGATACCAAACAGACTTCCCCGCCAAGAATGCGTGGAACCACGACTGGAAGAGGCACAGCGACTAGGTGGGCCTACACGGTTAAGGTTAATGTACGAATTCAACAAATGGTATGAGTCAAAAGTGTATTGTATGTATAATAGGAACAATTGCTAGACATCAATGGCTGCAACAAACCAACATTTGCCCGACTCGCAATTGAGTGACTGGTGTGCTATTATTAGTGCAGCAAATCGGACAGAATGAAACGTCGATATCGTCACTCTCATAAAGTTATCCGTTCCTCGAAGGAAAGTACCGATCTTCCCAGTCTCAAGTATGCCATTAATTTACTCTTGCCCTTCCTATGCTCGACCAAGCCAGTCAGCTCTATGCTGCTGTCACAATTATTAGATAACACATGGAGAAAAGATGCATTGCCTAACCCGCTTGAATCAAAATCATGCAAAATATCAGACTCCTCCTACTCACACCTCCAATTCGCTCCGTTTTTTTCGTATCCTCCTAGGGTGCGATGTATTCAAGAAGACTTTCGCATTTCGCTTGCCATACAATAAGGGCGTTAAGCCGTGAGAAGGAACCGCAGGTCAAAAAGTCGGGAACGCGTTCAAGATTAAAGGGAAAATGAGGACGAATGCGCGAGGGAAGACGACGAGATAAACGGCGTTGAACATTCCATTTTGTCGTGGAGAGTGGTATCCAAAAACGGCATATTCATATTTCTTTTCTTGTGTCTTGGACTGTGAGCACCTGGAAATAAACACAACGGGGGAGATGCCGGTATTCGAATCGGTAGGCGGTTGGGGTGTTGCAGATGGAATGTTGGTGGCTATGAGTTTTGGTTGTTCCTGGGCCTCAATCCGCCTGTCAACTGAAAGACAAGACAGCGTGCCAAAAAGTATAAGAGAAAAAAAGAAGTCCTCCTCCCAGAGCGCCGAGCAATAAGTCCTCTATATCCTGTGTAGTTCCCTGGTGTCCAAAAAATCCTATAATTGTCTCCAGAAATCGGAAAATGTTCCAGTGTTATGGCCGAGGCGAACGGTAGTTGGTCGCTTGGAGATATACCTGGGCCGGTTCGCAGAGAGGCTTTCGCTGCTTACAGGTATGGTCACATCCCTGTGGTTCAGATGCCGAGTTTGCATCTGTGTCGGATTGTGCGCGGCTGGTTCTTTACAGCACGACACAGCAGCCGCCGCCCTCACCCTTTTCGAAGGTCAGCAGAGCAGCACGAGTAGCCGCTTCGAAAACATCGTCGACACCCTCGCCGCTCAAGCTGGAGCATTCCAAATATCGCTTTGCGCCAATTTCTCGCGCGATAGACTCTCCATCGTGCTCCGAGACGAATCGCATCGACTTCTTGCGCATTTCCTCAATCGCAACGGGGTCTTCTCGAAGATCCTTCTTCAACCCAACGAGGATGATAGGAACACCAGTGCACAGTCGTTGAGCTTCTTCAATCCACTATGACAAGGGGTCAGTCTTGAAACATCAGCTGAGCGCCGTTGTGCGGAGGGTCCGTACCTTATGCTTAACGTTGTCAAGAGAATCTGGAGTGTCGACAGAGAAACCTATCAAAATGACGTGGGCCTTCGAATATGCAAGGGGTCGTAATCGCTCGTAGTCTTCCTGTCCGGCAGTATCCCAAAGAGCGAGCTGGACAGACTTGCCGTCTACTCTGCAATCCGTCACGTAGTTCTCAAACACTGTAGGAATCTATATTTGTGGTTAATATTCGTCGTCGCAGGGGGGATTCGATCGAGACTCACATAATGCTATGTTGTGGTTAGTAACTCTGATGACGAGACGATTTAAGGTTGGGGGAGCTCACTGTAGGAAAGTAACCTAGCGTAAATACACTCAACAAACTGGTCTTGCCGCAGGCACCATCACCAATAATGACCAACTTCCTACAATCTATCGTTAGCAATCCTGTTGATACAAGTGCTGGAAGAGGCGACCGTTGGAAATGCAAACAAAGGTGTGGGTTTAGGAAAGGGCGTAACTCTGTCAACGCAGGGTTGGGCAGCGCGACAACAAATCGTACCTGCGGATAACGTTGCTCGGATTTGCGCTCATGATGAATCAATTATACAGCCTCGGGATTGCGTGTGATCTCGAAAGCGATGGGAATTAATGTCGGATCTGGAGTCTGCTATGGGCCCCAGATCTGGGTATTGCGTCGGGATGTCGTTGTCGTCGATTGAGTATGGGTGGAAACGCAGCTAGTTCTAGCGATCAAGAGGGCGGCGTCGTCGCGGTGATAAGAGCAGGAACAAGCTAAGCCAAACCGATGGGGATGAGGATGGATTGAGGTCAGGAGAGTGACAATGGAGATATTTGGGGATTCGGTTCGGTGAGGGAAGTGTCGTTAACGAGATTTAGGACCCCTTATTTTTTTTCGAACGGAGTTTTGGTAAGAGAATCGTTGGATGGGTGAGCAACAAGGGACGTTCGGAGTGAGCGCGCGGACAAGACGTGGAGCGATGAGGAGCAAGACCAGGCAGTACGTAAATACGGAGCACGGGTACGGTACAATACGGTTCGGCAGCCTGGACTGGTGTGGGTGTTTGGTGCTGTAGTGCGAGCAGGGCGTTTTTTATGGCGGTGGGACGGACCAAGAGGGATGGATGAATGGGGCGTCAGGGCGTTCACTGCTGGCTCCAAAACTCCGACTCCAACTTCAACGGGACGGGACGGGCAAGCTTCCTTATACAGGAGAAGGAGAGAGGGAGGAGATAAAGAATAGCAGTTTTTAAGGGAAATACGAGCAGACAAACAGCAGATCAGTCAAAGAGACGTAAATAAGCAGGCTTCGGGGTTGATGTGATAGGACAGTAAAGGATCAAGTTGATGTTCTTTTTTTCTGGTCGGGCTTGTTGCTCTACTAGTCTCGGACCAGGTTTTGAGCTGAGACGGATTGGGTTGGGCTGATAAAATGCTGGGAACTTTGGCCAGGTCTGGTTTGAAGGGATGGAAATAGATAATCAGTTAGTCTAGTTAGTAGGTAGACAGATCTTGAGAGTCAACTAAAGATAACTACCTACTAAGGTACTAACTAATCTTCATACGTTTTAGGTAGCACCAAGTTATAGATCGAAGCTAAGAGGCAGCCTCCTTCTATTGTTGGAACTTGGAACGGTCTTGTTTACAGGTGACGGTGGTGGTGGCATCGGTGATAGTGGGGAGGTCATGGACGAGTTGGCTGGCTGGCTGTGTTCGTCTCTCCCAGCTCCCCTGGGTCAGAGGTGGAGCAACAGACGGAGAGGCGTAGAAACGGGTCCGGGGCGACCGTTTTAGCTGAGAATGAGGTGAGGTTGAGTGGAGGACGACAGGCCTGGAGGTGCTTCAGCATACGGTATGGAGGTTGTTTAGATGGGCAGTTAGTTAGCTGGAGTGGTGGGTTTATTGCCTGAACCGGTCTTGCTTCCATCCATATCCATAGCTTGATGATGACAAAAGTATTCATGGACATGGATCATGGTAGACAGAATGTACCGACAGTATGGATGGTTACAACGATCTCTTGTGACTTTCTGCTACGTAACGTGGATAAAAGTCACTCGTCAAGTTCAATTGGAAGCTTTCTGCAACAGAAACTCCATTCATGAGCATGGCATGGCCATGGCATAGCCTTGGACGCCCGTTTGATGCACTGTACTGCACTTCCATGTTGCA
Organism: Fusarium sporotrichioides; assembly: GCA_019054645.1. Classification (NCBI taxonomy): domain Eukaryota; kingdom Fungi; phylum Ascomycota; class Sordariomycetes; order Hypocreales; family Nectriaceae; genus Fusarium; species Fusarium sporotrichioides. The sequence continues at coordinate 2,054,762 of JAHKNS010000002.1, read as the reverse complement.
GGCTGTGGCGGAGCGACCACTAGACCTATTCAAAACAACCTATAGTGGACATCTGAACGAAGGCCGTTCGGTTAATTCTGACACTTCTCCGCACCAACCAGCTCACTGGTCACAAATGGGTTCGATAAACGGCCAGGTCATCTCCAACAGTTTCTACAGCTACAGCTATTACAGCTACCACTTCGGCAGAACAAATTGCAGGAGTCTTCTCCAAGGAGTGTCGGATCTTGCTTTTCAATTAGGTAACAGAGAGAGGTTCTGTCAGGGAACAAGCCTGTGTAAATTCGTGTCCAGGCTAGTAGTGGTCATGGTCATGGTCATGGAAATCGAATCAAGTCCGTCAGCAATTGACACAGCAGCTCAGGGACCTGTCACAAATATCTTCAGCTGTCTCTTCTTCGACAACTCTACCAATCTGGGTTTCTTTGTTTTGTTTCGACAGTGATAGAAAAGACTTGTAACCTTTCATTCAATACGACAATGACGACAGATTCCAGATGCAGTCAAGCACCTCGACAGGTCCACATCAACAGCAAAAGGTCCCCTTGTCGTTATTCGGAGGATTAATCATTGCGTTCTTGACCTCTGTTTCGCTCACTCGTTAGTTCTACGGATTTCTGCGCCGTCCGTCATGCTTTCGCCATTTGAGGCTGTGTAGGCTGATCCACTCCCGCTCGCCGGTAAGCTAAAAACAGGAACCGGACCAGGGGGCTAGACGAACTGCCAGTCAGTTCTGGACGCTCATTAGCTGCTGTCGAGCAACGCATCATTTTAAGGTCCCCTAGAATAGATACTTCCAGTAGGTATCCCAGAATTTCATGTTTGGATATCCCGCCTACGCCTGCGGTTACCAAGGGTACATATCAGACCAGTGCCAATTAGTTGACTGTCTCATGGATCACTACGGATGATCCCGTGCAATCTGTGCTCCCTTCGTATGTACCTTTGGCTCCCTCACGCTAAACCCCTGTACAACAGGATGTCGGTGTTTGTCGAGATGCCGACAGTTTCCATTGCTGACACTTTGTTTGCAGACAAAGCAAACACCTGTTCATCCTGGATCATTTTTTATTCTTACCTGAGTTGATTCTTTGATGACAGCATTGAGCATCGGCCATTCCCGATTATGGCATCAACTCGTCTTGGTTCTCATGCGCTTACATACATGCAACGACAATGTTTCGTAGATGTAACAATGGACCACACCATATCTAGACTCTGCCCTACGAGGCCGTGGCAGTGTTGGGATTTATGCTCACAATCCTTCGTCTCATGAATGTATGCATGCATACCTACAACTGTCAGCAACCTAGTAGTCATAACCATTATGATTCAGCGCCGTCTTACCTGCATACTCAATGTTGCACTCCTTCACTTTCCCGATCGCCCTGATGCGTGTGAGTAGTATTCCAAACGGCGTTTACGCGGTATATCTCAGCATCTGAGACTCTTTTGCCATGTTGGGCTAAAGAGCCGAGATATTTGTCCTCTGCCGTCGATGCTGTCCTCCGTCGTTTGCGACATGCATTGACAAGGGGGCTTCACGGCGATAGCTCAATCTGGCGTCCCGTCACACTCTTGAGTTGCGCGACGACCTAAATGAATGAATGCGGTGGTGTTGCTCCACATGACTTAAGGGTTACAGATAGGGTCAGTCGATCTGACTATAACAATTTTATTTTGCGCTCTTACACTTGTCATGTGGAACGTTGTACTGTATCGGCAGCTATTGTAGTGCATGAGCAATCAGTTAGTTAGGAAGCCAAGCTTGCTATACACATCAATATCGCTGTTCAACTTTCTGAGTGGCTTCCTTTGGTGGAACACTTTGTTTGGCTATCATACCGCTTGAAACGCCTCCAAACGCTCGCAAACGTAGGGCGTTGTTTGCTCGATTGACTTTGCCATCACTGATGACCACTATCCATCAGGGTACAAAGCTTTGCTTGCATCCGTTATTTGGCATGACCATGAGCAATTGATTGGAATCAAAGTAGTCAATTGAGCAAAAGGGACCCATACTGCTTGCGAAGGATCTTTATTTGATGATTAAAGAAAGGCAATGAATCGGACCCTTATTATATGTTTAAATCAGTCAGTCAATACATCGATTTCCAACAGCTTTAACCCCAGGTTCAGGGTAGCCCTCCCCTCAGACCAAGGGGAAGTGACGTTGACATCAAGGTACCTTATTGGATCTGCTCTGCTTGCACCCCCACTTGGATCCAAGGCACAAACGAACCAAATCGCCAGATCTCAACATCACGTGCTAGATCAGACCAGGCCACGCCAGGCTAGGAAATAGTGGGGTATAGGCTATCAACCAGATACGTGCCTGACCAGTAGCAACCAGTAACGACATCCATCACATTGTCGCTGGGCTTGTTTGGCTGCATGAGAAAGTACAGGTGCTATGCAACTCCACCAAAGAGTGACTTTATCCTCATGTTTGAGCCTTGTGCCTTGAAGCCTCAAGCAACCTAGACAGAGATTCCACTGCATCTTTGCTCGTGCGCTTTTTCATATTGAGTTTGGGATACTCAAAAAAAGAGCCTTACTTCCTCATCGCCTTTCTGTATTTATTGACTTATTTTATCGGGCTCTTCCCCGCAGGCGTCATCGCTGACCTAACCCTGACCTTGGCTGCTGCTCCGATTGTGAGTGCCTCATTTTGAGCCGCCCCCAGACCCTCCACTCGCAACGTTCGTTCCCGCAGCCGCCCAACAACCACAACCTCACCCTCTCGAGACGCGCAGTTCCTGCCGCTTTTAAGCTGACACGCACTCGCGTATTACAGAATCCTTATCATCATACAGCGTCCTCCTGTCGACAGCCACGTGTCGCGCACAACATCTTCATGCCCTCGATTGCCCTACTCTCGTAACCTACCATGCCGGCCAACAACCAAAGACCGGCTACCCAAACCCCGGTATCGCCACGAAACACTGCGAAATATACCAATAAGGATGGCTCAAAGTTCATCACTGTCCCCAAGGGAACACCATCCGAGTCTTCGCTGCCTCCGACCCCCACAAGTACCAAACCCAATGGACCCCCACTAGACGCTTCCAATGTCGACGATGGACCTGCTCCCGCCATCAACCGCAAGAAACAGAAGCGCAGACAAAAGGCTGCCGCGAAAGCTGCTGCTCAACAAGCTGCTAACGGACACAACGACCATGCGTCTGGACGAGGCACTGCTGGGAGTTCCATGCCAGGCCGCGGCCCCGCTGACCATGAGGAAGTCGAAAGCGACGACGAGAATGAGTACATCCTAGCAAGCGAATTGACAGAGCCGACCACGAACGGCCACCCGCCTTCGGACTCCAGATCTAAGAAGAACCGAAAGAAGAAGAAGAAGGGAACAAACGCCGACCCCACGTCGCCAATTCCAGAAGCTCTCGAGCATGAACCGCAGCCCAACTTGTCGCAAGGCGCTGGTATGTCACGCGACAAGATATGGAGCACGAGTAATCAAGAAGAGCGCGAACGCATAAAAGCCTTCTGGCTTGGGCTGGGCGAAGATGAGCGGAAATCATTGGTCAAGGTGGAGAAGGACGCTGTTCTCAAAAAGATGAAGGAACAACAGAAACATACTTGCAGCTGCACTGTGTGTGGAAGAAAGCGGACCGCAATTGAGGAAGAACTGGAGGGTCTTTACGATGCTTATTACCTGGAGCTCGAACAATTCGCAAATCAAGGCGAGGGACCACCGATGCTACCGTCAGCCCGGGATTTCGCTCTAAGACGAGGACTACCCTCGAGTTATACCAACCGACCCCCATCACGAGGCCGAATAGTGGAACAACTGGGCGACGAAGAGGATGACGAGGAGGAAGAAGAGTTGGAAGAGGTCTACAGTGAAGACGAAGTGGAGGATGACGATTATAGCGACGATGAACCTCCCGAAGAATTCCAAGCCTCACACGAGCGAGACGTCGCCGATTTCTTGACGTTTGGCAACAGCCTGCAAGTCAAGGGTACGCAGCTCCTAGAATCACTCCTCCGCAGATATGGTAACATGGACTTAGGTGGTATTCTCACCGTGGCGGATGACCTCCTTAAAAACGACGGCAAGCGGTTTATCGAAATGATGGAACAGCTTGCGGAACGTCGGATGGCAAGAGAGGAAGACGCTCGCGAACACTTTTCACGAGGCTACGGTCACCCCAATGGCTCATACTCCAACCCTCATAATCACCCCCCTCCTGAAGAAGACGAGTACGACGAGGAAGAGGACGAGGAAGAAGATTATGACGATAGCCAGGACGAGGAGTATGAGGAGGAAGAGGTATACTCAAACCCCTCTGTGATGCCATCCCAGTCCCATACTGAGTGTTGCTGCCAGGACCAAATGACAGAGGAGCAACGAATGGAGGAAGGTCGCCGCATGTTCCAGATATTCGCTGCTCGTATGTTTGAACAACGGGTTCTCTCCGCCTATAAGGAGAAGGTCGCCAAGGAACGCCAGCAAAGGCTTCTAGAAGAGATCGAAGCAGAGGACCGAGAGTCTGAACTCAAGAAAGCTAAGAAAGCCAAGGACGCGCAGAAGAAGAAGGACAAGGCTGCTCAAAAGAAGCAAGCATTGGCCGAGGAGAAAGCGCGGAAAGAAGCTGAGAAGGCTGCGGCAGATGCTGCACGGTTAGAAGCTGAGAGGCAACGGGTCGCTGAACAGAAAGCCAGGGCTGAAGAGAAACGAAAACAGAAAGAAGCGCAGAAGAAGGCCGAGGAAGAGGCACGACTACGAAAAGAGGCAGAGCGACAACGACGACTCCACGAGCAACGCGAGAAGCAAGCTGAGCAAGAACGCAAGGCTCGAGAAACCAAGGAAAAGGAGAAGAAGCTCAAGGAGGAACAGCGACAAAGAGATAAGGAGGCTCGAGAGCAAAAGGAGCGCGAGGCTCAAGAACGCAAGGATAAGCAAGAGCGTGACAAGAGGGATAAGGAAGCCCGTGCTGCTAAAGCCCAGAAGGATGCTCAAGCAGCCCGCGAGGCTAAAGAAAAATTGAGAGAGGAGAAGGCAGCTGCTCAAAAAGCAGCAAGTCACCCATCTCAACCCATTCAAATCCCGAAGCGTGCATCACAGCATTCAGCACCCATACCTGCCGCCCTTCCACAACATGCTTCGAACCCGGCAAGCTACGCATCGCCAAAGATACCAGTTGCAACTCCCGTGCTATCCAAGGCGCCAACCCCTATTCGGCCCCGAACCACGTCTCAACAGCAAGACGTGCCGTTGCCGTCAGCTGCAGTTTCAGCTAATAGTCAAGATCCCTCTCCTCACTCAATGACGCCTCACATGAGTCCTGGTCTCATCGGCCAGCGCCAGGGAAGCGCAAGTACGCAGCATTCTCACTCGGTCTCGCCTACGAATGGACAACCAAGAATGCTCGGGCAATCTCCTTTCCAGATACCCCCAATGGGAATGCAACCGCCACCGGGATTGGCCCATCATCCACCCCCGCCTGGTTTCGCAAACCGTATGCCTCACGAAGCTATCTTTTCAGGTTTTAGACATAGTCCTGGGGCTATGATGCCCCCTCCTGGCATCAATGGGCCACCTGGCCGCGGGTTCTCTGTTCCTCTGCCTCCAGGGTTCACACAGCCCATTGGTGATCAGTTTGATATGGGTGGGTTCCCGCTGCCCGCAGATCTCCCACCACCAACGCATCATCGCCAAAGTTCATTGCAGTTCGACACGCCTCCAACTCCATCGCAGCCTATAGGAAGACCTGCTCCTATTGGGCGACCTGGAAGCCTCAGCCAAAGTCGTGCATCTGACGACCAGGACGATGAGACTGCCCATTTAGGTAGTCGAGCTCTTTTAGAGGACGATGAGCCTCTCGTAGCTGAGGTCAACCCAGGTAGCCTACGAAACCAGCCTCCAGGGCCACGCGGTGACTTCCCCACAAGTCCCTTCTTGCCCTCGGCATTCCCTCTGGCGCACAACCCTTGGGGTCCCCCTACTGTTGGAGGACATCCTTTGCCTCCTCCCGGATTCAACAACCCGGGATGGGGTGCACCAAGCGTGCCTCCAGGCTTCGGTATGACATCTCCAATTGCTGGAATGAGCTCTATTCGAGCCCCTGCACAGCCTAGGTATGTAACCGTCCGCGCGATGCTCTGCCAGGCTTGCAAGGAATTGGCCAGCTCTGGAGACTCAGAAGGTTACATTGACATCGCAACCCTCAAGTCGAGGATTGATGCGATGTCAGGCGATCACAGCATCTCAGAACTTGACTTGTTAAACCTTTGTGAGACGGAGGGAAGTCCGTCTAACGGAGGTGGCACGTTCGATATCCGACGTGACGCAGCAGGCCCAGGCAAACATACTGTTCGATGGGAGCCTGATCTGAATGACGGATTTGGTGCGCCATATAGAGCAGTTGGTGCCCCAGGTGAGATCGGTAGTCCTCTGGTAGGCCAAGCAAGTCTTCGTGGGGGATTGTAGAACAGCCCTCGACTGGGTTGGGCAAGTCAACGGACTAGCGACGACTCCTTGTCCGTCAGAGATCTGGTGCGTGACAGCAGCCCATTGGGGACAATTGGGAGTGACAGAGGGAGTACACCCTCTATGCACACAAGGGGCTCGTCGATCGTATCACACGTCGACCGTCCAGACCTCCAAGGAAAAGGTCCAACGATTAAATAGTGTACCTGAACTGGAACGCGAAAAATTCGTGTGTGCACCTCTCATACGTGAAGCAAAGTTGACCAATCCTCAACAAAGCCTTGAAATCTCATCTTCTATTAAACAAGCATGCCACTCAGAAATTCTGAGAGGATTACTGGAAGATCGATCTTGCATGGATACCCAGGCGCGATGTGCCGCCAGATGATGCAGCATGAAAGGGAAGGATCAGGAGGCACGAGGAGCATGGAATGGCTTCTGATCTCAAATGAAAGGATCTTGTTCGAGTACCAGATAATAAGCATTAGCCTCGGAGCGAGCTGTTGTAATGTATGCGATTTGAAGCCGTGATTGTGTGAGATATGTAAAACGGACCATAGTGTGGTAACATTTGGGATGGCTCGGTAGGCAATGAGCGCTGTAGCGTCCATGATTGGCAGGTTACTTTTGAAGGCGTTTACAAAACCGTGAATTCAACGGCTGGATCGTGATTACAAACGCCAGTTATATGCTGCGTGGGACCGTTTTCATAGAAAGCCACAAGGAGGCAACATCTGAAGGTGCGGAGAGCAAGATGGAAGTACACGTAATACTTTAATTCAACGTCTAACCATCCCCATTCATAAGGTAGATAAATAGATACATTCGCATACCAAAGTAGCAGACTTTATCCTTTCCCATTGCTCCAAAATACTCAAACATGTCATGTAAGGTTTGTTCCCCCCGGCGTGATATCAAGGTATCAAAAAAAGACGTTATCCACGGCCCTGAGGATTTTCCAAGCCTTGGATGTTTTTTCCTGCGCTGGTAATCACGCAGGCATTATAAAAGAATAGAGTAAGCACTCGAAACAAGGCAGCTTCATGTCGTATACAGAAGAGCTCAGTTTAGGTATGAACCCTCCTCGGATACTCGCTGCAACTGTCTTGTTCCCATTGCTCTCCCCCGACGGGACCGGTCCGCCTAGATTCGGTCCTGGAAGGGGTTGCCAGCAGGAGCACCAGGGGCGGATTGGCCTGAAGCGTTGCGGATGAGAGGCTGGCGCTGAGCAGCGCGCTGCTTCTTTGTGGCGGCACGGGCAAGAGCAACAGCCTCGGACTTGGCGACAAGGCGCTTCTGCTCCTTGCGGTCACGGCAGCACATGAAGGTGAGGTAGCCAAGCATGCCAGCGGCTGAGGCGGCGAAGACGATGGCGATAATGATACCGGCAGTGTCCATCTCCTTCTTGACCATGCAGATGTCTTCGGCGGCAGAATCGGTGGTGCAGATAACATCGCTGCGGCATGTGCTAGTGCTGATCTCGGTGCTGTAGCAGGTGGCAGTCTGGGTCTTGTCCGAAACTGTCTCGAGGTCACACTGCTCGGTCGACTTCTTGAAAGTTGTGAAGCATTTTGTTCCTCTTGAAGTGTCAGTAGCACGCTTCTTGAGTTCACCGCCGGTAGCCTTGGGACCCTCGGTGATGGCGCCGGCGGCCTCGGCCTGGGGAATCAGAGTCGGCAGGGCAGCGATGTTGTAGCGCTTCTTCAGCTCGCCAGCCTTTGCGAGTTCGGAACATCGCTCGAGAGTGTAGTGAGCCTCGCGGGCGGCATCCTCGTCGGCACAGCCAGCGGAGGTGTAGCAGGTCTTGAGGGCGGCCTCATCCGTTTCCTTGAGGTTGGAGAGGCAGAGAGACAGAGCACCCTTGTTGGCACAGTCGGCGAACGCAGCGAGGTCCTCGTTGTGGTTGGCGAGACACTCTTGCTGGACGGCAGCCAAGGCGTTGCCAGCGAAAAGAACGGCGGTTGAGAATCGCATGTTGGGCGGGTTAACGGTGTTTTTTTTCTTTGGTGGGAAAAGGTTGCGGTCGAGAGAATGCCCAGCAAAGCTCTTTAAGTGTGTTGTCGGTAAGGAAATACGGTGCTTGAAAGCCAAGACACGCACGCTCAATCCTAAAAAGGGGAGATTGTTTCTGGTGGTGATGGGGAATAATAGGTAAGAGAAAGAAACAAGGAGGAGAAGAAGTAGGAGGAAAAGCGAAACGAAGCAAAGCGAATGGGAAGGGATTATCCGTCCGTTCTATTGGGCTGAACCTTGGAAGGAAAAAAAGCTAGGACGGGACTCCAAAGTGAGACTGCCAGGAGCAGGAGCCAGCAGGAGCCAGGAGCCAGGGGAGGTGAGGCGGCTGGGCTTTGCTTTGCTTGCTTACTGGGCCGAGCTGGGTTGGAAGAGCGTTACATACAGTACGGCACTGCACTGTTGTTATTACTATTATGGAGATGCTACAGCGTGTTTGTGCTAAAAAAAGGGGAGTGAGGAGACGAATTCTTATGAGCCACAATGAACTAAGCCTGAAAGGGGTTAGATGGCAAGAGGAGATTGAGGGTCCTGGGTGGGTAGTGTTGAATTGCATTACATTGGGGAATGGAGATTGGCGTCTTTGTTTGGAGATGTTAGGGCTGTTGAGCATCGAATGTATGTAAGACTGGTCATGTTCTCGACTGTTTGCCCAGTTATGAATTTGTTGATATTGTAGTCGCTGGCATGAGAAGATGCTATCTCTCCTTCAAACCAAGGCAAGCCCGTGATGGTGATGATGGCTGGTGCTGACTGACCTATGTTCTATGCTTATGGTGCAGGCATGAGTGGGAACTGGGAACCAACATCCGCCATAGCAAGAAATCCACTAACCATGAACAGAATTGACTTTTGATGCAAGACAAAGAGAGAGAGAGAGAGAGAGACTGACGGAAAGAGAATATGAGACATGGTTACAGTCCTTGGAACAAGTACAGGCATTCATTTCTTTACAACCATAATAGGTACCTAGGTATAGACTAAATCTAACGATGGCTACAACTCCAGAGACAACAATCTATGTTTTGCTGTTCATCACTGGAACTTGGGTGAACCCTCGGACAGTCCCTAGGTAACTGTTACCCTTGCTCACCTACAAACACAGTAAGCACGAAGAAGCCCGCAAGCGCTGATGGAGGTGGCTGAAATGGCGGATTTTCCAGCTCGTAAGGAGATGGCGGTGCAATGTGCAACGGCCAATCCAGAGCAAGGGTTTTACGGCTGGTGTGACGACGGTTGTGGGGTGAAGGAGAAATAATGGACACTGTCAACAATTGGTTTCATTTCTGGATTGTTTCAAGACTGTCATTTGTAGCCAGGTCGTTTCCTGGGAGTAACAATGGATACCCAAGCCTGTCGGACACAGCGACAAAACATATAGACAGTCAACAAGTCTGGATCCTTGGAGAAAGAACTTCTGTTGTATTGGCGGTCAGAAATTGCATGCTTACACTGCGTCTGCTTACATTAATGAATGGATTGAGTTCCATGGGGCTGGGTCCATATCCATCCATATCCATACAGCTGCGCAAGCTGAGAAAAAGCCCCTGTCGCGCTTCCCGACGCCATTAGACGCCCCCATCTCGACGTTAAAAGGCTTGTTCTGCCAAATCGTCAAACACCAGTATGGTACTCTCCGATATTGCTTTTCTGTTGCTATGTCATGGTAATCCTTCGGAACAAGCCTTACAGTGTAGCATGTTAAGATGCTCACGGGTTGTGGATGCTCAGAAGCACGCCCGCACTGTAGTTAGTGGCCAGTGCCCTTCTCTGTACCTAAGATCTGAGATTGACAGCAATGGAAGTGTCCATTGAACCATAAACCGCATGCCAAGACACGTCATCGCTAGAGACCCTTACAACAAGAGATGATCGATAAGAAAAATGCCCGAGATCTGGATAAACAGAACTTAACAATCCCTCCCTCTTTTTTGTACACGCACGTCATGCTTCATTTGTTCAGTAACAGAACGCGTAGCCAATCGAATGGAATTTAGGGAATGACCATGTGAGTCGACGTCATCAACTTTTGGCTTGCTTTTGTCTGGTAGGTGTTGGGTAATACATACAACAAGCTTTGTGTATAAAAGCAAGCAATCCAAGACCCTGTGGTTATCGTCTTCCTTTTACTCTACAAACACATTGAACCTCTTCTATTCAACCTCCGATCACTAAGTAAAAAACCACAAAAATCGCCCAACATGCCTCTCGTCGTTCCTGGTATCAACTCAACTTCTGGCGACAAGGCCGAGGAGTGGCAGAACAAGCTCATCGGCAAGAAGCTTTCCGATGACGATGCTTCCACCGAGACGGTACGTTTTTAACTTAAAGACATGGATGCTTCCTATACAGCAGCATGATGCTAACGTGCCCTTGGATAGGTGTTTGCCAAGAGAGACCTTCCCCAGGAGACGCGCATTATCGAGCCCGGAATGATGGTTACAAAGGACTTCAAGGAGGACAGACTCAATGTCCACCTCAAGGATGACGGAACTGTCTCACATGTCGTCAAGGGCTAATGTTGTTGGTGTCAAAACAACCCCTCCATTCTTGATCTGCTAAATGGGGCAATAATTAATGTACGATAACGACTACCTACGAATGGGAACAGGACTCGCCCGTAATAATAAAGACGCAAGAGAATAATACGATTATCACTTTTCAATTGCCAAGGTTCCATCGTAAATTCTTAATTTGTTACATTGTGTTGTCTGCAGAAGAATGTCATGTATGGTCAAATAGAGCTTGTAGCGTCTACCTCCCTTATTGCATCTCGAGACTTACCCCGCCACGTCCGATCCATGCCGCGGGGCACTCGTCGACTTGACTTTTCCCAAACCTCCAGCAGCCCACCCCCACCAAGATCCGACTCTGCATAGCACGACAACAGTTTAGCTATTCTTTACCTCCTATTTTCTTTGCCTTGAAGACCGTCAACCAACACAATTATATCTTTCATCTCGGTATAGCCGTCAAACGTCATCATGTTCAAGAAAGAGTACATGCCCCGCCTCCGAACCTCTCAAGCTCGCAACTAACCTCTCGTCGCAGAATCCAGCCTTCACCCAAGCAGAAGCTCAAATCTTCTGTCCAGCGAACCCTTCGCAAGGACCTACTCGACACGTACCCTCTCCTCAACCCCTACATCGACGAGATCATGCCCAAAAAGGCCACTCTTTCCAGCATGAAGCTTACCGACCGCAACACCCTCTACGTTCTTGACTCGACACCCATCTTCTTCCAGCAGGACCTCACAGGAATCCTTATTCCTCACCTCCGACTAGTCCATCGCTTCCCCCAAGCCTTTCCTAGCATCCGCATAGACCGTGGTGCTATCCGCTTCGTCCTCTCAGGTGCCACCCTCATGGCTCCTGGACTTACTTCTCCTGGTGGCAGACTCCCTGCTGACGGCTCGCCCGAGGGCGCACCGGAGGACAAGATGGACCAGAGGATGGACGACGATTTCCGATGGAGCAGAGAGTTGGTGAAGGGCGAGCCCGTTGTTGTCATAGCTGAGGGCAAGGAAGAGGCGTGTGCCGTCGGAACACTTTCCGCAGGAACCAAGGAGGTCAAGGCCAAGGGCAAGGGGCCCGTGATTGAGGACGCACATTACTTGGGCGATGGACTGTGGATGATGCCTACCGAGTAGAAGAAGGCCACACAGTGTTTGGATTGAGACTGGAGCAGGATCTTGTGATACCAATAAACGAATAGGAGAGGCACAACAGATAGCGGCGCGGGTCATGGGTTGATGTTGTTTACCAAGCAGATTCAAAAAGTATCCAGAATTAGAGTAGCGATGTTTTAAATGGTGTACCATAAGCATTGTCCAAAATTGCGCGTCTTGTTATGATGCGGCACTTGTGCATTGGCTGCTACAATAAGAACATCAACGATCCAGTGAAGCTGCACAGCCAAGATACAGTAGAACACCACCCATCATGGCCATCTAGCCGAGACATCCATGCACCGAATTCTTTCACTTAAGAATTATTCCCCAGAAGTGATGCCCATAACACCAAGCGTGTCGCACTTGAATACTCACCTTCTGCTGTTTAAAAACTCCACCTCCAGATAACCCATCCAGCAAACCCAAGCCCAGTGATCCAATGACCAGCCGCTTTATACCTGAGCTCGTCCCCTCCGTTCATCCAGACGACCAGTCCGTCGCCAATTCTCACAATCGACAGAATAGCCGAAAACGTCGTCACAGCATCTTCATTACCCTGCCACTGCAGTGTCATCAGGGCCATTCCGTATGACATCTCACGAATGCCCTTGAAGTACATGAGAGGCGAGACGGAGCCACTTTCGCTGGGTGTCTTGCTAGGCTCAGGAAGAAGTCCGACGTGACCATACTCTGCTCGTGGTGAGAAGAGAGCCATGATGCCACGCCCGACGCAGGCGGCGCCGAGGACGTGAGACGGAATGGAAGAGAATGTTGTCATTTTGATCAGGCGTGTGTATGTATATATGTCTGTATGTCGGAAGATTGGGTTTGATGTAGTAGCCAATCATGCGGGTTGGTGACGGTTCAACAGTCAAGTTCCTAAGTCGACATGTCAGCAATGCAAATACAAATACAGAGACTATGCTTACATACGGATCTAGCCAGAAATCTCCAGCGCGATATAATATTACCCTTCATTTCTCTTCCCGCTAGCCACAAAACTAAACGTAGAGTTGCGTACACTTTGCAGATGAGTTTTTCTTTGAAGGCCGCATCTGTAGAATTGACGAAGCCGGTTTCTGTTGTTCTATAGAACCATCAAGTCTCGTCTTTGATGCACCTACTATAGTTGGTTGAACCTTTTATTTTCTTGTTATATATACCATGGTTCTTCCACCAAACTGCCTTACAAACAACGTAGTCCGAAGTTGTCGACGAGGTCTGTATGAGGACCACCCTCTGCCAATCTAAATGTCAAAGAAAAGAAAAAGCAGGTAACGGGCTTGTGTGACGGAAAGTAGGTATCTTGCGCGAGACACTCGACTTGTGACATCAGGCTTCACGCTCTTCTAGGTATATATAATATAAGAGTGGCATCCATCTCAACAACCCCCCAGCTACAGCAGTCTTCAGATTGTTCATCTTCCGTAGTATAGTGGTCAGTATGCAAGCTTGTCACGCTTGAGACCCGGGTTCAATTCCCGGCGGGAGAGATCCAGCCATCTGCGAAACGCAGATTTCCTTTTTAGCATTTCTCAATTAGTCAATATCTTTTGTGGCTTTTTCTTTGTCAATGCTGTCACAATGACAACGGGTCTTGGCGGCTCCTTTTTGCTTGGGATGAATGTCACTGATGCAAGGTATACCCAAACTTTGCAGGGTCCAATTGCGCTAATTACATTGGCGAACCAACGCAGCCGACATTCATGCGTGTCGATTTCTATAAATTAGCCTTTCAATTTAAATTGGTTATGGAATAGACTTTCTCTTTCAAGCGGCATCAGACAGGACCAGTCCAAGTCTGACGGTAAACGGAACGGCAGTCACATCACGTAAGAAGAAGATAAAAAGATGTTTGTGCATAATGATGCAGTTGTAAATTGTATATGTACTCTAATCAAGGTTCTTAGAACCAAACGGAGACGCTAATATATGCATTGTGAATCGTTATAGCAAGATCTCAAGATCTCAACCAAGATGGTAGGTAGAAGGCGGTCTAGATAAAGCCCTCAAGACTGAAGAACATCAGAGTCCAGAATTTACTGGCCCTGCTGGGAGTAGAGGCAGCCGACGGGCTTGCTGACCTCGCTGATGGCAAAGGTAACAGAGACACAGTCCTTGTTACCAGCGGGCTCGTCGACACCAGCGCTTGTGAAGATGGTGTAAGAGCCATCCTCCTGAGGACAGGCGATGAAGTTGTCACCGTTATCGTACTGGAGGAAGTTGTTCTCGCTGATGGACCACTTGTCCTGTTCGCAGCGGGTGCAGAGAGGCTGAGCGCCAGTGCGGTAACCAAGGTTGCCCTGGCCAAACCAACTGCGATCTGTGTACAATTGTTGACGCGGGTTGGAAGTAGAGTAGAGGAGCATCTCCTTAGTCTTGGTGTTGAGGGTGAAGGTGGCAGAGTTGACATCGTCACCACGGTCGCAAGAGGCGCCCTGGTCCTTGAGCTTCAGTGCAAGGCCATTGTTGGAAGCCTGGAGGTAGGTGTGATGGATAGGGCTAGCAGATCGAAGGGCAACAGCCTGGAAGACCTTGACCTCAGGGTTGGGAGCGGCGGAGGCAATGCCAGCGGCGACGAGAGGAGTGAGGACGAGGTTCTTGAACTGCATGTTGGCGGTTGTTTTTTGTGGTTTAATTAAAGAATTAAAGAGTTCTTTGTAAGAGTTAGAGTTGTAGTATTTGAAAGGATGAGTGTGAGTGGTGAGTAAAGAAAGGTTGTTGAGAGGTTGATGAAGATGGTCTTATATACATGTCTGGATCGCTTTCTCGCCATCGTCATAGCTTCCAATCCTCAGTGGCCAGCCGGATCGCCGTCGGCAGTTACCTCACAAAGGTACGCCTAATCCTAGGTTCCGCGGTGCAAGGAACGGGGGGACGATTGGGGCGCAATCGCAGCAATTGCATGTTGTCTTGCGGAGAATAACCATGAATACGAGATGATGAGGGTCTGGTGGGGAGCCTCCTTGGCCTGTGCAATGGTGGTGGACTGGGGTCTACATGAATGAGTGGCCCTCAGGGTATCAGAAAAATTGGTCGCCTAAGATGTGAGTGACAAAAACAGTAGGTTACTTTATACCATTTAGACTATAGAGATTCAGTTTATCTATTTCCATATCCTAAAGCTTGGAGGTCGGTTTTTCTGCCACCCAGTAGGTGGCCAAGCAATAGATGTCAATCAGTAGCTGTATCGTATTATACCCAGTCCCCATCTTCAATAACTACATAGTACCTAAACGATCATTGCATCACATTACTGTATTGCATTGCATCGGGCTATACAAGGCGGTATGGAATGTATGGTGTGGCCGAGGAACCCAAGGCGGCCAGCCCCTGGGGTTGTAAAATTGGAGAATTCATGCTCTGCCAGCCCCAGCTTTCCAAGAAAACTACATACTTCGGCAAGGTATCTATTCTTAGTACAGTTCTGACTTTTCTAGAAATGGTCCTGATTTAACTTAATTTGACCTAGACTAGATCTTTCTATTCCCCTATTGATCCACGCTGTCCCCTACTTGGCTACAGACGTCATAACAAGACAACGAGACAAACTAAAAGAGCTTTGACAAGAAACTAACAATAACAAGTGCCGTTGTCGATTTCAACGTTGGCGTTGTCGTTGGCATTGGCCTCGACAGTTGTACAATGGATCCATTTGTAAATGCAAGAGTTCGAATGCTTGCCATGACCAACAATCCGCATGAGAGTAAAAAAGAATTCCGAACTGTGATAATCGGATGATCGATCGAGCGAGGCATGCCAGGTTCTCCTTTCCTATTAACTGCACATTCTCGATGATCCGGGTCTATCTTCTTCATCTGGACTCCAGCCGAAGTTAATGCCCTGTGTTAAGGGTCCAGAATTTTACGGTGAAGTCACCCACCCAGATGGAGCCTGCCAAGATGGATGGTATATCCGGATTCTTTCGCCTCCCCCAAGACCGTCAACGGGAATGTAACAATGGTGAAAGCCAAGGCGGAATGTAAGTTTCTGAGGTTCTAATTATGGTATTGCATTATTCAACCAGAGAGCGGTGATTCCATTGTTGAACAGAAAATACCTGACATGTCGTGAAGGATTAGGGGAAAATACAAGGACGTTGATGGTGGGTCTACAGGGTTTTACTCATACAATTCACGATATGCCAAAATAAATCAAAGTCACTTGCTAAGCATTTGTACATCACTTTTTATGCAGGACAATTGTTTATGCAAGTTATAGCCAGCGATCGGCATACCCAAGAAGCTTATACGAGATTCTGTTGTCGATCAGTCCGTATGTATAGAGTAACTCATGACGTTGAGTCTGTCTTTCCTCTTGTCAGTCCTCAGGGTATCAGAAAAATCGGCTACTTGACATACGGATGACAAAAGTATTAGGTCAGTTTGTGCCATTTAGACTATAGGTTTAGTTCATTTATTTTTGTGTCCTAAAGCTTAGACAAGTCTTCTTTTCTGTCACCTAATAGTCAATATCTGATATCGATATTCATATCACTCACGTACATACATACACAATTAGGTAATTGGTATATGCAGGGTAGAATAGCTTATTAGTGCCGTTGCTAGTGTCGATTGGGTCATTAGTCAGTGCAAGTGACCTTGAGTCGTAACGTTACTGGCCAAGCTCACTATCTCAGAATGACCTCATCTGTGAAACATCCTCAGAATACCTAAAAATTGAATATGCTCTACTCTAGGGTAAGGCCACTGGCTTGGAGAGTCATGTGCCTGACGACTCTCCCACCAAACATCCTAAAGTCATATCACGCTCAAGGGACAGCGACAGCCGTTGCTGGGTCCACCCTCTCATCGTATCAATTTTACTCCAACTTCACATCACCCTTGTCCCCAGCCTACAGAACCATCAAAGTCACACAGCGAAGCGACATTGAGAGACTATACCCTCTCCTCTTGTCGTATATCACTGAGCCAAACAAGGCAAACTCACTACGAGAGGTTATCGTTGACACACATGCTTGGCCAAACTTCTATTCCTGCTTCTACGAGGCCGACGAGGCCGACGATCCACCGCCGCGCCAAGACAGTGGCGAAGGACTAAACAAAAAGCGGCCCAATCGTCAAATAAACCAGGATGCTCATTCAGCTCTCGAAAGGCACGTTACATCTCTTGGTCTTGGAGATCAATTAACGGAAAAGATCGTTGGAGCTTTGACATGGAAGAAGAAACATTGGTCGGGCGAAGTTCCCGACAACGCAAGGGACTTTGACGACAACGAGAGAACCTTTGCTACCACTGCCCTCATCATACTATTCTCCCTTTGCGAACAAATTACTATACTACGTATAGCTGAATTTCCTACACTCCTCAGAGAGTATCTGCTCAAAAACAACTATGGACAACTCAATCGTTTTGCCTTGCAACAACTCCAAACGGTCGAGTTCGTCAAGGAATATCCCCTAGACAACAGAGTGTACGAAACAGTCGAGTTCCTCGAGTATATCAGACATTTTGGCAAGCTGCCAGCCATGGAAAGCCTGACTATGGAGGGTGTCATGGAAACCGAAGTTAACGATTTGGTCTCGCCCGGCACTTCCAATATCAAAAACATCCATCTCACCCATTGTGAGATCTCCGGCTCGACGCTGAGCAAGATGATTCGTTCGTCCAAAGCACTCAAAGAACTCCGAGTTTCCTTGGGCGGCTTGTGGCACATGGACATGGGTGCTTGGAACATTCGGCCTCAGACGGTAGGGAAGAGTCTGCTGCAACATCAAAACAGCCTGAAAATGCTGGATCTTGACATCCTAGACTTTGATTTTACAGAAATCGAATCTTGGGAAAACAGCAGGTTTGAGGATATTGCGCAGAACGGTGATGAATACTTCGAGCTTGACAAGAAATCAAGCACGCTCCCCTTTTGGCAAGAAGACATACCAGATGATCGACCTTATAGCCTGACGATCGGTTCTCTCCACGATTTCAATGCCATGACACATCTCGGTATCGGTCTCAACGCTCTGTTCGGCCCGTCATATGGACGAAAGGAACCTCCGTTCCGACTTATAGATGGTTTGCCTCCCAATCTGGAGTATCTATGCCTCTATGGTTACGTCAAGGGAGAATGTGAAGAAATTGATAGCCATGTCAATGAGCTTATGCAACACAAGGCAAAGTATCTTCCCCGTCTGGCAAATATTCAGGGGGTGGACGAAACAGTCCTCGGGGTTTCTGACCTATACGCCGACGATAATTCTCAAATGGAGGATAACTTGTGGCAGTGGCCCGAGATGAAATTGGAGTGGGTGGAAGCGGAAGCATAGTGAAGTTTATTATTTATGATGTTTCCTTAGAGAAGCCTTAGTCTTGGACATGGCCTAAAAGCTAAAGAGTTAGTTTTCTATCATAAACAGTGACTAGAATGCCAACTCTTTACAAAGGTTAGGTCTAAATTATACACATTTCTATGGTCTTGGGCGCTGGCAAGGCATCTACGTCTTCACCGTAGGTAGTACAAACATGACTTTCTCCAAGAAGATCTCGTGTGACTTCTGGGATAGACAAACGAAGCAACCCAACGGAAATATATAACAAATACATATGCCTCTACATGTATTCTGGAATATTTGCTTGTATGCATCCGCCAGTCGAAATCATGGCACAAGTCACAAGATAAGCTTTGTTCATTGAAGGTTTGTGTCGCGATTTTTGAAGTCGAAGACCGAAGTCTAACACTCTCGCTATACGCACAGCTGCGTTACCAGGATTTAGTCTATTTATCTTGATTATTTACGACGAATAGAGAACGATGTCTGTAGCATCTCAAACCTGAGTCTACCATCTCATTGCCTTTCTTCTAGTGCTCCTCGTCATCAAGCCACAAACCCGGCTTTCGCACCTGAAAGTATCCCTCTGAGACACAAAATGATATCATCCTCTTACTGACGTGACTACTTGTATCTCTCTCTACCCATTGTTGCACTTCTAGGGTACTGCCGTTAAGCTCGCCTCTCTTATTAAGACCGCCAGCGAGCACCACACATAAGATCGCCCTTCCATCCCCCTACCACGGTAATAGTAGTCGAGGTTGATGCCAGCCAAGATATATCAGCTAACCAGATAGCTCGATCAAGCCCGTGGAATCGTCAGCAGCAGGGGGGGTAGAAGTCACTCTGTGAACATGGCGAAGCTGGCTCTCATTGTCATCGGAGTTGTCTGGAGTTTCGAAGGGAGACTGGACGATCGCATAGGGCCCGGCAGTGGGAGAGTGGTTGTACCTTTCGTTGATATCTTCAGAGGAAAGGGACTCTGAATCTTCTTCTATCCAGGGATGTTTTCCAAAACATGTGCGGGAAAGGAACAACATGTAAGTGTCTACATACTTGCCCTGAAGATTTCCTTTGAAGTTGTTGTGTTCCTGTCGGAGATTCGAGTTGAATTGGTCTTCGTAGTCACGAATCAGATCGTGCCACCACTTGTACTGTACCATGCAAATGTACAGAAGGACAAGGTCGTCCGGAGTAAGGGCCGTCTGGAGTCTTTTGTCGTTGGTCACAGCAACCCAAGCCCGGTAGATCTCCTCAGAGCGGAATATAAAGTATTCTTTGCCAAGGGAGAAAGACTTGGAGTGAGGATTATGGTGAAACATTCGTGAGACGATGTAGCGGCCGATGGTGTTTTTCAAGTTGTCAATCTCAAAGTTCAAGCCGTGGTCAAAGGCGAAAGAGAGAGCAGCGAGCATGAGAGGAAGGTTAATTCCGTCTTCATGACCAACCAAACCGCTAGGAGACAAGTGAATACCGAGAAGTAGGTTCAAGACGTCAGCGTCGATATCCGGAATCTTTGATCTCAGCAGGAACCCCTAGCCTGGCTGAGCAACAAAGGTGTCGATGGGTACGAATAGTTCCTGGCCATTGGCTCTGACGCGGTAGATCTTTCGGGGCCTACAGAGAGACTTTATTTAGAATCGTGCTAGACAAAAGAACTCTCCTTCACTTACTCTTGGAACAGCTCGCCATTGATGATACGGCCCTGAGTATGGAGCAGGGGGTACGATTCCTACGTGACATGTCAGCGGGGGTTAAGGCTTTGAGGTAATCTGATGGGGATGCTGAGGCTGCGTGCGAGCTTGTAGACTTACATCGCCAGGGATGAACCAGACCGGATCCTCGACTTCTTCTCCCTCGTCGGGGGCGTCAGGCTTGGACGTAGCACACCGAACAACCGGAATCTTGACTCTCTCTTCCGGTGGATCATCATAGATAGTCGAGCGGTTAATGGAGCGGTCGATCAAGTTTTGGTTCGAAGGGCCAGCTGCATTAGATGAAATTTTTGCTGTAACAGAAGCCAAAGGGGGATAGAGCCGGCCACCTTCTCCCAGGAACTGTCCAAAAGACAAAAGAGATTCATTTGCATGGGAACAACTGTCCAGAGCTTGGGATCGGCGTTGAGCGGCCGCAACATCGGCATACCGACGAGGCCTTCGAGCGCCTCGACGACGGGTCAGACAGTCCCAGACAGACTGCACCTGGTGAGAGAATGATCGTTGAGGCATCTTTGTGCCTGTGTGAGCGCTGAAACTGCTACTAGCTGGTGGCTTGGAAGGGGAAAGGTCCGTCCCACAATAAGATAAGACAGATTGGCCAACACCCTGAGGTAGGGGATGATGAGTGTCATATCTTGAAGAGGTAGTGGGGAGGAATCAGAAAGGAATGTAACTTACCCAGTGAAATGGGATGTAGGAGCACCGAAGTATCTCAACGCTTCAATCCACAGAGAGAAAGTCTCGTACCGGGAGATGGCGAGGACCCATATGATGGGATAGGATAGATTTGGGTGCCAACAACGACGACTGAGGGTGACCTTTGGAAAGCGAATGTACAGGTCAGTAACGGCCATAAAATGGACGTCGATGGGACCAAGCGCTGTTGTAGGGGAAGAAAAGAATCAGCACAAACGCACCGGTGATGTTGATGGGCAGAAGAAGATTGGAAAACCGCCTGAGTACCTGGGCAGGTAGATAGAATGTGGTGGAGGAAAACGTTTGCCAAACTCGGTTTCGAGCCCTACAACAAGATAAAAACAAACATGGGTCCAGCTCTAGGAAACGAAGAAATATTTTGCTCTGATTTCATCTTTTTAATTCTCATGTATGGGTCAACAAGATTACTTTAGCAAACAGGAGAGGGGATATGCCAGATTTGATATAATCAGTGCAGCATGCATACTTGAAGCACTGGCTGCTTGGGTATCTAATGAATACTATGCTATCGATTTGCTTGCCTACCTATACTTTGATTCTCGAGATTGTTTAACAAACTCTAGTTGTATTCGCATAAACTGTCAACCGTGCCTACGCCCTAGCAGTATCAGATGGCTTATCGAGCTTCTCTAAATCGCACCATCCATTCGACAATCATTACCGAGACTCATGCAAGGCCGTCCTGTATCGGCACGACCAGTCACTACATCTTGAGACACCTCAAAGCTGCACACATAACCCTCAACTCCACTATGCCTAACGAAAGTTGAAAGAAATCCAGCACGATAAGGAGATCGTGAGCCCTCTGGCTCCTATCAGCAAAGTCATGGCATCGAAGATGGACGATGCGATCGTCTGTCGACGAAATCTATGCCCGCATATTCACAAAATGATTGGCATTACGATCTTTTGGCATACTCGGCGAAAACCACTGATAGACCAACAAGGTTGAGGAAGTCCAAGACATTAAGCTGCATACTGAAAACAGTAGAATATCCATACATACGTCTTGTAGAGTCGAGTGACTATTTTATCACTTAATACAGTGGTAAAGCATAGTATGGAATAGTTTATCATAGATCTCTCTATAAAAACTATCGTCCATATCATGACATTCCTCATTGTCTTAAAATATCTTCTCAGTATAAACTTTCTCAAGCCCTAAAGGAGGTATGGTTGTAACATCCGAGACTTACAGCAAGACTTATATATCATAAAATGGAGGCAATGTCCAACAATAGATGTTGAAGGCATAAATATCATAAACAAATTACTGCAAGAAGGACTAAGACTTCCGTTGAAATTTTAGGATAGAGTGCCGGTAAGGTCATGCTTTCGCACAGGCAGACGTATACTTGGACCTGAGCTTTAGCGTTGCCTTCGAAAATTGCATTTATCAGAGCAGTGAGGCGTTGATTGGAATGGATGGAAAAGATAGATCTTTGGGCGTATCAACACAGTCACATCGTATTGAAGTTCGAAAGACGAAAAACTTGTATTTATGAACTAATTGGTATCGACCTAGACAACGGGGGAAAATCAAACATCAGATGTCGCTAGAAAAAAAAAATCTGCAATCATCCAGTTAGTATAGACTTCATATAGTAGAAGTGGAGTGCTTACCAGGAACTTAGAAGCCTGCAGATCGGTAACGCCCTCGATAGGGCCAATATGGCGGACTAGAAGACGGAAGTGTTAGCATAAGTCTATATAGAATGATACAAGGGCTTAGATGGACTTACGGGTTCTCAGGGATGCCCCAGAGCCTGGGGTTCTAACCCGAGGCAGCTCTGCTGTTGTGGGCAGAGCCCCAGTGCGACTGACGCCTCGCCCGAGGGGCAGCCTAGGCCCCTCCAGGAGACCGACCCCTGGCAGCAGGGCCTCGGGGAACCTCGGGCGTGATAGTCCGGGCGTCCCTGCCAGGTTGGGCTTGGGAGCCCCCTGCCTGGGGGTCGTTGCGTCGTTCAACTGCCGCAACGACGTCGTTAGCGATGGTGCGGGCAAAAGCCCGGACCCGATCCATGTTGAACAGTCCGTTGGGAAGGCGCAAGCCATTGGGAGCCACGATGTTGTAGCGGGATTCGTCGACACGCTCGATGATGATCTCTTTCATAGCCTTAATTTGAAGAGCACGAATCTGTACAGCCTTTTGGTTCGTAGGCTGAGTGGGAGCAGGAAAGATGTTCTTGATCTCCTTGATAATTTCGTTCTTCTGTTTTTCGAACATGAAGTCGCGGAGTCGTTGATGATATTCCGTTTCGATCTTAAAGGTTTCAAACGCTTTGTTCTTAACGTCTTCACGGGTGGTGAGAGCCTTTGAGAAGAGACCTTGGGAATGGCAAAGAGGCTTGAACTCATGAACCCATTTTCCGTAGATAGGACGCTTGGCTAGACGTTGGCGATCGTTGGATTTGGCAGAGATTATCTCTTCTTCCACAACATAGTCAGAAGGCACATAGAACATGTGACACTTTGAGATGTATCGGAACATGGTCTCAACATCCGGGAAGGGTCGCCAGTATTCTGTGGAAGAGACTCCGATGAATTCAAGGATCTGGTTGGGGACAGAAGTGAGCAGGATCTTAGCCCTTTTCTTGTCAATACGCTCAATTTCGGGAATGCGAATCCAGAGTCCCACGTTGTCCACAGTGAGTCCAAAGGGTCTGATGACGGATCCGAGGATTTGCCACATATCGCTGTGAGCGTGGTGGAAGCGTAGGTACTTAGCCTGCTTGATAGTGTCACAGTAGCGTACATCAACCTGGATGAAGAAGCCGGACTTCTTATCAGTGATCAAGTCTGGAGTGGAAGATGCGCCACTGTTCTTCTGAGTTCCGGTTAGTTTGAGACGAGCATGATCAGGCTGGCAGTGGGCACTACCTTTTTACTCTCATCTCCAAAGCTGTCTCCAGAGTTCCAGCTGGACTGACCAAGTTTGTTGATGAGGTTTGAAAAAGATGAGAAAGAGCCTGACAGGAGAGTGAGTCACAGTGAGCTATAAACAGACTGAGGTCTTGGAGTACTTACGAGAACGTGGGATAAAGAGCTTTTTGCCTTTGGTAGACCAGGAAGATCTCTTCTTTTTGCCTGAATCAGGGCTAGGAGAGATAGTATCTTGCGGGCTTGGGCTTCCAAGTTCTGAGCCAGGGCTGTCTGCCATCAGGGCCACGGCAAGTCCAGTTTGACGAGCTACGGCATGTGGAAGCTAGAGTCGACTGTCAGCATCATCTCGTGCTTTTTGATGCTCTTTTGTGAATGGAATTTAGACTTACGATTGTTTTTCCTTTGTCTTGCAGCTCTTGGAGAGTTAGGGGCTCAGCGTTGGACCCGGAAGTTCCTTGAGCGCCAGAGTGAGGATGAGACAGATCAGAAGAAGAGTTACAAGCAGATGAGATGACTCCGAGAGGAGTAGCAGAGGACTTGGGCTCGTTGGAAGAATCGTCCTGAAGCGGTTCATGAGTAGCAGGCTGAGGGAGATCTTTAGGCCAAGGAATAGCAAAATGAGCGGCTACATCGCTTCCTGGCTCAGTGATTTGAGCGTCGGCCTCAAGAAGATGGTTGATGAGAGTGAGGATACTCTCCTTGCGCATGTCATCGCCGATGAGACCGGAGACGATGATGTCGATGTCGCCAAAATCCTTCTTACCTGGACCTTCGATGGGAGAATCGATCCAGCCAAAAGCAGGGATTAGAGCGCGAATGGCTTTGTTCTTGACTTCGAGGTAGACCTCTTTGGGCATGCGAGGCGTCTGCAGAGGAGGATCCGAATGAGAGAAAGCCTTGCCTCCCATTGTGACGGCAAGATAAAGGAGTGCGTGTTTGTGGCAGGGAATCAAGAGAAGCAAAAGAACAAACTTTGTGTTATGATGAAGCAAAACAGAAATGTTGGAGGTGTTTTGGAAGAAGGCAAGATTTGGGCGGATGGGCATGCACTAAATATGACAGCGGCTTGGACCCAACCCACTTCTAGGCTGCCCTCCAGCTTTCTCTCACTGAGTCACTGCCCGACTGACACCAACACTGAATCACCCAAAATACACTCCTTGGTAAGTCACTTATTCAGCCTCTATTTCTATCCCGATTCTTCCTAAATACTGTCTCTTTTCCTTTCCTCTTTCCTATCTATAAGCACTAATATCTTACAAGTTAACATCCGGTCGTTTGCAAGTCAACCAAACATCGCATCGAGTTGAGGATTTCTGCTTTCTTTTCTTTGCTGACGACCTACAATCAGTCAAACACTCGAGCAGAACTGCAAACTTATAACCGA
This sequence comes from Fusarium sporotrichioides, assembly GCA_019054645.1. NCBI lineage: Eukaryota > Fungi > Ascomycota > Sordariomycetes > Hypocreales > Nectriaceae > Fusarium > Fusarium sporotrichioides. The sequence goes on along the minus strand of JAHKNS010000002.1, from coordinate 2,029,636 downwards.
AAAACACTTTTTTATCATCCCATCATGTTTACCGATCTTTACCGTGTCGATATGCCGATGTTGACGATGAATGGAATTCTTCTTGTTCTTTGTTTCTTTTTGTTCTTCATCTCTGTGGCCATGCTTGATGAGAACGACCGGCGCCGAAACCAAGTCCGCCCTCTCCCTGGTATTTACCGAAGTGATGAACAAGGCGATGAAAATAGAATTTGAATGATGCTTCTGGTAGGTATTACTCTCAAGAGTCATTGGTAAGTGGCTAATCTTTCTCAATTCTCAAGTCTCAACCATGTAGCTGACTTGAACGATTGCAGATATGTGTGACTCGAAGCGTTTCTGGAACTATTTACATTTACAAATCACAAAGATTACTATGTCTGGATGAGGGATGTCTGTACTACTACTATTACGATCAACTTTGCAGAATAAGACTTGGCATACCAGAAGCTGTTCCGCAAAGCTCGTTAGCAATCCCATCCATCATCCTTCCGCCAACTCAAATGCAGCCGTTACACTCAACGCGTACCATTAGCCGCTCTGCAATCACTTCCCCCCAACATATTTCCGGACAAATGTCCTGCTTCCACTCTCCCAAGATATCACCGTTATACTGGTATCGAACATGGTCCTATTGCAACCCGGCACGTTCAGTTTCTTATCCCAAGTTACCAGTCATCACAACCACTTAAGCTGTTGTCATTATAACCTTAGCTATAACAGCAAAACTCTTTAATAAACTACAATACAAACATACTTTACAGCCCCTGTTCCACATATCGAACTAGATGACTAGCCAGGCGTCTTATAAGCTCCGGTCCCTGTTGATAGCATACAACGATGCATCTGACGACTTCCACAAACATAATAACAACGAGATAGATGATACATAAATACAATGGTCACACAGGCTAGCACCACAGAGCGATAAGATACAGCAAGACCTCGCATAATTTATACACAGAGCCCAGGACTTAGAAGACGTATTAAAGACAACATTCATCGATGCCACGAAGACGATTAATATGAGAATAGACCACCATCGTTGTTCTACTTATTCCCGAAGCTGAAGAGTGACATGCAGTCAAAGCTCATGCTGTTCTGCTATAGAACCAAGGATTATAGAAACAGACCAAGATATAGCTGCAGTAAAGTTGCCCGTAGCCAAAGGGCCCGGCATCAAGGCGACCGCAGCCAGAGTCCTACTAGAGATCGGCCATCACCATGCTAGTGTCGTGTTGTAGAGTGACCCTTTGAAATGCAATGCCGGCCGAAAGTCGTGGACGGGATGGCGAACGAATTCATGAAATGAAAGATACAGCGATAGCTACTGACGGACTCTGATGCCTAGAGTAAATTCAAGACTCTATTTACAGCCATTGACGTCTCGGCCATTCTTGATATGTGATCCCCCTGTGGGCAAGCCAGGATCAAGTTGTATGATAAAGGAGTTATACTGGAGAGACCTCACAGGAACCTGCAGCTATCCACATTGTGTAGTTTGATATATTTGTACCCTATCTAATAAACATCCTATAGATATCGTCATATTCGAGCGGATGTATGGGAAGACCTTAATGCTTGCCGCAAAGTACTTTCAAGTGACTCCCAGTTTCACAAAACTTCGCTTGTTCCGATAAGTCGGATTGCCCCTCTTTGTGATGTTCTTGTGGCTTTGGCACCAGCCCTGTATCAAACAACTTCTATCAGTCTTTGGCCCAAGTACAGACATATCAAAGAGATGGAAGCGTCCTGAGCAAAGACTGATAGAAATCGTGAGAAGGCATAGGGCACCACTTTTGGAACCGGTGCTCCTCGTGCACTTGTCGGTAGTCACTGATACGGGGGCCGATCCCTTCATGCCGAGTATATTGGCCACTATAACTGTAGTTCCAGTAGATTAGTATTGATCAATACTGTGTGTATCTTTTTAGAAATTTAAAGGAAAGCTGGGGGCTGCGATTCGTGGTTCGGGGGCTGATCTCAGCTCAAGTCACGTCTAAGGCAACGTTTACCACATATCTTGGAAGGAAAAGACGGTACTCACATTCGAAGGGCTTTTGCCTTGGTTGATGTCCTTTAAAGAATACTTTATCGTTCATAGAAAGTTGGATCCAGTGCTGATGGAGGGCAACTGTGACATTTGCCGACAGAGAGACTGGCTCATCGTCGTCCCGTGTGGACATCGTAATATAGGACCGCCGGAGTTCAGATGTCTCGATCTATGGCCTCGTACTAGCATTTGAGCCCACTGACACGATGAGTGTCGTTGGCTTACCCCGAGGCCACCACTTATGCCCCATATGTAAAGGAGACCGAGAAAAGCTCATGTTCTTCTATTTTTTCGGGTGTTTCGACAGGGTTAAAAGGCAGCAGCGTCGAGGGACCTGCGCCAGCAGTCACTATCGTCTACAATGTCAGTCTCTGTACGACTAGAAGGTCTTGATGGGGAGTGTATTTCTCCACGATGCAACTGTGTGACGTTTTGTTCAGCGGCTTACCTGGGGGCTTAGATCTGCCGAGGCTCAGGATTTATTTCCTCTTCATCTGCTTCAGACTATATAATATAAAGGAACAGTCGGGAGGAACAGAGGAACAGAGGAACAGTTTTGTGTTGGAGATGATATGTGCGGTGGGTGATGTTTTGGTGCGAAGTGCAAATGATCAGCAAGATGTGATGTAGGAAAGAACCAGAAATTCGTCAGACCCCCTGTTGCAGAAGGGGGGAAAGGCTAAGCCAGTGGGCGTGTGGCCAGCCCTATCCACTCTTCCATCTCGTCCATCCAAGCCCGGCATGCATGTTCTGGGTGCCTACCTACCTACCTAGGTACTGCGTATCTTATCTGCCTCCCTGTGTTTCTACGAAGTTCTTTTTTCCTCCGTTTATTTCTACACGTAGGTATCTGTCATTGGTTGCTGACTGCATTGTTACCTTAGATTCGGCAAACCAACAGACAGACACTTCACTACAAACACACACCAGGACACATTGGCAGCCGCAGTAAACAAAAGCCAACTTATGGCTTAACAGCCCCATCACTGCCTTGGAGAATTTCACCCAAGGTCCAAAGGCAGCTCTTTGTATAGACCCAAATTTTTAAAAGGGCCTCCCCTGAGCGTACAGGACTTCTTTGGCCTACAGCAGAAACAATGGCCTATCCAAACAGGTCCATCCGAGTTTTCATCTACCATGGAGTAGCCTAGAGACGGTATGTTGTTTCTTCCTCGGAGAGAATCGTGACTGACCCGAGTCGTAGTTGTCAAATTCGGCTTGTTTCGTTATCCTTCTCGATGAATCCTGCCGAAAACAACAAATTATGCTCTTGTGTCGGCATTTAAAGCAGCCCTTCTGCCAGAGTGTCATGCTACCGATCCAGACATGTACACGAAAAAGAATTTGTTCAGATAGTATAATCGTGGTCTCTGTTCTACAATTATCTCTCTTTCCTGCTCATGGTTCTATTTTGAGCATCTGGCACCTCAGCTGTCAGATTTCAATTTGCGGCGCAGCTCTTTACGATTTCATATCTCCAAATTGGTTCATTGCTTCGAGCAATTATGACACTTGATTGTTTCTCGGCCATGTCTTGATACAATGTCAACAACACAACATGGCAAGATAGTCTAAAGTACTCCTTTCTACTAGCCATACCCTCCTCGTACGAATATGCTCGTTTGCCCGGTTTCTTCTTTCCATTCGACAGTGATCTGATGCTCGGTGTTAATGTAACTAAGACAGCGTAGGGCTTGACTGATTGTCTCTGTTTGCTGACGTGTGCAAATTAAAAGACAGGCCATGTTACACTTGCAGTTCTCGTATAACCCATTCCTCTATGACATATTAATTAATTACCCTTGCATTATTCAGAAGTGCTTGTTCTAGAAGCTTGGTTCATTATCAAGGACAGACTACAGGGTAACTTAGGTGCAACCAGTCAAGACATCACGATCAATATCCTAGATGTACGGCGTAAGAGGCGCAGAACAACTGGAACTTTGGTAGAAATTCTTGACCAAAATACCAGGATATCGCCTTGAATTTTGCACAAATATGCACGTTTAGTCATGAACACACGAAGTTTGTGTTTAATTCTGTCACAATCTCGTTGCTAAATGTGTTGTTAAAACTTGAAGTATCTTCAGCCTGCCGCAAACGCAAGTAGGGAAAATATGTATAACTCGATCTATGCCAGAATAGAGATAAATCGACAAAATTGGCCTCTCACAGGCAAAGTCCCTGCAGGATTACAGAGCCAAGACAACCTCGGATGATACCTTGCGGGGTTACAAGGATTCTATTTACTTTGACCGTAGACTAAGCCAGCATTGGAAGCTCCCGAACGCGAAACTGATCAACCATGTGTTTACTTACCCCATGTCAATTACTTCATGAGAAAAATATGGCTGGGAGATGAGATAAATACCCCGAGGTCCATTGGCCAGACCCATCTACTAATCATTTTCTTACAGGCTCATTCTTTTCTCGTCAAACTCTCCCCTCACATCCCAACCATCACCATGCGTCCTTTCGCCCTCTCTACAGCGGTTTTTGTGACCGGCGCCGTCGCTCAGAATGCCTGGAAGACCTGCTACGACGGATTGTTCATGATCGCTGCACGAGGTACTGGCGAAGAAAAAGGACCGGGCCGAATTGGAGAGATTGCAGAAGCTGTCGCTAAACGCATCAATGGTTCCCACGTCTATGGGCTCGACTATCCTGCGTCTCTGCAGGACCCAGATTACGAGGACTCTGAGAGCGCTGGCGTGGAGAAGCTGAAGGATATTCTCGGCAGTTACTTCTACCAATGTCCAAACAAAAAGGTCGCGGTTTTTGGTTACTCCCAGGTTCGTGGCAGACTTCCATTGTGGACGACACGACAACGAGACTGACAGCAGAACAGGGCGGCCAAGTTGCCAGCGATGTATTCTGCGGTGGAAGTGGTGGCGATTTCCCGACCAACGAACCCCTGACAGTCAAAGATGTCGAAAAGAACGGTGAGCCTTCTCCCTACGCTCTACTCACAGCATGCCACATATGCTAACTACTCTAGTCATTGCTGTCATCACATTTGGTGACCCGAGCCACGTGGCAAACGTCTCGTACGACTTAGGAAACAGCATTAACGACGGTGTAAGTCCGCATAGCAAAGTTGCCGTGTCATGTTTCCCAACTCTAATGCCGTATACAGATTTTCCAGCGTAACGACACTAAGCTGTGCGAGGACAAGTACAGCGACATCATCCACGCCTACTGTGACACAGGCGATGTGTACTGCGACAGGGGTAACAACACCGATATCCATAAGAGCTACTTTGAGAAGTATGGCAAGAAGGTTGAGGATCTTGTCGTGGAGAAGTATGAGAGCGCCATGAGCGAGAGCACGACAACCCCTACCGCCGACGCGACTTCATCAGCTACTTCTGCGGCATCCGAGGTAACTGGCACAGATGCTCCAGGTAATGGTGCATCTGGACTGGTACCCGGTCTTGTTTTGACTATGGCTCCCTTGGCATTGGCTCTGTCACAACTATTGTAATGGGGCGAAGATGATAAGAATAGGCGTCTCTTAGTGCGTTATCGAACAGTCTTGGTTCTTGAATGCAGTGCTGGATAGAAACAACCAGTGAACTACGAATATCCCAGATGAGGCGGCACGCATACCTTTCAAGCATGAAGAACTTGATATGTCCCCTCTTCCGTATACTCAACACGTTTTGCGGAACTGGGATCTTGGGTCTCAACCTTCATCTTTCGAGTTTAGCATGAGTTCGAGGCCGCTTGTAAGAATTCTCATTGACACATGAGAGAAGCAAATCCAAAAAAGGGTTTGAACATGTTGTAGCTTGGCATAATATAATCCGAGCATTTTTACAGACTCAAAACATCCTTGCTGCGCCTATCGCCTTGGAATACAATGGCATATCAGCATAAAATTCTATTCCGCCATATTGATATTTCTCCGCAGTCTTATCCCTTTCTCAGCTCAAAAGACGACGGGACTGGAAGGCAGAGGTTAGGTTGATAGTAATGACAATACGAACTCGGACGAGTCTGACGCAACGGAAGCTGATACCGAGGGTGGGCGAGTGACTTGTAGCCTCTTGACACACCTAGAGAGTAGGCCTGGGGGGTCCATCGAATCGATACTTTTGTGTCGGAGCTCACAGTGCTTGATGTATGCGGCTTTTTTCAAACTTGCGAAAGGAGAACGATGCGGTTCGTGTAAAATTGGCCTAGGGGTGTTATCTGGGTTAGCGTATGGACAGAACTTGCCTTTTCAAACCTAAATATGACCTGAATTCGGCGACAAGATGGCCGTTCTTCTTGGTTTGTCTTTGATGTGAAGATATTGATTAGTGAATGGTTTGTTCTCTGGTTTCTGATAGAGTTGCCCACAATCTCGAGCGGAGGAATACCGTATTTGAATGGTCCTGACCAGGACCATTACTGGCGAGTGTAGCTAGATTGCCAGGTGACTGGAACTTCGAGTATTAGATGTGAATCGTTTGTCAGTTGAGGACTTTGCCTCGGATATTGAGCAGCTTGGCTGATGAAAACACGATACAAGCGCGTCGACTGTCTTCTATATCGAGACATAGATTAACCGGTTCTTGATTCTATGTTGTGTAGTTGACCCCTCATCAGGTATCCAAGTTCTGAAGGAAAAAATCAAATAGATAAGACTGTCGCCCGAGAGCACGTGCATTATCCTCCAAGTTCTATTCTACTCAGACTGTTAGTAGGAATATAGCTTGCTGTCGTTTGTGTGTTACTCACAACATGGTTGATGAATTCAGGGGCTTGGTGACTTCTATCTCTCGATAGTTTGGGAATATTGGCAACGTAGAGATTGTTAATTCATGTTTTGACCGCTATTCGGGAATGTTTTCTTTTTGGTTTTCATGCTTGCTGGTGGATGAGTGACCCGACGGATAGAACCTCTGCAAGAGCATATATTAATGAGAAATATAACGAAGAAAGGTCTTGTCCACTTACTTCAGCCAGGCAGTTAAATCATCGGGAAAGTAATCTTAGAGGGTGAACTGGTTACGTAGTTATGCACCTTGTGTAACGGGGCAGGGTGCTTCGGAAATACAGTCAATACCTGCCTAGGTAGGTAGGCGTACCAACATTAATAGTGAGCTCCATCACGTTTGACTTCTGATTTACTGCTGCATCTGTAGATATGGTTGCTATGCTGTAATATCCTAGTGGCCTGTCCACTGCATCATCAGCCAACCTACCGCAGGATATGTTTGTCCAAACCTCAACAAAGATGTCTGATTATTAAAGAAAACAGACAGCACATGTGGACAAGTAAGACCTAAACTATTTGACGTTACTAACAAATATACATCAACGCTCGAGAGCAAGTGATCCAACTGGAATCCAAGAGAGACACCTGGCTCAGGGGGCCAACGTCATTGCCCTGTTGCCGTTTGGATGCCTTATTCTGTTAGCCCCGTGGAAGAAAACACTAATACCTAGAAGCATTGCTTGATCCATGCAGATACCCTCCATCTGATTCCAAACAAAAACTAGGGCTTCCCGCATCCCTGACTTTTTTCATAACCCCCCTCCCACAATTTCCCCGCCTCCTAACTTCTCTCTTCCTCACAACATCCTTCTCTTGCCGGTTTCAAATTGACCATCTCTCTATTGGAGAGAATAGTATTTATCTGCCTCTAATGTCAACTGGGCTTAGGTTCAGGTGTCTCTGATACCATGTGCACCTACCACAGCCAAGGTAAATCATGGCACCCTTTCCTACTCGTCATCGTTATGACTGACTCTCCAGCTGCTCCAAACACTTTCCAGGCCTCTATCGTACGGATGTATCTGCTTGTTGGCGTGGTTCAACATGGCGGTGTCTCTTGATCTGCTCGCCGACTCATACTACCCTGCCTGCCGCTCCGGACAAGTTTAGTAAGTCTCTTTACATTCTCACAAGAAACAACTTAAGTGGACTGAAACATCTAGCAAAATTATGCCCTGGCGAACGCCGCTCGTGTGGAAGAGGAGAGGGATGAATTGGAGAATCCTCCTTCCTCTTTCCCACTCGACCTGACCGTTGAGGCGGAGTCTGAGATCAAGCCGTATGCTTCTGAGCACCCGGGTGATCATGCTGCCATCGGCCTTGCTTTGCCGTTCTGCTTGGTATGGGTAGCTTCAAGGTGAAGATACTTCCGCTCCAGTCCAAAAGAATTTGTTCTAACATTGTATCGACAGTTAGCTGGGTTTTTGGGCGCGTCTAGGTGCTGAATGCCTGTCACTTCGACCGCCCAGGAGATGAGGAGCTTGTTAGCCAGACTTACACAAGTCTCTTCGTTTAATTTTCTCCTCGTTGTTTGGTCTGTCGCACTGACAGGCTTCCACCGGATGCTGAGAGCCATCTTCGTCGTCGGCTGGACTGGAAAGTTGATGCAAATAGGGTCAAGGATAAGAAGGCCATGGACAATGAATCAAGCTTTTTCTAGTACAAATTCTTGCAGCATATTGTAGTTGGGGCATGGACACAGTTAAAATTGCCCAAGACCTTTTTAACACCAATATTTTCGTCGACGCCTATCAGGAGAGATATGTTAAGGCTACAAAGATACAAGGTGAAAAACACAATAGACGTCAAGCATGCCTTACAGATAAGTGATGACAGATGTGGTTTCAGCAAGCGAGTACGAGGTTATGTGATTCTTGGCCTTGACACCTTGGTAAGCTCTGTTTGTAGATCCGCATTCTTTCTTTGTTATCACTCCAATTTGTTGCAGGCAATTCAAGATCTACGTCTGCGAATCCCCTTTTCTTTATCACTTGTGAAGGGTTGTTTTCATATCTGCCAAGCATTGTAACCAATTGCGTATTTTGGCTGCCTGACCATAGTGAAACCCTTGTATTCGACTCCAGCAACTTTCTGCTCAGCCATCGCCGGCCATTCTTCTTAAGCGACTGCTGCACTACTATGGAGCGCTCAAATCATGGATTCGCCCCAGCTTAACATAAGACCTTCCAGCTCCGGCCAAAATCTGCAAGTTACAAGCATACTTCAACTTGTTAATTCCAGAAGGCATCTAACACATCTTCTTCAGGATCGACGGGCCTCTCGACTTCCCAATACATTCACGAGCTCCTTTACTCATATATGCAAATAGCTCTCGGGCACCGCCTTAATCAGTTAGCGAGATACGAGCAACATACCCCATGCCCACACGATAAGGAGCCTTTGTCCAAGACCATCCCCCATCTTACACCACACAGCACCCAGCTATCTCATCGCCATACACATAGGCGGGAATGGGTCGGTGCATCTCGGTTGACCTTGTACCACACATGCTCTCGTTCCAACTGGGATCAGCTTGGAAGGAGGGTATCGAGCCGCCTATGGTATCCTTCTTCCTCCATTCCGCCGTTCACAACAAACAAAGAATACAACACTGCAAAGGAAGGCAGAGCATCGTTACCCACTCGATAGTCGATCCCTTCCAGGTGTCTTTCAATATTTGCTAGCCCGTCACCTTGTGTCTAGGCACGGTGGTACTGAGGGTAAGAGTTTCGTTCGGTATCGATGTGACTGCTAGTTCGCCTATAAAATCCAGATATTCTCACATTCGTGACAGTGCGCACACATTGAAATGTGATGCCACCTACAAGTTATCTTTGCTCACATTATGGCACAGCACAGAAAAATAACGACTTCATATCTGCAATTGTAATTTCTGACGCCCGCCCATTGGAAACAACAAGTCATCTGCGCAGAAAAGGAAGCTTGGCGTTTTGGGCACGCCAGAGACATATCATAGGTGCCTACACAATATTAAACGGGAGAATTCAACGTTCAGAGAGGCCTCCACAGGCCGACTACACTATAGACGAACTGATATGTCGCTTTTGGATGGATAATTGGCGGAAGAAGCGATTTGCATGCTTTGCCATGTGTAGGGAATAACACATCATCGGGCCTGTCTCAACGTCAGCCCTGGATGCACGTGGCCCCGGCAAGCTTGATGAATTCGGAGTTAGTCTAGTGAATGTGGTCATATCGGTCCTCATAGAAGATTTTCTGTATCTTCTCCACTATTAGCACAGGGTAGGCCGGTCAGTCTTCAGAGTTATAGCGGCATCTACATCCCTCCGTATTCTCTCTTCCCAATTCTCTCCATATTCACATCCGGCTATCATCGGGTCTTAGGCTGTGACAGCCAAGGCACCTGGCACTCATTCCGACATTCTCGACATATCTGACTAGTAATCGTTTTGGTTGATACGGATATTAATGTATGCCAACTGACCTATAGGGTACAGAAGCCACCGCTGCTCATAATGTGGCAGTGAACCTGAAAGCACCAAGATTTACAGCAAGAGATTTGGTTCCTCAATTGCTCGAGTCAACTTCGAATTGCATTACTGTTTGGCTTATGGGGAGATACGACATTGTTCAACACCATTGAGACGCCGTCACAAACGAATTAAATGAATGTCTCGATAACGAAATAACTAAGTCAAGCAACGAAAAGTACCTAGCAAAGAGTGATAAGAGTGGGTTACCCCGAAGAAGCAAATGCCCATGATCGTAAGCTCTCTTGTTCTCACACAGCAAAGGTCTCTGTTAATCAGCAAAGCAGTCCGGAATAAAATCTGTCCTGAATGATATCAGGACCCCCAATCCGGCGTCAGTAATCTGTCAATACCGTGTATCCCATCCTAACAGTCCGACCCCTGTTCCTCTTTAGCCCTCCAGAGGGTGATCCTCTCCCTCGATATCCAACTCAATTGGATCTTCCTCACAAGTTTTGATCTGAGACAGGCTGTCTCTAGATATGTTGACCGCAATACCCAGCTCTTCGAGAGGCTGGCCATGCACAAACAGGTCCGTAATGTCCAGACCACTGCGGGACCAAGTGCAAGGACGGCGAAGTGCCCGACAGCACTTACATGAGTGGTCGCTAGGGTCATATGTGCATGCTGTGGTCTGCGGAGTCATCAGCATAATTGTCAAAAGAGGAGAAGAAAAACGCTCGTACTTACGGTTCTCTGCGAAAGACAAACGTCGCACGCGTTTCGAAGTCGTGGGAAGAACCCATAAGCAGGCCGCGCTCCAATGACAGTATCGGGGGACGACGCAGGGGGGAACAGAGCCTGGAGCCTCTGAGTGTTCCGCTGAATGGTGTTGTCCTGCGGCCACGGGATAACAGTTGTTTGGACTGTCTCGACAATCAACTTCTGTTGAAGATGATCGTATCGAAGGAATTGGATTCCTGTCGGTGCGAGAGGGGCTAGCCAGGCAGGACCTCCAGTGTAAGTGACCTTCTCGACGTCATTAAGCAACATGAGGCCAGTGCGATAGATGTTGAGAACATCGTTGGCATTGCTGATCGTCTGCCAAAGGCGAGATCTCTCAATGTAGTACTGTTTCCACTGTGTGGCACCCTGAGGTAGCCACTGAATCTTGACCGCAAGCGATCTGAGCTTCTCAAACTCCGGGTTCCGTCCTACCATGGGAGGGAACCTTACGTATCGCAGTGGGTGAGTGAGGTATTCACCGTCACGTTTGTTCACCTCAACCACAAGATGAACAGGTTGACCGTGCTCGAATCCTGCATCATCGGCCACCTCTTTGGGAATCTGCACTTGCGTCTGGGCATGCCAATGGACCATAGCCTGTCCAGGTTTCCTCAAAATGGTCCGGCGGGTGCGATAGACAAAACACTCTGAGGAGTAATCATACCAACATGTCCACTTCATATCGATGTTGGGGTGACGTATAATTGGAGTATTCCAGTTCAAACCATAGGTGGGACCTCGGTTCCAGCCAGTTTTGTTTGAAATGACCATCATAAGGCGAGAAAACATCATGCAAGCCTCATGGTCCATGGAGTACGCTCCGAAAGCGTTTGGCTGGAGGGGTGTATGAAGGGCTGCATACCAGCTTCCCAGAAGGGCGATCATAGAAAATTCTGCGATGTCCAGGAAGGCATCTGGTACGTTTTGTGTATTCTGAATGATCAAAGGGACCATTCGGACTTGATTGGCATTTGCAGCCAGCGTGTAATGGGTTGATCTCTCTCCATTAGCCCGATGGCGTTGATGGGCTTCTTGTCGCTGCTGAAAGCTGACGGTCTGCCCCACGTAGATTGCGATATGGTAGATGGTATTTCCACACTTGCGGCCGCCGAAGTCTCCGTAGATGATGAGGTAAACACCGGCAGCTTTTGGCCAGTTAGGGGTAACCGTCGGAAGTGTCCGCAGTTGTTCAATGTTGAAGTTACCGTTGGCCATGATGGTGCGAGCCTGTGGTACAATGTCTGGATAGTTCGTAATCAGTATCAAACTAAAGAAGTAGTGGAACTAAGGATACATACTTTGGTAAACCACATCGGCGTAGCGCTGTGCATGACGGTGAAAGAGTACAGCTTTGCTTTGTTCGGACAGGCTACTGATAACCTGAGTGATCGTATCGCGTTCTGCTGGGATCATTCTCCAAAGCTCGCGGAGAGTCTCCTGGAGTACGTTACCCGAGGGTTGACCCTCGTTGCCCTGAGAAGTGATCGACTGGAAGGCTCGGACATGTGCAGGAACCTCGATTGGCAGCTGGTCTCTACGTAGCTCTCCCTTCAGCAGTACGTTGAGAGGCACCCAACCTGGCATTGTCAGACATCCAACTACCCAATATAAGTAGCGAAAGTACTTGGAATACTTACCTCTGGTGTCAGTATCGCCAGAACGACGAGACGCAAGTCCATGATTGTTTTTGATTCGGTAAACCCAAATTTCCTCACCTTTCCGGACCATGAAAGTAGGAATAGTTGAAGGGAGGCCCTTGCCAACAGGATCCCAGTCCTGTGATACCACAGCAGCACGTCCGATCGTCCATTCCTGGTTAGGAGGAACAGAGCCGGCTCCCGAAGTAGACATGATTATGTCGGAATGCGCAGCTTCTGCCCATGTAAGGGCGTGTTTGAAGTGACGGATAGGAAGTTGATCGCAAAGATTCTTGGAAACAAAGGGCCGATAGGTAAGCAGTCGTTGTGATAGATGATGAAGAGAGAGAAGAAAAATAATTGAGGATCAGGGACAGAAGCTGTAATTTATAGCTCTTGAGACGCAGAACTGTCGAGTTGTCAGTGATTCATGACAGCCCTTTCGGGTTTGCCAACATTGATGATTCACATCAACAAGCAGATGGCATGCCTTACGTGTGAATCATCGCAGAGCCGTCTACAACGACAAAACAGTCACGAAAAGGCACCACCAGACGAGGCAAGCTTAAGTGATTGATGACTCGAGCTTTCACCCGTATGACATACAGTATTCTGTTTGCTTTCAGGAAAGACATCTCTGTCTGTTATCGTGTGGAGGTCTGTAATGAATGCTTCTGCATCTTGGCCTGAAGTGACATGATTTCGTGATCTGTCTCGCTTGCCTTCAGGAGTACACGTAAGGATACAAGCCGGTATTGCGTACTCGTCATCCACGCAGCTTTATTTTCTCTCGTATCGGAAAATTATGTAGGCTATGTATTGCTAAAACATCGCTTGGTGATGCAAAAGGTAATCACGGGTGGTAGCAGGTAGAGATACAGTAGCTATTGTTTGACCAGTGATGTATACCAGCACAAACTTACGGTGACTGTCATGTTTAAGGACACACGAATTACGCAACAATTTTGGTAAAGGAAACACACATTAGCTGATTTCTGCAGAGTGCTGAGATGACTGTTCAGTTGAGAGCTCTATACTTTGTCGAATGCTAGTGAGTTTTTCTATAAAAGATTTGCTCTTACAATTGAGCTTCCATATGATAACCAGCATCGGATAGCTAATCATGGATATACTGATACGTAAATCCAAGATACGGCAGACATGGGGCAGGCGGGGGCAAAGAAGTAGAGGTATTGTTATGGGAGTGCTTGTTACTAGCAATCTATGCATCCATAGTATCGGAAGAATTGTGGTTGATACAAGAGACAACAAGTAGCACAAATGGCTCAAGTTTGATGGTCACGGAGTAACGAGCCGAGCAGTTGATTCCGAAAAGTGACAATTCGTAAGGTGTAACAGATACCTGGCTTCCACCTTATCTCTCGCTACTGTGCAAGGTATCGCGTCTCATTATTAAATTTGGCCGGCGTCACACAGTCTTTGCCCCAGATAGAAGTTTGAAAGCACAATCTGTGTGTTGCGAAGAAACTGCCTTGTTTATTAGCAAGGAAACTGGTACTGCCGAATGCAAGTGGCCTTTCCGGTTGGGCTGCTTCGCTTCCGGTCCAATGCCGTTGCCTTCAGTCGGGGCCCGACATCACACTGGACCCACATCCGGCCGACACGGTACGATTCTCTAAAACCGCTGTCCGTCTCGCTCGGATGCATCAGTCCAGACGGTCCTTTCTACATCGCCCCGACTCAACACTGCAAGACTACCTGCATTCAATTTTTACTTACTATCCCCATGATCCAAAGTACGAAAGACTCTTAGCCAAAAAGTGAAGTGACAAACGTAGTCACGTGTAGCAATAGTGGGGCGACTGCGACACACTCACCACATTTCACGCAACCCATCGGGTCGTGAAAACAGCAGAAGAACAAGTAAAAACCATATCAATCGATTCCTCTCAACACAGAGATCATCTAGAGCATAAAAATGAAAAAATAAAAAGAAACTCCCGAGGCGAGACTCGAACTCGCAACTTTCAGATTTACTTATGCTGTAAAAGTCTGACACGCTAACCAATTGCGTCACCCGGGATTGGGCTTATTGTGGAAGAAGCGGTCTTAACAGTATGTATGATCTATTCAGATCTGGAAACTATGCATCAATGACTACACTCTTATCGAGGGTCAATATAAGAATTGTCACGTCATACCGATTCTTGAAAGTTGCGAGCCCGAGTCCCGCCTCGGGAGTTTCTTTTTATTTTTTCATTTTTATGCTCTAGATGATCTCTGTGTTGAGTCTACCCTGTCTGTAACTGAGGACATCCCAATTTGGTTAAAGCTTATTTGACGCACCCCTCAACTGCATCGTACGTCTATCATTGGGAAGTCAAGCCAGACCATCATCAACCCTTGTCGATTATATTGCTAGGGCCGTATAGAATTACACTTTCGTCCCAGTGGAACTCACGTGCAGCATGTCAACAGCGCCATGAAAGCCAATAATCATTAATACCGCTTCCCTGTCAAATGACACATACCTTCCAAATTCATCGAGGAAGAACGAGGAAACGCAAACTTGGCATGCGCTCCTATCAGCACCGGGAACCATCAGCGATTCGTTCACCAGTGGTATTGCGACGTGTCCTCGTAACGGCGCTTTGGCATTTCATCGACACGCGCAGGCAGAGATATACTACATCCTTTTAGGCACCGGAGAAGTAGAGGTTAATGGGATACGATATTCAGTCTCGAAGGGCAATCTTGTTTGGATACCTGGAGACGCAGAACAACATGAAGTATTTTGCGGTGATGATGAGGTGAGATGGCTCTGCATCTTCCCAGAAAGCAGTTTTGATAACATTGTGTATCGGTTCAGCAGTGAGACAGAGAAAGCTGGGAAGAAAATCAAATCCAAGCTGTAGCAGTACGCTGAGTTGTGGATATTCAATTTTGAGTAAGCTGCAGAGGTTCGTGTAGAAACTAGTGCTCGATAAGTCGGTAGAATAATGATTTACTCTGTATAACTGCTAGTAGGTGACTTAACTGAAGCATGGGCCAGGAAAATTTGTTATTCAACGTAGAAGGTCAGTACCTGCAGGGTGTTGACGCTCTGTAGAGGTGTCCAGTCTATTCTGATGTCGATACCGCTTGCGTTTGGATCAGAATAAGTGTCTACCCAACGCTTCCGATCGGGCAGGCAAAGACCCTGAACTCAACGGTAAGATGATATTCTTTTTATCAATAAAGGCTAACTTATTCGATGTGACTGCCTATAGTGACTTGAATGGGGTAACACATCGAGATATCTAGAACTTCCCATCATCTATGAGCTGGACGCATCATAACGAAAGTTTCATACAGCTCATCGACACCAAATTTGCTCATACTCTGGCTCTTCTCATCCAGAATCTTAAAGCCATGTTTCGAATAAAGTCTCTGGCCACGACGACCGGTCGCTACCACAAGAACGTCGACACCTAACTGGTCTGCCACTGCAAGACCAGATTTAACAAGCATACTTGCAAGTCCTCTATTCTGATGTTCCGGGCGAACAGCAATGTAATGTAGTTCTACTCGAGGGTTAGTCTTTGCAACCACTGTATTCTTCGGTACTCACCCATGCAATCGGTGTGTTTGTACTTCTCCTTCCACCCATCAATGTGCTCGTCCAACTCGTCGTTATCCTGACATGGATCCCACTCCGTTTCTGCGTGACGCTTTGTGAATATCTCTTTCTGTTCGGCGCTTACATCTGGTGTTTGGGCGATGAGCCAAGAATCCTTGTGCGATTCTGGCATAATCCATCGTGCATACCCCACGATGTCTCCCGTCTCGCTATGAACCGCTTTCTGGTGTCTTCGTACGTCTCTGTCGGTAAGAAGATTCTTCGGGCTTCGATCTGTAATGCCTCGAACCATGTATTCCTTAGCTCGACCTGTCCAAGATAACCTCCACCAAGCCTCATCCCAAAATGCCGCAACCTTGCTTTGTGCGATGTATTTCCCATCTTCAACACGACATGGCGACTGTACTTGATACATTGTCGTCGGTGAGGGTTTCGAGGTACTGGTGGAGTGCGGGGAGCTATCTGCCACGCCAGCGATTTATGAGGATATGGTCCGTTTTTAAATTTATTAAAATCGCAACGATTTGAGATGCCGTTTGAGCCGAAAGAAGGCTGAACAGAAGGATCGAATGTTGCTATGTTCCATGGGTAGCCTGTGTCCGGGGTCAGGAACTCGGGTCCAATCATGTCTACCAAAGTGTCCAGGCTGCATCGTAGCTCCATGCACGACTACCAACACAAAATATCGCTGCTGCAGTATCACCTGGATAAGTAAAAATCGACTTGTAGATATAGACAGAGAATATACAGGCATGATAAACACTGGAAAATAAAAATGGCAGGAACTTAGGCTTTGAACTTGAACCTGAACTCGCTCGTTCCAGGAATTCCACGGCTTTCGTGTTCAAATACTTCTTTAGAAAATGCCGTATAGATCAAAATACCGGTGCAGAGAATGAATCTTGCCTTCCCCTTTAACGGATAAATTAGTAGTTTCTCTACACAATGTATCTATGCCCAAGCGATAATAACAACCGTCGTGCCTGCATGCTACTACGACAAAAGTTCTCGTGGGCCATGTGTTTTGGCTCCGAGAGCAATGGACAATAGACAGAAGCCAAAACCGAGAAGCGGCAAGAACATATGAGGCTTCATGACTGTCAAGGTACCTAGTTACCAAGGTGGCGTTTTCATTGGGAAGGCTGCTCGGGTCGCAAGTAGAATACTATTGCTTCATACGGAGAAGATGTGCACATGGGAAGAAGGGTGGTATCCTCTATACACTCTCAATTTGGTATCGATGTTACTTCTCTTCCAGTATCTAGATATATCTTACTAGGATGATCAATCCATGCAGATTGTTTTTGAATCACTTGGTCACTTCAATGTCATATACGAAATCTCAGTATCGCAGTCCTGGCTCTTTCCCTGCTTGAGTTCCCGTCACTATGCCTAGTATTGTGCCTTCCTAGATGAACAACTCTTACCTGCTCCTCCTTTCGAAACCTGCTCCTTCCTTCCAGACCTGCTCCTTCCTTCCAGACCTGCTCCTTCCCTCCAGACCTGCTCCTTCCCTCCAGACAGCGTGAAAAAGTTGCCTGCCATGTATACCAGAATTCGTGTCGTCCTTTTGTCTTTGATCCTAAAATCACCAACACCACCACCACCACTACTACTACTACCGCTGCTGCCGCTGCTGCTGAAATGCCTGCTCGCTTGCCCTTCTTGGGGCACCTGAAACCCCTCCTGGCTAAGTTCCTGGCTCCCTCAAAGCCAGGACTGCCAGGAGGGGTTATGTCGAACGATGAAATCGATCGACTCGAAAGGGGCTTCCCTGGTGGCGCGGGGAAGCCCGTGACCGACGAAGCCTGGGCTGCTGCCGTTGTTGACGCCGCCCCTCCTCCTCCTCCTCCTCCATCTCCTCCCCCCCCTCCTCCCACCACGCCTCCTCGAAAGAGGCGTCGCGGCCTCCGAGGCCGTAAGATCATTCTTTCTTCCCCTTAAGGGGTTAATATTTTTATTTTTTATTTTTATTTTTCCTCCTTTTTTTTGGACGCCTGCCTCCCTCTTTTTGTTTTTTTTTGGTTAGGCTCGCCTTTGCTTTCAATGCTCCTCCGGGAGCTGACACATTGAACGAAACCAAGGTGCCCAACCCTTTGAAGAACCATTGAAGCACCTCCTGCAGAGACAACTCGTAGGGCAATTTCGTTTCTCAAATCAAGACCACTTGCTAACTACCATCCCTAGACTTGATTTCTACCTTCAAGGACCACTGCCGTCTCGACTACACTTTGCACACCCCTCTCAGCAGCTGTCAGCTCCGCCTTTGCCTTGAGGGTGTTTCTCACACCTCTACCCTTGATGACAGAAGCAATCAAAGGTTCTGGATTTAGTATCGAGGTGTCTTCAATGTCTCCATCTGCAATGATGACAGCCTCGACTTTGCTCTCAGGGTCTCCTTTACATCTTCATCAACAACAGTGGTAGGAGCAGTGGGACAGGCAGAGACCAGAACTATTTCGGCTTATTACTGAAGGAAGCCATTGAGGCATTGACGCAGCAGCGTATCATCTGCAAAAGTAAACGGCCACCACGGGCTCGTCTTTGCTTTCACCATCTTTCCCATACCTTCATCCACAGCAGTGGCAGGCTCGTCTTTGCATTCACGGTCTTTCCCACACATTTGTCCATAGCAACAGCAGGCTTGCCTTTGCTTCCAGGGTCTCTTTCAAATCCCTATCTACGGCAAATAGCGGCAGCAGCAGGCTCGCCTTTGCTTTCACGGTCTTTCCCACACCTTCATCTACAACAGCGGTAGCAGTGGCGGAGGCAGGCTTGCCTTTACTCTCAAGGTCTCTTTCACATCCATACATACAACAACAGCGGCAGCAGCAGTGGTGGCAGGCTCGCCTTTGCTTTCAGGGTCTCCTTCACATCCCTACCTACAACAATAGCAGCAACTGCAACTGCGGTAAGAGCAGGCTCGCCTTTGCTTTCACGGTCTCTTTTACATCTTCATCTACAATAACAACGGCAGTAGTGGTGGTGGCAGGCTTGCCTTTACTTTCAGGGTCTTTTCGACACCTCCATCCGCAGCAGCGGCATAGGCTCGCCTTTACTTTCAGGTTCTCCTTTACATCCCTACTTATATCAACAGCGGCAGCAGCAGCGGCGCAGGCTCGCCTTTGCTTTCAGGTTCTCCTTTACATCCCTACTTACATCAATAGCGGCAGTAAGTAATCAGAAACCTTCCAAGCTTTCATTTGCTAACACGCAGGGTAGATACTGCGCTTTTACGCTCAAGCTCTCATTTACATTTCTAATCATAACAGCAGCGGCAACACCGGTGGTATACTTTTCTTTAGTTTCACAGACTTTTCATATCTCTACCCCGACCAGCGGCGGGCTTGCCTTTGCTTCCAGGGCATCATCCGCAGCCATGCCCATAACAGCAGCGGCGCAGGCTCGCCTTTGCTTTCACGGCCTCTTTCACATCCCCACCCACAGCAACAGCGGCAGCGGCAGCAGCAGGCTCGCCTTTGCTTTCACGGTCTCTTTCACATCTTCGTCTACAACAGCAGCGGCAGGCTTGGCTTCTCTTGTCAAGGTCATTGCACCTTTCTTATCGGTACTTTGCACCAAATGATCTCCTGGACCTCCCACCGATAACGGTGGACACCGCAGACCAGTTATCATCTATTGCTGATAGCTATGGCTTCTCGCCTATTCAGCCTACAGCATTATCATCCAAAGCCTTACCGACACTGGCTGAACTCTGTAACATGGGGATGGCCCGCCGCACAACTAAAGGCCGCCCCAAAAAGCCCAAGGCCAAGATTTCAAGGTCTATGCCTAGTCTAAAGAAAGAGGCAGACCGGAAACGCCGCAAAGAAACATCAGAAGCCCCCGCACACTTTGCACCAAACGGCCTTCCGGGCCCTCTGCCGATGATGATAGATACTACAGACCAGCCATCATTTGCTGATAACTATGAACGACGAGGCGATACTGGGCTTACGAATCTCGATGTTTATGCCTTGACGCCAGGCCCTTCATATAGTCGACACCTCTCGTCAATGACTACTGCATCATCTGTGCCGGATTTGCAACAGCCTCATCTAGCCCACTTTCAGATCTACAGCGAGCACACAAGATCCGGAAAGGTAGCGTTCTATCGATACTTTGCCCCAAATGATCTTCCGGGCCCTCTGCCGATAATGATAGATATCGACATCTCTCCTCAATGACTACTGCATCGTCTGTGTCGGATCCGCGGCCGCCTCATCTGGCCCACTTTCAGATCTATAGAGATCACACAAGATCCGTAAAGGTAGCAACCTATCGGTACTTTGCCCCAAATGATCTTCCGGGCCTCTGTCAGTAGCGATAGATACTGCAGACCAGTTATTACGGCTTCTTGCCTGTTCAGTCTACAATTGACAGATAGAAAGAATAAACTAGCCTGACAAATTACTCAGGTTTCTTTTTGTGTCATCCAGAACAGCCAGGTCTTAGTGATTTGTGGGTTGACTCGCTGAAATAGAGTCTGTGTTTAGATTTATGCCTACAAAATTCAACAGCTCACAGCAAAGCAGCTTGGCGCAGTGGAAGCGCGGTATGTGTCTACTCCACCTGCAACCTAATACCAGCGTACTAACTCATCATAGCCGGGCTCATAACCCTGTGTTCTTTTTCATTTTTTTTGGTATTTTTCTGATCCTCTACAGATCAAAAGGAATCGATTGCGATATTTTTTGTTATTTTTGGAGCGTTCCTGGTGAAGTTGTGTATATATTTAAAGGCAGGGTGGTTTTGGTGAGGTGGTCGAGATCGATGTTGATGGCCCACCTTTAGCCGGTCCACAACACGTGACTCCACCACGAAGTGCGAACACCTCTATACATGCTCCGTCCCAAGGTACGTAGTGCGTAAGAGTAATTGAATCAATTATAATACAGTTTTACCTTCTAAATCTACTTGTGTCTTTCTCTTGAAGTGACGGTTATGAAGATTGTGGTCTATTGCGCAATAGCGACCGTCATGTGTCGACCACATCTGTCGAATTGCCCTCTTGTGGTTTCTTGACGAAGCTAGTTTCACTTGTAATGGACGCATGCATTCGATAGATTTGAGAATTGCCTCACGCTCCCATTCAGAGAATTCACAAACAGTCGCCGAGGTGTCATGGTTCTCAGGGTATCGAACAAGGTGGCCCTTGGAGGCGTAAGAGACGAAATCAGCAAGTCAGCTTTTGCGATATAGACCAGACATTTAGGTAGGTTATTGCTCTACCCTGAAGCTCAGAGGCCAGTTTTCTGTTACCCACCAGACAGTCCATGTCCGCGTGTAAGGCAGGTCCGGAACGCCGAGTGGATCTTCGCTTCCGGTCCGATACCGTCAGGTCCACTCGTGCCCCCCGAAAACACCGGGACGCACAAAGTTCAATTTTGGGTGAGCGGGATGAACAAACACCAAGACTGAGAGAGAGACAAAGCAGAAAAACACAGGACGACTGAAGACAAAATGATCGATCTGGCCAGTTCTGGTTCATCATAAGCTAGGGATTTGTGTTGTACAAAAGACATTCCATGTGTTGTGTGGTGACTATTTGCGAGTATCTCGGCTTCAGCCAATACCGCCCAAAAATGTAACCATGAAAACCGCCACAAAAAAAAAAAGATAGCTTCATAGCAGCTACTGGTTTCGATCCAGTGACCTCCGGGTTATGAGCCCGGCTTTGAAGAGTTAGTACTCTGGTATTGAGTTGCAGGTGGAGTAAAGACATACCGCGCTTCCACTGCGCCAAGCTGCTTTTCTTGAGCTGTTGTAACACTATTGTTTGATTTGGTATATGAACCTATTATATGTGGATCAGGCGGCTCCTATCATCCCAGAGTGGGCTGGCACCGTGACACATCCAGGCTTCACTCGTCAGACCATGGCAGTGTCTTCAGTACCTAATGAGTCACACGAGCCACATAACATGCGTAGCGATAACGAACACATTGCCTCGCCCACACAAATGTCTACAGTGTTGTATTACATGCCATTTACTTGGCCAAGACAGGTATTGTCTTGATATTAATCACCGATGAAGAAATCTTGCCGTAATGAAGCAATTGTTTCGTACCATGACCGCCGAACGCTACGCAATGCCATGCAGGACACATAGCCTGACCACGTTCTCGTCGCCCTTTATGCTAGGATCTGGGCCTAAGATAAAAATAAGGCCCTCACTATGATAATAAGGGCCGGTTTGATCCATGTAGAGCACAGATTGGAGTCATGAATGCGGTATCCAGCCTTGTGTCCGAGGCTTTGTCGTTTTACATACCATTTCGTGGTCATGCTTCCTAGAAGAGGCAAGAGGATACTACTATTGTTATAAGCCTTGGCCTTCGCTTGTTGGACAGCTCTCTACTTGCTTACTCCTGTCGCTCTCTTCTGACTTCGTCGATTTCGTAGCCAGACTTCTTAGAGGAGACGGAAGGGACAACTACCTATTACTATGGACTTCTACATTTTACTACCGAACCTTTAGTTCTTTACCTTTGCCGGTTCTCATAAATTTCAACTAGCTACGCCAATCTACTCATATCATTCATAGGGGCTGCACCAAAGTGTAAAGTGGTACTTGGTAGAGAGGGCATCGACTGACCTGCAGCAGAAGTAACTGCCTCCTATTGCATCAGGACAGGCTGACGGGAGCTTCAAATCGATATGGAGTTTCCGTGCCATAGGTAAGTACCACACTAAAGCGTAACGGTGCTCTGTTTTGTCAGTGATTCAGCGTCGACTTATATGCACTGGCAGGTAGCGACGAACACTGACAAGCACTGGCAAGAGCCAGCAAGAACTGACAAGAACTGAGAAACGTAACCTGCTATTGTATCTGAACGTCAATTAATACATTTCGTTCTGACGTCCTCCATCAATAAACCTTTCCTTCTTGCACATCACCACCACCACTGTTACCACTATCACCGCTGTCGCAAGAATGTCCTGTCCAGTCTGCACCCGCGCGGCTTACGAGCGCCGTATAGCTCGCATTGTAGCACCATTCCTGAGGGCCTCGCGCCCAGGCTTCCCAGGATGGGAGGTTTCGGTCGCCGACATTGAACGGGTTAGCAGAAGCTTCCCCGGTGTGTCGGAGCCGGTTACAGACGAAACCTGGGCGGCCCACGTCGCCATCGCCAACTCGCAAGAGGCGTCGAGGTCTTCGGGGCCGTAAGATCATTCTCTCCTAAGATTTTGGAGCAGAACGAGAACAGTATGTGGTATCCAGTGTTTGCGAAATGATCAACTAATAAATATAGCGATGCCATTTATGGACGTGATGACACTGTCGGTTTCTCGGTACGGACGGTGGAAGATGTTGCCTAATAGCAATATGGGCGGATAGTCTTGCTTGCTTGGTTTCTATAAGTTAGATCAGAAGCAAATCCCAAACCAGTCACGACTTTATCAATCACATCACATTGTTCATCGCAAAGTGCCTTGTTGAAACGTTCTATTAGTTCGTATTCTTCGCTGACATGCAGACTTCTTATCTATCATTTGTATGCTGCCAAAGATATATCCGGCTCACATTGGGGTATCTGCCACCCGGTATAATGACCCTCGCATAACCGCCCGAAAGATGCAATATTCAAGAGATAGAAAAGAAAAGGCAAGGTAAAATAAGGCTGCAAACAATTCTGTGGCTTTGCAGCGTCCATGGCTTTGATTTCCCGTCTCATCCCATTCCATCCTTCTTCAACACCGTGGTATCACAAAACACAAAAACATAAAATGACAGAGATGTACAAAAGGAAACATGTGTTGGTCCCAGATGCTGAAATGCACCAAGAACAGACAAAAAGAAAAGGCCAGTGTTCGTCATATGGTAGAGGATGGGGTATCCTGTCGTAAAGTTCCTCGTCCTCCACTTTGGACCGCGTGCGGAATGATTATTAGTACAGATATGTGGTAATGTGCAAATAAAATAAAATCATGATGCTCAAATGATGCTTTTCCGTCCCGAGATTAAAACGCCTTATAGTCTCATGTCGCTGTCGTCCAAGTAGAAGCTTGTGGGTGAACCGAACTGCTGTTGCTGTGCTTGAGGCATGAAGCCAGGGTTCGATGTGTAGCCTTGCTGAGGATGACCCATTCGCATCGGCAGTTCGTAGCCCGTTGGTACAGACGTGGGCATCATCTCGGCGTACATAGCTGGTACAGGAGGGACAGCCTCGTGCTCAGAAGCGGGGCTACCATAAACGCTGGACTTCTTCTTGGGGCGCAGGTTTTCAAGGCTTAGTCGCTTGCCCCAGGATCCAGGTCGTTTTGAAGGAATAGGAGTAGCAGGGCGAGTAGCAACGGGTTGTTGCTGGTTGGTCATGTAGACATTACCCATGACGGTGTCTTGTTGAGGGAAGTGCTGCTGCATGCCAGTCATATCCCATTGTTGTTGAGGCAGCTCTTGGCCTGGTAGAATGTAGGTCATGGACGCATCGGCAAAAGTGTTCATCTGATCAGGTGCAAATTTGGGTGCGTCAACAGGCCAAACATGCTCATTAGGGATAGGGAACGGTGTTCCTGGATGAGGACCAGCTGTAAGATCATCATGAACCATGTGTTCGGGAATGCCATCCACTGGCGTCGATGGTCGGGTCTCCTGCTTGACGCGTCGAGCAGGGAAGGAGGGAGGCTGTGGCGTTGTGGGAGGCTGCTTGGTAACAGTAACCATCGGTGTGCCAATGTCACTGCTGTTGTCCATCTTGGTCTGCACACCATCGACGTGACCTACTGCATCCATTAAGCATTGTGATCGGAAAGGCAGGGAGAACTGCAGGTCAATCTCGCTTGGTGGCGGTGTGGTAGGGTTGGTAAATGGCGATGTGCCAAGAATGAATGCCAGGCGAACCAGAGTAGAGATATCTTCACCAAGGTGACGAGCTTCAAGCATGCGCTTGAGATCGCCAGAAGAACGAGGACGCCATGTGAGCTGCTGTCTCTTCTCCTTGGGCCAGATACAAGTCTTCCAGATGGACTTGACCTTGGACTGTCGCATCAAGTTGTGCAATTGAACCTTGTAGTCCCAGTTGTTCACATCAAATCCATCCTCGAAATGCTTGGCGATGTGTTCAAAGTACTTGTCGCGACTGGCAGATGCCTGCTCGTTGGTGGAGGCCTCAAATACGCGGTCCTTGCAGTTACCGAAACCGCAGCCAAAGACGACCTGCGGGCACAGCTCAGTCTTTGCTGAACTGTTAGGGAGAGCATCCATGCGGTGTGTCTCCTTGGCGTGAGTGCTGTAAGCTCGCTCGGTAGCGAAAGATAGATGGCAGCCCTTGGTCTTGCACAGCCAAGTCACGTCAGCACCGTGGAAGTTGTAGAGATGCTTCTTGAAGTCGCTCTTCCTGCCGAAACCCACGGGGTTGTTGTCCAAGAAACACATAGGGCATTGGTATTTCTTTGAGGTTGGTGTGACGTGCCGGGGCGACGGGTGAGAGGTGACATCGCATGAAGGAATGGGTGACTGCATGAGATTTGGCGAATCGAGCCAAGTACGATCGGTAACTTTCCCGACTTCACCATCATGAATCGAGGGAACGTCGGCGGCATTGTCTTGCCATGTTGATTGAGTCCGGATTGATGCGGCGTCGGATCGCGCGTGACCAACGTCAGAGTTGCTCCATGATAGTGAAGGCGCGCTCGTGTTGCTGGTGTTGCTGAGTAGTGTGGATGCTGAAAATGTGGAGGCTCGTGCTATTTCGTGTTAGGAAGTCTCCATTTTGATGTGTAATTGAAATCACTCACATGAAGCACCGAGACCGGTGAGCGCGCAGACAATGCTGGAGACGCCGTAGCGACGAGCAAGACCCAGGAGGATTTGCTGGTCCTCCTCGGTCAATGGCCTCACAGGCTCGTCCTGTGCTGGGAATGGAAACATGTTGTGTGAGGTTGTGATTGAAGGGCGATCAAGTTTCAACCGACAGTGCGATAACGCGCACTCAGCGCTTGATTAATTATCGCTGGCGACTCGAGTTGGTGTGACGAAAACCAATGTCAGCAATAATAGACAGTCGCCGATGGTGTGACTATCATCAAGTTGAGTCGTTGGCGACTTGAAGTTGTTCGTGTAAGATTGGCGATGCGCTTGACCAAGAAGAGTCGATGAAAGAGAGTCGTGCCGAGTCGAGTCGAGTCGATTGATAGCGAAACGAGGGGAAATCGACAGCCCGCGACGATTAGTATGTGATTTGTTGGGTTGGGTCGTTGAGTCGTGAACCAAGAAAGTCTTGGAATGTGATGTGAGAGTGAGCGGTATCTTTGTGGGGATGAGAGCGGATTAAAACAGAGGCGAGACACGATCAATTAGAGTAAGAAAAAACAAGACGAGACCAGAACAGAAGAGACACACAAGGGTCCTTGTATATGAGATTGGGGATTAATAGAGTAAGTACTTTTTACTCGGAGGGAGAGGGGCGAATGTAAAGAAGAGGGAGCGAGCAGCAGCAGCAGGCAGGCAGTGAGTAAGTGCAGTCAGTGCAGGGGAGGGAGGGCAGAGGAGAGACAGTCAGAAAAGAGGGAAAAAGCGAGATAGAGAGAGAGAAAGTCCTTCTAGAAGCCTTCTTCGAATCCCTGGACTTGTATGAGACATTATAACGGGCTTGCCGGAGTGATCGCTCTTGGTTGACCCACGTTAATTCAACCCATGTCCTAGTTAGTCTCGAGGCTAGTGACTCCGTCTATCAGGGGGGTCCCTTGTTCACCACCAGCGCCGTTTCAGGAACGTCATTCGCCCAAATTCTGCCTCTTGTGCCTTTTTCTGTTTGAAAACGAATGTCCCATTGAGTAGGCGGGTCGAGCATCTTTGACGTGACGTATCTGTACCTGAGCATGATCTACTGTTCCGGCATTTGGACATTTCAGGGGAGAATGGATCGTCAGGTACTGTTACTCTTGCTTGCTTGACTCCAGCACAACGAAACAATGGGTTACTGAAAAAGCCACGGATGGACGGGGCTAAGCTAAAGCCTCGCTGCCTCGATAGCCTGGCTAACCGCTAACTTAGCACTTGGGCACTCTCTCGTTTGGGCCAGCCAGCCCAGTCTAGGTACAGTAAGTAGGTACTTTAGTAGTGACGGGGCGACGGACAGACCAAGTCAAGTCAAGTCAGCGACACCATCAGAAAACCCGGCTGTACTAACAAAGTCATCTCATCAACGATTTATTTACTCGAGTGTAGCCAAAAATAAGGCCCCGTTGCCCAGCAAATTGCACTTTTGGGTTCCCCTGCCAGTCTGCAACAGGCTCGTCAGCAGCAGACTCGGACTCCAGCAGCGCAGCTCCTACATGCAACGTTAGGGAAATGACCGACAGGAATCTGAAATTCTTCTGCCGTCATTCTAGAAACTGATGCATGCAGGGGAAATTGCACTGTTCCATCCTGTTGCCAATACAACCATGAATTAGGGTTTTGTGGGCAACTCGACATGGAATGGAAATGGAACCCATCGGCCACTTTCAACCGTTCGTCAATGATGTTATCCTATTATTATGAGCCTGGTCTCAACTGCCTCTTCTGCTTCTGTAAAAGCACCTCATCAATATCCGTACGTAACGGAATCTACGCTTGATCACGCCTAGCTTCTAGCTTGTGCTGTGTCGCCCTTGTCGTGTCAGAAGCTCGCAAGATTGAACTATTTCATTAGTCAGTCAGTCAATCAATCAATCCCTGGCGAGCATCCATCTAAAAGGTGCCTCTTCCGAACATCGGCGCCGAAAAGCTCCAAGAGCCAAAAGAAAAACCAAACTTGGGTGAAACCACTCGCTCTGTCTCTGCTCTCCACAGTGGAATGGATCCCCAGACCCAAAAGGCGAAGACAAAAAACGTGGTTAGAGTGATCAACCCGACTCAACTAAACTTTGAAGAGAAAAACAGTCAAGGCAAAATGTTGCCCAAAGACACACCAAGATCCGTATCAGTGCTAGTGCACGCGGGCCAGCAGACGACCCTGTTTCAGCGGGAAATGACGATGGGCCAATCTCTGGCTTCTGCTCTCCAAGATGGCTTCTGAATGGACTGCCGAGACTTTACGGTGCGGAGCCTGGAGGGTCGCCATCTGATGACATTGGCTGAGGACATGGGGGAACATGACACGAGCCTGGTCAGGTCTAAGCCACTTTGGAGGAGGAAACCCCTTGTAAGTGACTGATGAGGTCAAGTCCCAAAGGCTCAAAGTCCAAGACCATGTTCAAGAGGTCAAAACATCAATTTATTGAGGTGGATGTGACAGTGGCGCCTGCTTATAATACCACTCAATAAGTAAAAGGCTTTGTCCCGTTTAGCTCATCAACGGTGAGTCTTATTGGCGAGAGATGACATTGATTGCCCTCCATGGATACTGTTACAACGACTTCTTGGTTGAGTAGTACAGCCTCGTGTACAGAAATGAAACCTTTTGGAGTCGACAGCAACGCCATCTCAAAACGGAGCACCAAAAGTTAAAAAAAGGACAAGCCCTGGGCTCTGGGTCCTGTTCTGCATTCGCAAATCAGATGACTGAAGAAAAGAAAAGAAATGGTCAAGTATCACTTTGTTGCAGACGCTGGGCTGGCTGGATTGGAGACATGTTTGCTTTGTTTCATCTGTTTTGCTGACCGCTCCCCTGTGGCGTTTGCTTTTTCTTTCTCGAAATTTTCTCAGGTATGGATAGCATCGCATTGCACTGCATGGTAAACGGTGGATCTCGTTCTCCATGCTTGTGTCCTTTTTCTGCCGTAGGTGATTGATGGCCTCTCACTATGTAGATCTGTTATCTGTAACGTGAAACTAACGATACCGAAACTTGACAACGGATGCTGAGATTGCTTTACGTGCAGTAAAATGCAAGCGACGTGTTTCGGGTACAACGATCAGCAATGTAGATCCTAGACTAGACATTGCCACGGGATTGGTCTATGCTTCTGTAGTGCTGATTGCCTGTCTTTCTCTTTGCTTGCTCGTGTTGTTTTTGCACGGTTGCGTTGCCTCGTGATGGTAATTGCACCCTTGTCAGGGCTGGGGTAGATGAAAGATGGGATGGTATTCGTAATATGGGACGCATTGATGGCAACGTTGGCTTACTACGTGTTTCTTTCTCCTCCTTCTGTTTCCGTCGTCCGTGAGGCATCCTATTCACTACCCTGGATCCCGGTCGTCGCCTTTCTTACTTATCTTGTTCTGGGTTGGCATTTCTTGGACCAGATCTATGATGCGCTTCATCACCAAGGCATGAATTACTGCACTGTACCCGTATTCTGTGCCGTCAATCCTATCAAGGGCTTGGAGTCGAGACCATCTTGATTACTTGACGTCGTACTACGACGATAAAGCATTATCGAGGTTCCAGCAGCCTCGCATACAACGTTAAATCGTCGGTTGCACTCATGATCAACATCAAACACAAAGTTCCAGTGGAGTGAAACCTCCCGTCCTCCCTATTTTGCAACGCCTCTCCCACGTGGTTCCGACGTTGCCGTACTGTAGATCTTTTTCTGTTCCTTTCCAAGTTCCTGTCACAACCTTAAAAGCTTACCGACAAAGTTTGCTTGTTGGTTCTTGACAACTTTGCAGCTGGGTGGTGGGTTAATTGATTGCCCGGTTGCTTATAAGTACGCACATGAAATCGAGTGATCTAGACCCAGACAAATGACCCATTCTTATCACTGTATCGCAAGGTCTTGCCCTTCTCGGTGCGCCATCCACGTGGAGGTTATGCAGGTCCCCTATCTCCAACATGTCCGCCATCATTCAGGAGTTTCACCTCCATTTCCAAGCATCTATCTCCAAGTTGAGCATCTCACATAGATCCCCTGTCAGGGATGCGCTCTCGGACGACTTGACGTCCACTCTCATTCTACGCCGACATGTTCTCGAATGTCAAGCCACAATGTCTATCAAACACAGCCGTTCAAGCCGTTACTAAAAAAGAAATCAAGAGGCGCCTCTGTACCATTCATGCATCGCCTTGCCTCTCTGCCTCTGCATGTTACCGCCATCTTTCTTAATCTGGGTTCATCGGAACGGTCTTCCGCAAGCCCCCAAGAACCCCTTATCTCAACCGTGCTTCCACCGCTGTATCGTGGGGAGTGATCCTTGCGCCCCCGAAGGGCTCAGGCCTCGTTTTGCTCAGCGCCGATATTCTTCGCGCCCGAGTCTATGTTAGTTTTTTTGGCTGGTGCTTCAAGATGCCGTTTGAACTATGCTTCTTCGTCCTAAGATTATAGGGCACTGATCACTTGCTGCCATTCTTAGCCCTACCAGATCGTACGATAGTCGAGTTCGTTCCAACATGTTTCAATCGTGAACCGGGCGTTGTTTTTCGAGATGATGCAAACTTTTACAATGGTAATGATTGGATTGGGTACGCATTGGGTGCAAATCACTCCGTCACGGACACAAACCTAGGTCCCAGCGTAAGGCTGGGTCTTTGTGAACCATGACCCCTATCCGGCCTCATTTACACAAGCGACAATCTACACTACCATAATCTCAATCAGACTCACCAGAGTTACCCTGCACTGGCGCGTTGACCTGGAATGGCATCATTGGGTCGCATCTGCAGTTTGTAACGGCTAGTCACTATTCTCTGACGAGACCGTCTATAAACTCTATCGTAAACAATTGACAATTACGGAATATAATCGCGCTCGGCAGTTGAAGTTGTCACGACAGCGTCAAGGGCCAATGGAACCATGAAGTGAGCGTTGTCACCCGACCGTACACACTGACAAGCAAACGTCCAGGACAAAGCCTGGGTATGTCATCGTTAGTAAACTCTATGTCGCCAACCTGCGTCTACCGTACGATTTAGCATCATCCTTGTTTCAGGACTATTTTTGTTTGGAGGCGTAATATCTCAATCTTGGATCTGCTCAGACCCTAAACAAGCTTGGAGCCGTCGTCCGCGTGCCCGAGGCTTGCCGGTCGATCAGGTAAGTAGAGGAGCTTTGGCATCAAGTTACTGGTGACTGGGTCCAAGTTGGCCGACATTGTAATTGCACAGGCTGGCTTCTTATGGTGCCATTGCGTTAAGGTCAATTACCAAAGGGCGGTGGTCTCCAGGTCAATAAACATGAATCTATACCCTTAGGATTGGATACGGACTAAGACGTAGACGGACAACAGTTGAGGATAATGTTCCTTGTTTATTCAAGCTAGGGGTATCAAATCGAATGCACTTGGGTGCCTTGTTAACAGACCAAACTCCTACTGCCTAAACCCACTTGTAACTAATCCCAGGCTTTTGATAACTGCATGTTCCCGAAAGCTCTACAGTACTCCCCGTTCATGAAAGAATCCAATGTAAAGAAATAGCCGCTGTGGTAGTAGTATATACCTTGTCTTCTGTCCAACGACAGGTATATATATATATAGATAAACCAAAGAGAAATATTAAGGAGTGTTTGCAATCAGTACCCCGTAGGCCATGATGACCTAGGAATACGCTGTGTCAAAGCCAAACGTCAAATGTTGGTTCATGGGATCTGTGGGGGCAAGACAAGAACCATCAGAGGCAGAGGTAGTGATGCCTTGGGCTTCATAGGCAGCCGAAAAGTTGGGCTGCTGCAAAAATGAATGATCCATCATGTCGGTATCCATGTCAATGTCTTGTTCTGGTACACTATTGGTCATGGACCGGAGACTTCGCAAATCCTCAGCGATGATACCTCCATTGGCTTGCTGCATCATGGCAAATTGCTGCTGCTGGTGCTGCTGTCGTGGGTCAAACATGGGTACTACAGCCATGTTGGTGGGATACTGGAAATGGTGTGGCATCGGGCCCGGGGCCGACGAAGTTGCAGGTATGGCCTGTCGGGGGGGCCGAGCAGAACGGCCAGAACGAACTGGACCTGCTCTGGCTGGATATGCTCGGCGCTGCGTGGCCATGTATGCTGCCAAATTGGGGTTGTGGGTTGTGTTTCCTCGGGAAATACGGAACTGATACTGATCCGCGCTGGGAGACGGGCCAGAAGGCGGCAAAGGAGGTGCCCGAGACTTGTGTCCCATGATAACCTGGCGACATTGGTCCTTGACAGGGTTGATAAAGTCGTCGCGGTACTTTGTGATTGATGATGGCTCTGTACCAAGAGCAATAGCATATTGAACAAGAAGTTGCAAATCTCCCAAATGCCTTGTTTCAAGACGCTTTCGAAGAATGCCACTAGATTGAGGATGCCATTGTAGTTGACTTCTCTCTTCCGCACCCCAAGACGAACCTTGCCAGGCACGAACAAGGCCTGTCTGTCGGAGTAAGTTTCGCATCCTTCCCGAATAGGACCACTCTCCGCTGTTGGAACCCTCGTCGAAGTGTTTCACGACATGAGCCACAAACTCCTTGAACACGGTGTCGGCCTCGTCGTCGCTGGGGGCTTCAAAAACCTGGATACAGTTCTCAAACCCGCAAGCAAAGACAGTTTGGGGGCAAAGAATAATCTTGGCTTCATCAAGAGACATACGGGAGCCACCGTGGGCTTGCTTGAGATGAGTTTTGTATGCCGTCTGCCAGTCAAAAACCATGTCGCAACCCTTTTGCCGGCAAAACCATTGGGCATTAGTATTGTGG
The DNA here is from genome assembly GCA_019054645.1 of Fusarium sporotrichioides. Lineage (NCBI taxonomy): Eukaryota > Fungi > Ascomycota > Sordariomycetes > Hypocreales > Nectriaceae > Fusarium > Fusarium sporotrichioides. The sequence goes on along the minus strand of JAHKNS010000002.1, from coordinate 1,996,831 downwards.
AAATCTTCAATATGTCTCTTCAAATCATTTTTGCGTGTACACGTCTTTTGGATATCCTCTTCCCGACAAAAACCGCATGTGAAAGAACCTTTTTGTTTGGGCGCTGGTGTTGTTGACTCATTCGAAGCAGGTGAAGTTTCTTCCTGGGGCGTGATAGACGGGCGGGCGGCTTTGCGACCGAGCAGCTTGGCGGTGCGGGCCGACACATTAGAGATGATGCTGCCTCGGAGGGATGAGTTGTCGGAAGAATAAGTTCGTATACTTGCGGCATCAAAAATGCTAGGAGTTTCCTCCGATTTGACCGAAGAATAAGTACTGGATGAGATGACGGATGCAGTGTCGTTGACTGAAGGGCGCAAATGTTAGCGACGATGAACTACCAGCCAAATCAAATAATTACTCACTGTTCGCAGCAGGCGAGGTAGCCTCCTCGTCCATCAATTGAGCAATACCATCGCGACCATAGCGTTGCATCAAATGACGCAGCAGCTGCCGATCAAGTGAATCATCTGGGTGCGACATGTGGGAATGTTGCGATACACTGTCAGCGTCGGACCACGAGTCCGGAGACATGGTTGTGGTGATGATGGAAGATTCAAGTTATTGGGGCTGGACAGAAGAGCTGGACCCGATTGTATGGGTAGTGGAGTACAGTGAGTACCAAAATCAGCACGGTCAGCCCTGGAAGTGGAGGACAAGGCCTGAGTTCCAGGTGGTCAGGGCTTCTGTAAAGACCCAAAACACCAGGCGACGCGAGAAGTGGGAGACGAAGAGATATCGGAACAAATATGTATATAGGTGAGACAGGGAATTAAAGCGACCAAAAAGAATGACAGATCGTTGAAGCTGGATCGCGAATGAAAAGCTGGGGAGCAGGGATCAACTGATAGCGGGTGAGATAGCGGTATGCGATGTAGTTGCTCTGGGGTAAGAGGAAAGATATGAGCGGGGGTAGCCAAGACCAAAGCCGAACGAGATGGTTTGAGCAATGTGGGATGGGATGAGATGATGGCCAACTGGGGATATCTTATAGAATTATCTTTGAAAACTCTCACGGACTGGTTTGCACAGGCCAAGTTGAGTAGAAAGACTATTAAGGGAAAAGAGAGGGGGAATAAAGAGTTGAGATGAGCAAAAACCCGCTCCAAGGTCGATCGCTGGAGGGGAATGAAGACATTTGAATGGAGGAGGAATTGGTCACTGCCTGCCTCTAAACCCGACTTAGCCTCTTCGTTGGTGGCCCAATGAGATGCAGCAAATTTCAGGTCCAAGGTCCAACTAGGCTCTGACAAGACATTACTTCCATGATGGTGGGATTACTTTCGGTACCTGGAGATCATTGCAATGACAATAACAACAACAACCTTGGGATGCTCATTCTAGAATCCCTGATCCATACCGAGAGACCCGGCAATTGCACCGAGGAGAAACACGACTAGGTCAAACTTTGAATGAACCAATATACCGGCACTGATGAGTCTCAGCATCAACACCTGGCACAGTTGCAATTTTGTGGAGTATTGTAGTGCAGTGCATGTGGGCTGTGCCTGTGCGTCGTCACTTTGGATCAGAACTCTATTGCGCGATACTCCAGGGATGCTTGAATACGGCATTGTCTTTCTTCATCTTTACTATCATCGCAATGACAGCTAGGGCAATAGACAGCCGTTCGAGACTCCAAGTCTTCATGCGGAATGAGCCGAGTACACACGACTAGTCTTGTTAAGAACCACATCGACTCTTTGACTACCAACTCCCGAACACTATCCAGCCCCGTTTTCATTTCATCGAGACAGGCATCCCATCACCAAACTCAGCCCAACTCTATACGCGGTCAGGCCCCAGCCTGACATGGGTGAAGCAGCATCTTGTTCGCCCAGACTTCAGTCTCAACGGTCGTGGAACCGACCATTGTCTTGAAAGGGTGTTTTAGGTCGCAAGTTGATGTCCATGCCCCATTATGGAGACGGGGAGCACTGTGGAACTCCCTCCGGATCCGCGTCGTGCGGCCCCGGATGGTTGGTCGTGTTACGGTAACAACAGCGAACGATCCCTCTTACAATTAGGTGAAAGTATCTCGTGATATGATCGCCGTGGGGAAAGGTGATGAAACTCTTTGCAGCAGCAGCCCCGGTTTTGGGCATCTTTCAGGGACCACAAGCCAAGACTGTGCTTGGCTATAAATGAACCGAAGTCGTTAACTGCCAAACATTCAATAGTCTATATTCAGTGCCAGACAGAACTCTATAATCTTATCTCAGTCATAGAGATATCATAGTACTGCACCCTGCTGACACTCAAAATCCTTGGTGTCGCCCAGGAACAGCGATTTTGGAATCATGCTGCCAATAATAGACATGGCATTCAGCCAGTGAGCATACCTACACCAAGCCATTAATCACGACAGCTCAGATAAGATTGGCCTTCTTGCCTTCTACTAAAGTTCCATTATCAAATAACGCCACAAACACAACAATGCAATCTAGATGGTCCAGATGGTCGATGGTCGCGCAACATCTGCCCCCTGCATTATCTACTTTTACGCACAAGGTTTGAAAACGCCTTTTCTTTTGTCGTAAAAATATGACGTGAGGCTTCGACACCCAAAGCCCTTCCCGACAACTGGAATGAGATATGAGGAAGATCCCCAAGAACCTGGTTATAATGCCCCTGGTATTAAACTCCTGCCACGTCACGTTTCCTCTCTCTTCTCGTCTCCAAGCTCAGAGCCCTAGTTCATCCGCTTCCCCGGAATCAACTCTGCACGCACATTTCGGCTGATGTCCATTCCCGTCCCTTCCAAGAGGTTAGCCCGAGTACCATCCTATGCATGACTTGAAGTATTGACACATCCCAAGATAGCAGCACGTCTGGGCTTTTGATCTGCTTCGGCTTGCTTCCGTGACTGATTGTTCACATAGCATCAGGCGGTCTGTGTACTTGTGCGAGCAAACTCAATTTGTCCCCAAAAAATAAAAAAAGATCGGCCCTAATGGGCCACAAAGAGTAATGGCATCAGTGTTGGCCTTGCGAGTCCGAGGCATGACCCTGTCGACATGATTTTCTCAAGGTCCTGTAACCCATGTAACAGCAGCTACCGTTCCTCCGCTTACTACTATCCTGATATTTGGCAAAACTCTAAGGCTTAAACCACTACGCCACTGCCATTCCATCATTCTTCAATCTCCCACCCAAAATAACCCCTGACAGAAACCCAGCTTGTCCTCTTCCGTCCACACTCTTCCTTGTCGGAGAAACTTAAACATTCCGGTCAAAAACAGAAACCGTTGTGCTTCACCATTACCCCGGGGGTTCATCCTCATCTCGGCATTTCACTAGCAGCATCCTGACCGGCAGTTCGCAACCTGACATCGTCTATTATTCCACGTCTCTTAAGACAAGGATAAACTGAGCCTCACACATTTGGATAGAATCTCGGCTAGTCGGATACTTATTCTCCTTCGGGACAATAATTTGAGCAGAAATCCAAGGCCTGAGAGTCGCGTCACATCGTTGATGTTTTCCTGCAAGGACCGACCATGAGGTCGGGCCTTGCGTGGGATAGATGCACTCAAATGCAGTGCATATTTGTAATTTACCCCTGAAACCCGGGCCATGCCTATGATCGACTGAAGCCCCGTTACTTTTAACTTTAACGCTTAAGATCTGTTGAAGCTGTAATCTACCATTGATTGCCATGATGCCCATGCACGTGTGTGTTCAGGTGACCGATCCTCAAGGCTTGACACCGTTTTGGACGTAGTAGATGGCACTTCCTGTCGCTGGTCGGCTCACCACCACGGCCCCCTTCTTCTGATCTTCTGTAAGGTCCCTTTTGGCAAAATACTCCTTTTCCAGAGCACGCGTCACTGCCGCTACTTTATCCGCTGGCACCATGTGCACACTGCAACCTCCCCAGCCAGCACCAGTCACTCGCGCTCCGTACGAGCCTTCCCGAAGAGAGATGGCACAGATCTCATCCAATTCAGGGGAGCTGCACTCGTAAAGGTCCCGGCATGATGCTTGCGTCTCGTTCAATAGCGACCCTAGTTCTGTGTTGAACTTGGTCGTATCCGAAGCGCCGGTGTGTACAGGGTTCTCGAGGAGCTTCATGAAACGAAGAACTCGGTGAGCCTCTCTAAAGACATGCAGGGCACGCTGGCGGAGCTTGAAGCGTTCGGCACGCACGGGGAGCTTGGACATGAAGCGCTTCTCAAGATCCTCTACTGTAACGTTCAGTACCTCGGCAACTTCCTCCCTCGTATATCCCTCCTCTTGTGTAAGCGTCTTTTCGGTTATCTCGATCAACTTTTCCAGTTCCTCCTCCTTGGTAAGTGTCTTGGCAGCGGAGTAATCTGAGCCGTTCAGGTGGTAAAAGAAAGTATCATGGAAACCTCCGAGACTAACGCCCAGGGGCCCTGCATCCTCCGGAAGGTGAGTTCCGGGAGGGTTAAGGACAGCGTTAAGGTAGGATGCGGCAATGCTACACTCGACTACGCGCAGGTTGTAGTGGATGGGGCCAGTGACCTGCTTGTTCGATGTAACAAAAGATTGCACAATGACAAATGTGATTTCGGGATTTGTGGGAGGGAAGTGGACAGGTTGGGCTTTGAGGCTCGGGGCGAACGAGACAAAGGTAGCCGCGCCCTTCTCAGAAAAGACCGAGGCCGCTTGGTCCATGCTGTTAAGATGTGTTAGCGAGATAGTGGTTACATGCGAAATTGAGGCAACATACCCTCCCGAGTTGACTCCCACAGCACGCTCATTCACAATGGCAAGCTCGGTCAGCTCAGTCTTGTCCACAGTCTTCTCGCCATTGGCCAACATGATAGCCAGCGAGCTTGTGCTGACGACAGCAGCGCTAGAGCTTAGTCCTCCACCAACGGGGACAGTACCGTCCATAAGCAGTTCCATGTTGCATGGCTTGAAATCCTTGCCATTCTTCTTCCTCAGTAGATCCATCACACCTCTCAAACCACTCTTGAAGTAGTTGGTCCATTCCAGCTTGGTCGCGTCGATCGAAACCTCGCCATCAAAGGGAACCTCAAAGTCTGCGGCCTCGAACTTGTCGTCCTCCACATTGGCGATGCGAATGCGAAACGACTTGGCATCGTCGGCAGCCGGTGTAGCAGAGACAGCGAGGAGGGTGTCAGCAGTAATGGCCATGGGCAGCACCGAGTACAAAGAGTAGTCAATATGCTCTCCAATGATGTTCACTCGTCCGGGGGAGCGAGCCACAAACGAGGCAGCATGCCCGTATCTGGACTCAAACTTGCTGAGGAGGTTGTTCCATCGTGGTCCTTGCTCAGCGAGCGCATCTTGAGGATAGATGTCGTTCAAGGCGTTGGCAACAGGGACAGAGCTAGGCATATTGAAGTTGATGTCGTATATGAGGTATGTATGAGGTATAACTTTTCGCTTGAACCTGGGTCTTTTGAAGTGAAAGTCACGCGCTTTTGTAATTGTCGCAAACTATCGCGTGAGAAGTGTCGTTCGTCGCAGTGGAGGTTTCTATGCCCCGCTATCGTCACTTGGGGGATCGTCAACCGGTACAGCTACAGAAGGATGACGTAGGTATGCTATTGAAAATCGTTCAGCGCAGAAGATGTAGAAGGGACTATTGAGATATTCACGCTTATATATCTATATTTCAATACCCTAATAAAGGGACTGTGCTTCCAAAATTTGAGTAAAACATCAAAATACTTGTTAGGTGGTACCTTGATTTCTTCAACCCCTCATTCAACCCCGAATATATCCCCACCTATCGGCGCACAGCATTCCAAGTTCCCCAGAACTCGTAGCGCATGCTCGGCGCTTTCAAGCCACCACCATATGACATCCAAATGGAGTGAGTGGTTCGGTTGTGGGGTTTTAGTCTCGTTGTTTGTGCAGAGATAGGTGCGGCTGTGAAGTCTCTGAACCGCCTCGTTAGTTGGCAGCATTAATTACGTGAACCTGAGAAAGCCCATTGTCTCAATAAACTGCCTAAGAATCTGTTCTAAAATGAGTGTTATAAACTGACCTACCAGTTTCACCCGTGTTGTGTTCTTTCGGCAAGTTTTCTGATGCACCGAGAGACGCCAACGTCTGGCAATTGATCATACCTCGAGACTCATAATACAAATGATCCTCAAGTAGAGGGCATGAGACAAGTAAGGCTTCTGTTGAAATTTAATTCGGGACATATCGGTCTGCGCTTATCAGTGCCACGCTCCATTTACAATAGGTAGCTGAAACGCACCCATCAATAGCCACAATAGAGACGAGTAACTCCACAATGTCACTGACTGCCATTCACGAGCAGCTCGCAGCCTTTGCTACGGGTAGGCGCTTGGCTATCAGTATGGGTGACCTTACTATTGTTCTGGCGCAAGCAAAAGTCTCAGCGCTCTCATACAAGATATGCTTGCCTACCTTTCACCCACTCAAGTGAAGCATATCCAGATTCTACTTCAGCAAATCACAGTTTCACTCTGCGAACGTGGCAAAGCCTCAATATGAACACGCCGTTGAGTCTCCCGACTCAAAAGCTGCAGCCTTTCACGCTGTACATCACGGTCTCCGTTCCGGATGAGCCACCTGAAACCATGTCTCGCAGGTATGACTATGACATGGATGGCGTTGTTGAGATCTGTGAGAAGGAAGAAGCCGAGGGGAAAGTGCGGTATGTTCTCGGTGCAGCTGACTTCGACTGGGGAATCTACTGGCATCGGGATCTTGGTGACGGAACGTGGTACACCTACGAATACACCGAGCCTGCCATGTATAAAGGGCCGCCTGGATTGTACAAGCGTTGGACCTACCGCCGAGCTGACGTGAAGCAATCCCCACGTCTCCATCGCCATGTCATCGGGCTCGTTCAAGTCATGCGCATCCCCGACATGGGCGAGAGAATCACTGATTTTCTCGACTGGCTGGCTCCTCTCGTCAGTTCCAACACACGAAGGGATGACACATTTGCGACAACCATTTACAACGAAACACGAAAGTTTGTGGCTCACGAGCGCAAGCTAGTCGACGTAGAAGTGGAACGGTTCGATGCCGCCGTCTTGATATATCGGGTGGTGCATGCCGCCTATCGTGAGGTCTGGTACGCCTTTGGTGGACATCTCCCGCGACCTATCTAGGCGCCGGATGCTGGAGTGGCCAAGACCAATCGACGACGATGAGAGCTTTGTAAGCTACAAAGACGTTGGTATGCCGACCCAAGTAAGTCAAGAGAGCCCCAGCGGTGCGATGTAAAACTAACGGATAGCCAGTGTCTTCATCATCACCCCTGCGATTCGTTGGGAGCCGAGACAAAGCCTCGAGCAGGAAACACGCAAGGATGAACCAATTTTTGGAGGAAATCATGAGGGAAGGGGAAAATCATGAGAGATGCAAGGGAGTCGAGGCGGTCTATGCCCATGGTTTGGGCTCATTTCTCGGAACTCAGCCTCGAAAGCGGATTTCAGTGCGGAAAAGAATAACACATTAGCTATCAATGAATAATTGGGTCATTTATGACGGAGATCAGAGAAAGAAAACATAAATCATCTCAATTCCTTCAGTCGTAGAATCGGAGCTCATTTTTGCCTGCATGTGCCAGTCATAAAGCACCTAGGAAAAGCATGTTGCCACGTGATTAGTATCCCCGAGCCAACGTCGTCGACCTCCTGTTTCTGTAAAGCATTCCACTTCGCCCTGGGAAATCAAAAAACGTCGCGAGAAGAAATAACCACATTTTTGGAATCATTATATACAGACATACAACATGGGTCACCATAACCTTCGTTTTGACGACGACCCTCATTCGCTGAGTGGCGTTTGGAGTCCCCCAACAAGCAGAGCCAAGTAAGACGTCACCTCATCAGTACAAGCGATGCCAAGCTAATTTTGCGGAATAGTTTTTGTGAAGAAGACTATGCCATCACGTTCTATATTGCAGAGTTTATCAATGCGTTGACAAACGTTACGTACGGTAAGTCATGTGTGACGCCGCTCCAGGTCCCGGTATCTTGGTCCCTTGAAAGCTGACCATTTGGGCCTGCGACTTAGTATACTTCGCCCTGCGATCCATGTATGGCCCACGTAGCCGTGGACTGTTTGCTCCAAACTGGGACTTTATGTCCTTTTCCCTCATGGTTCTCGGCTTCGGATCCTTTCTATTCCACGCGACGCTTCGCCAGACGCTCGAGTTTGTTGACGAGCTGTCCATGATGTTGCTGTCCTGGTCCATGCTTCGAGCCCTTCTCATCTTGCGACAACCCCCCAAGAACATTCGCTACATCTCAATCATTCTGGCAGTGTTCTTCATCTCGTTCTCGGTATTCTATGTCATGTTTTCGAAGATCATTTACCAGGTCATCGCCTTCTGGGTTTCGCTTATCCTCATTGGCGTGCGCGTGAGATACCTGTTCTACTGGGCCAAGCCTGCCTTTTCCAAAGAGGATGTTCATAAGTGGGCTGTACGAGTATGGACTGCTACCTTCACCTGCCTCTTTGGGTACCTCATCTGGAACATCGATCTTGAGTTTTGCCACCAGCTGAGAGCCTATCGCCAGAGGATCGGGCTACCCTGGGCTTTCCTCCTCGAGCTTCATGGATGGTGGCATATTCTGACGGCTGTTGGAGCGAGCCAGTTCATGAACGTCTTGAGAGAAGTTCGAGAGGAGGTGGACCGAGAGAAGAAGGAATGAGTGAGTGTGATCCAAAACGTGTGGTATTGTGTATTTCAGTATAACACTTATTCGGCTCTTTTTCTTTTTGGCATATCTCTGGTTTGCTTGGGCATGGCCGTTTAGACGGGCCCTTGAGCGATTTCTGTATATTATAGACTGTACAACGGCGTCTGAAAATGGCATTTGCATATGTACCTTTTTTTATAGACGCGCTTGAGACGCCAGAATAATATGATTACGGCGAACAAGCTCCTTCAATCTTACCCATGGTGATAGCCGGCTGGTTGTACTGGATATAGTGATGAATCTACCCGCTGACAGGATAAGAATTGAATTGAATGGGTCGGCATACCGTGGCTATTAAAGCGTGTCGATTCTGCGGCTATTCAGTGTCTTACTTGTTCCCTGAGGAAGATGAAGATGCTGTCGCGGTAGCAAGACAGCCTTGTGAGACCATCTTCGTCGTCACATGTCTGAACTATTGGTATCGTAAGGACGTTGCTTCCTGATACAATTTCCTTCTAACATCTGGAGGCAGACATTGCTGGCAGGTGGGAGAGAATTGTTTAATCATGATCTGATCTACCAGCACCACACTGTGAATTGGTGGCTCTGAATTGAGCATGTATCTGATGTCGGTCCCCTTCTCTTCTCACGAATCTGATGATGACCAGGATCAAATCTTGATGAGCAAGAATGCGCAGGATAGTGATATAATAATATCTTGGATTGTGTAACTGAGGCGAACATCAAACAATTCGATGTCACATAAAGACCTGAGACAAGTTACCCCTCCATACCCCGCCGACCTCCACGGGTTTCCAGGGACCTGACTGGGCCTCTGGGCTTTGAACTGGTATGAAGTGCAAGACTGATTAGAAAGAAAAGCAAGAAATGTGTAGCTTAAAGAATGAGATAGACCGGATCATGGCAACACGACTCGTTAATATATAGCTTTCTGAAGTAAGAGTATTTCCCCCTCCTGATCCCCAGTCGATGGATCTCGGCGTATCTTATTCCATCAATCTTCCGACACAAGCAAAGGAACCAGACTCTGCACCAATCATCAGCTACAACAAGTCTGACTCCCCACGTCATTCGGCGCCCCTTTCGCCTCTGAGAAAAGCGTACCGGGCATCTCTCCTCTGTTGGTAAAAGGTGCCGATTATAATGGCCAAGCCGCATGGATTGAACCATTGAGAAGCCGCTTGTGGCCGCTAAAGGGAAAGTCAAGTTGGTGTTAATCATGAAAGAAGCTGAATTGTGACCCGCCTGTATGCTGCAGCTAGTAGGTGCAGTGCGGTCAGGTCGGGTGCTGCTGCCACTCGGCCGGTCGTCGCCTGTCAGTGAATCTTGGCCCTGTCCTTACTCCTCTAGGAGGTATTTTAAGAGATAGCTCCCCTCTTGTCGCCCACTGTTTTCTTTCTCTCTCTTCCACATCTCTCTCAACTTCATCAACACAAACAAACAAACCTTCAACAACCACTACCCCTTAAAAACAACCATCATCATGTCTGGCTGTGGATGCGCTTCTTCTGGCTCTTGCGGCTGCGGCTCTAGCTGCACCTGCGCCGGCTGCCCTGTAAGTATTCCCTGTTTAGCCTCGGGCTGGCGCATGTCGCAATACGATCGAGAACTAACGAATACCAATCAAGCACAAATAAGCTATTTCTTCAACGACTTCGATGGGAACCCTGATGGACGAGATGAGACATGGGGAAGCTGAATGTCATTCAGGGCCTGACGATTCGGGGAAGATTGATCAGCAATGGATCCACTCGTTACTTCTGGACCGTATCTCTATTGACTGTAGTCTGAATTGAATGGAGACATAAATTGCCGTTTGATCATAACTTTGTAGCCCTTGTCGGTGCCGTGATCATGCTGTGAGTCTGCTTGGACGATGAATTATCTATGATTGTTGTGAAGTTAGACACAAGCTTCAGTTGAAAGTACATCTATTTCTGTGACGATGCTGTTAGGCCTGGAGTTGGAATAATTTGACGTTGTGCGATGCTTAAGACAGGGACTCTTTTGCTAAAACGATTCGTTGATATGCTGAAGCTATGACTTTGAGTCCATGATAACTGGCAGTTTACGTTTCGTTGTCAAGAATTTGTACTTCCAGTGAGCACTTCAACGTTTGCGTCTACCAACGGTTTTCTGAATCGGATGGGAAGAACGCTAAAACAGGACTCAAGACCAAGCTGTTTCTACTTGCCTTTTGCTCCGAAGACTCCCATTCGCCGTCCGTGTATAAGCTCTCCGTCGATTCAATGTCATCAGGATTCAAGACAAACTCCTTCGACTGATGCCGCTGCCCTCTTGCGTATGCCACCAAAATGACCTCCCTTATCAGTCTCGCGCCGTATAAAAACCCAGCCAGGATGGATATTGCAAAGCCTGCCTGAGCGGTATGACAATATCCTCGAGTTTTGTCCCAACTGACAGAGCACCCTCTCGTAAGGTACCATGGGTGTGGACTCGGGTGTTTGGGATCGGAAAAGTCTCCAGACGTTTGTCCTGCAAGACTCATAACCCAAAGACTGAATAGTATCATGTCATATACGATGTTCACGTGGTGGGGGAGGTAGCGGAGGCGAGACATGATGGTGCGGGCGACAAAGACGACCAAACCAAGCATGGCGATGGCGAGATTCGAGGCAGCCAAACTAAATGTTGGATAAGTATCAGCATGTTTCTAATAGCATTTCCGAGTCAATAATTAACAGATCTTACCTTTGACTCCAAATAAACGGTACCTCTGGGGGCTCAAGGTGGTTGGCATAGAAATAGATGCGTTGATTTGGGTTCGAATTAAATCCCAGCTCACCACCGTTCTCCCAGAGTCTCGATCTGAAATCTGCTGGATATTCAAGACAAAACAGGATCACGGCAGTGATGGAGATTGCCATCTCGGCAAGGATCAGAGCGGACGGTGTCTGTGTCGAGGGTGGCATCTTGGTAGTTGCTACTGCACAAGTCCACACTGGCGGATACTGAACCATGGGGAACGGCCCTTTATGTATACTTCTTCAAAGGATTCAAGGTAACATGATGTCTTATTTTATGCTTGGGAATCACTGGATGAGCCATACCTACCTTACGGCCTTGTAGCAAATAATCCACTCCACAGCCGCCTAGAAACTTGCTCATACTACCGCACCAACAAGTTGCATCAACATTTAGGAAATTATTGTGGTCAGAACAAAAGGATCAGGATCAAAATTCGTTCCAATGTAGGCAATGAAGGTAATCTCATGAATCACAGGAGTGTCTCGTCGGAAAAAGGTCCCTTGTGATGAGGCTGGGGTCAACTACGCCACGATACCATTTTGTGAACTTAATCATCGCCGTTGCTGCACTAGTCGACTGCACTACTGTGAACATAAACTGTCAGAAACGGCATTGCATCTTCATTGCTAAAAACTCCTTTGTTATCGATTCTCTTTTTCTTGACGGGGAGAACTCGTTGACCCATGTAACAGCTGCGAAGCAAGACCCTTGTAGCGCCCCGTTCCATCTGATCTGTAATGTCTCAGGTAGTTAAACAATATTGAATAATAGCCCGAGGTGCATTCATTCAGAGAAGGGGAAGAAATAATATATTTATTTCATGGCTGTGTCGTCTACCTAGTACTCTGCAAGTTACTTTTCTACTACCTGGCAGCTTGGGTACGTCGATATTGGTAGTCGTGTTATACGTCTCATTATTTTGATTGGTCGCTTTCCTCAGATCAATCAAGATCTATGGTGATGTCAGGCCCCACTTGAGCTAACTCGAGCCGCCGCGTTCCGTGCCACATCGAAACAACCATCATCATCAGCAGCATCCAAGTCTGAAATAGACTTCCTTTGTTTTCCGACCCTGAATCTGTTTACTTAAGTCGCTCTCATATTAACATGCAATAATATAGACTTGAACTATCGATACACCACTTCTCGAATCCCACCTTTTTGTCCGCTCGATACGCGACCCGAGGTAGCAATCTTCGACCATGGCGTCAGAAATCCAAGATGCGCCCGATGCAGCCGCTGTCCCACCACAAAAGCCGACTGATGCTCCTCGACGATGCTTCATCTGTCTAACAGACGAAGAACCCTCAGATCCCCCGGGATCATGGGTCGACCCCTGCGGATGTACCCTCGAAGCCCACCAAGACTGCATGCTTTCATGGGTAACGGACTGCGAACGTTCCAACAAACCCCTCCAGTGTCCCGTATGCAAAGATCGTATCCAAATGGAGGGTCCTTGGGATCCCATTGTCTCTGTGACAGACGCCGTTGCAAAACGATTTACACGCGCGAGCCCTTTCATGTTGCTCTCATCTGTTACACTTGGTGCGCAGTTCAGTCTCCAGATGTACGGAGCATCTGCTATGTGTGCATTCGCAGGTCGCCAGGCTTTTGTAGACTATGTCCTCGGTCACGAGGTTTGGGCGAATGGACAAGTCTCAAGAGCATTAATGACTGGGGGTCAAAGACTGGGAAAGGCACTGATCCTGACCAACGTAGGACCAGCTCTCCTTGTCGGACAATTGATGCCGTGGTTTGCAAACAAAGTATTCCTTTCCACAGCCTCGCTGGTATGTTTAAAGTTTTGCTTTTGACCCGAGCATAGACTAACAAAGAGACAGTATGGTGTCTACCACGTCATGCATGATGACAGCTTCCTAGATTGGCCTCCCTCACCTCAGCTCGCGATGGCCGTGTTCCCGTACGTTCGATCAGTCTATTTGAACCTCTGGCGCGAATTTGTTCTTCCGTATGAGGTCAACCTCAACCGACAGATAATGGGCCTCCCCCCAATCGAACCCCGACGAGATCAGCCCCCCACCAATGAACGACAACCGGAGCAGCGTGGAGAAGGCGGCGTCATGGGCTTCCTCAACGGCCTCATCGAGGCTCTTGAGGGCGATGAGGCTGACGACGATGGTGAGATCGATGCTCTAGGACCAAGAGCGCCTGGGGATGCGGAAGGTCAGGACGGTGGTGGGGTTGTTATAGAGCTTGTCATTCAGGAGGTCGATAACGAGGAAGGCAATGCATGGGAACAACAGCCAGCTGAAGATAATGAGATACCACAACAAGGACCTCTCAACGATGGGAACCCTGTGGTGCTGCCAGCCGAGGAGGGCGAAGAAGGCTTCCCTCCTGTCCCGATCGAAGCACCTCAAGACCCGGCCCTAGAGGCAGCTGTTGACCCTGCGCCTGCGCCTGTTATCGTACCCGAGCCTGAAGCTGAAAACCAAGCCGCTCAACAAAACCAACACGAAGCTCCTCAAGCGCCACCCGCTCGTCGCCCTGGCCTGGGAACGATCTTGTCCGGGGTATCCAACGCAATAGTCAGCGCCTTGATACTTCCGGGCGTCTCTTATGCCATGGGCGAGCTTCTTCGCATGGCCCTCCCGAAGCAACTGACTGCCACACCATCACTCTTGCGAGGAGGCTTATTGAGGCCGGGTCTACTTCAACAACAATGGGGACGAAGTCTTGTGGGTGGGTGTCTTTATGTGGTGATCAAAGACATGCTCAGACTGTACACCAAGTACCGCAAGGTGGCTGCAATTGGAAACCGACGGGTGAAGAATGTTGACAGAGCCAGGCGTCGAAAGTGAGAAGTTAAGATAGATATTGCTATTCCACAGACAGGGTGAGGGATGAACAACGAATACTTGCATTGAGATGGAGTTATGGTTTTACAAAGGGACTTGGGGATTTTGTCCTAGGAGTCCGGGCCTTACAGGGAGGAAGACGTATCGGGTGGGAATAAACAAATCGCCTCTTTTGCTGATAGCTGGTGCAGTCATTATATTGCACCCCCAATGGCTGCAGATTACTCACTTGCTTAGCACAACGAATAAACGCTTTTCTTTAGGAACCTCATGTTTCATTCATGGTCCTGGAAGAAGTCAATGTACTTAGTATTTGACTTTTGCATATACATGTTCCATAGGTAGTTTTATTAGCATCCTTGGGCCTACTCAGCTCAGGCGCCTATAGCGATCTAGAATAGGTGCCCGCACTATCCCCCACATCACTGGATCGGTTGCTTCCAGCCCCACGTGGAACCCTCCAGCCAAACTCCACGACGCCTCAACCGCGGGGCCTTTTTGCACTTGATCTTGGGACTAACCTTGCTCACCTCCTCACCGAGTAACCTCCTGTCTCTCTTCCCATTGGTACTTTGTTTGTTGGACTTGTATTTCGAACCTCTATCTTCTTCACTCCCCATCCTCTCCACAACCTGTTCTACAGGTCTTCTTCATTCGCCATGGTAAGCGCAAACCCCCGCAGTATCAAGAAACGCTGGATGCTTGTCATGACCCTCACGCTATGGACATGTTGCTAACTCTTCACTATAGGCTTCTACTCACAGCTCCAAGCAGCGCCTTGCGCTCGCTATCTGCGACTTCCTCTCCGCCTCAACAAACGATGGCACCCTTACCGCCGACGACAAGGACTCCATCGATGTTGCCATCAACTGTATCGCCGAGTCTTTCAAGGTCGACCCTACCGACACCTCTGCCGTCTCAGCAGCTATCGGATCTCAGAACCTCCTTCAGATCTACTCCGTTTTCGAGAAGGCCCGCGCTGACAAGCCTGCCGCCGCTCCTACTCCCGCACCCGTTGTGCTTACCGAGGAGCAGAAGAAGGAGGCCGAGGCTCTGAAGTCAAAGGGTAACGCTGCCATGGCCCAGAAGGACTACAGTAGCGCCATCAACTTTTACACCCAGGCTCTAGCTATCAACGCCAACAACGCTGTTTACCTTTCCAACCGTGCTGCTGCACACTCTGCCAACAAGGACCACGCCTCCGCTCGCTCTGACGCCGAGTCCGCTGTTTCTATCGACCCTGCTTACACAAAGGCCTGGTCTCGTCTTGGCCTTGCCCGATTCGCTCTCGGCGATGCTCGTGGCGCTATGGAGGCTTACGACCGTGGTATCCAGCACGAGGGTAACGGTGGCTCTGATGCCATGAAGAAGGGCTATGAGACGGCTAAGCGCCGCGTTCAGGAGATGGAGGCCGAGGAGGACTCCCTTCCTCGCGCTTCCCCCAGCGCTGGTAATGATGCCAACGCCGGTGGAATGCCTGATCTCGGTAGCCTCGCCAGCATGTTCGGCGGCGCTGGTGGTGCTGGCGGTGCTGGTGGTCAGGGTGGCGGTATGCCCGACCTTGGCAGCATCATGAGCAACCCCATGTTTGCCAACATGGCTCAGAAGCTGATGAGCAACCCCGACCTCATGAGCAACTTGATGAGCAACCCTCGTCTTCGTGACATGGCCGACCGATACTCTTCTGGAGGCGGCATGCCCGACCTCAGCAGTCTCATGGCAGACCCCCAGATCGGAGAGATGTAAGTCACGCATTCTACATGTCCCATAAACCGCATAGGCTAATCAGAATTACAGGGCTCGATCCATGATGGGTGGCGGAGGCAACCCCTTCGGCGGTGCCGGAGGTGCTGATGGTGCCAACGGACAGCCTGGACAGGGTGGTTCGCAACAGTAAGGAGATGTATTTATGGGCAGATTTATTATACCATGACCGTTAGAAGATGTTTGGGGGTGACGATTCATTGATGAACACGAAAACAAGGCTCGACGGACGCTCCTCTGTATTAGCTACCACTGAATAGAATTGTAAAAGGTTATTTTTGGTTTCATTTTGTGTGAAAGAGATGTATATTCATAAGTCTTGGGTCCCGTTCTCTGTCATCAATTGAAGCCTGGTGTCACATAACACCCTTTCAAATGATGTATGTAACTAAGAGTGTCGGGGACCAATGTGACTTGAAGTTCTCTATTCAAGCACTTCTTTGTTCCATCAACAAGTTTCTACGCCTTATTCCTACGCTCCCACCGAATAAACGCAGGCTGAGCGGGCCGTGAGAATAGGGAAGTATAGTCAGTTGCTGGGACTCCAGGCCTACCATCAACTGTCGAAAGCCTGAAGCTGCGCACCAAAGTAGCAACAATGACACCCAAGTTGACATAGGCAAACTTCTCTCCGATACAGCGATGTCTACCAGCGCCAAAAGGCAAGTATGGGCTCTTGGTTCCTTTAGAAACAGCCCCGTATCCATAATCAATGACATCGTTAGTATCGACATCCTCCTCTCCTCTGTGATCCCATCGATGAGGGTTCCAGGTTTTGGCGTTCTCGAAGTGCTCTTCGCTCATCGCAGTGATTGTGGGTGATGCCAGGATGACTTTGTCTGTAGTGATCGTGTAAGGGGAATTGGGAACTTGCATGGGTGTCTTGACTTTTCGCAGGATTGAGTGAATGGAGGAATGAACACGGAGAGTCTCTTTGACAACATTCTGGAGAAGAGAGAGCTTGTCAAGATCGGAGTATTGGAGAGGAGGTAGAACACCGTCAACACTCAATTTTACGAGCTGTTCCTGATAGAGCTCTTCGGCGATGTCGGGAGACGAAGCAAGCTGCAACAAGATCCAAGAACTAGCAGAGGATGAAGAGTGCTGGCCTGCCATGAGTAGAGTAATCATCATATGGGCGATTTCCTTGTCGGGAATAGGCAGCCCGTTCTTGTAGGTGCAGCCCATCAAGTTGGCTATCATGTCAGTATCATCTTCTGATCCACTGCCCCCTTTTCTCCGATCGTTGATGATGTCCATATAGACTTCCCGCATTTTTACATGAGCGGCATCTCGTTTTCGGTTGTGAGGTAGAGGCAACCATGGAAACAGAAAGTTGACAGGTCTAAATCCAAGATCGAGATCGTGATATAAAGCAGCAAACTCTGCAGTGAGCTTCTTTCGCACTTCCTCGCCCTGCAAACAGCGAGACGCAGTAAAGATAGTTATCTCGGCCATTGCCTTAGAGACATCTATGGTGCCGGTTCTCCCCGAAAAGGACGGATCAGTCTCAATGTAGTCAAGGACCTCTCGCTCAATCAGCTGAACGTGTGACTCGAGGGCTTTTTGCGTAAGGCCAAACTTGACAAACTTCTTCTGCTCCATGAGCTTCGAGTTGGGACAATCGTATACGACATCGCTACCAAAGACCGGGATTGTCAATGGACCATAGATTTCTTCAGCGTTGGCATCCTGGAGACGACTGTTGAGAACGAAATCATTGCCATCGACGCCGAGGCAGGCAACAATTTTTCGACCGAAGAGGATAAAGGTGAAGACTTCGCCATGCTAGAAGAAGAGTTAGCTGGTGGAATGAAAGAAGACGGAACAGTGTCTACCTTCTCTCGACACTTCTCAAAGAAGCCACAAGGGTCCAGGCCGTAAGCGATTGCGTTTCCAAAGAAAGGGAGCCAGTGGAAAACCAGTGGAGGTTCGTCCGGTCTTCCAGGAAGCTTCTGATACAACAAGTTGGCAATTATGATAGCAAAGAATGCTACTGAGACCCATAAGGGATATATGAATAGAGTGAACATGGGAAGAGAGAAGAGAAAAGAGATGTTGTGTTACTGGTCGAATCGGTGTAGGTTGTGAGGAACTGCGGGTTTATATACGCAAAATAAGAGATTAGAACTCACAGAAGACAACGAGTCAAGCAGGGCTTCCCTCTCGTAATCTAAAGAAGCATTCCATCTCGATTTCTTCTTTGCATAACTGTAGCCAAGCTTCGACACTGTTCAAAGCCTTTGGTGATTGGTGCTGCTACCAGTTATTAACATGTCGATACGGAAAAGGATCCGTCAACTTATCTCCGACCAATGATACTGCCAAAAACATAAGCTTCTCTTGTAAGTTATGTCAGATTTATCATATGTCTTTGGCTATGCTAGACGCATACAGCTTGACTGGGAGCTGTAACAGTACCGAATACGCGCTGAGGTTTTCGCATTCGTATTCGCACTTACGTTGGTAGTAGTCGAGGCTATCCCTACATTGCTGAGCTCACATAGAGATGTGTTTTCATCAGGGACAGTGGCTATGACACAGGAATATGTTATTGACTAGGTAACTTGGGAAATAAGTCAAGTAGCTGGTGTCTTCTGTCGTTATATCCTGTGGTAAGTTGCTTGTTGTTGTATCCCTGCACTGGTCGTTTCTGCTGTGAGTCTACTAAGCCACACCTATATAGGCCCTGTTTATTCTAGAGCTAAACACATACGATCATAGCTATCAGACAACTCGGGATCCCGTCCGCTCTCCGTTCGATAAACTGATAAGTGCTGAATTAGTAGTTGGGTCGGTGACGACCAGCGAATCCTCGGTGTTGTATGTTTTTCTTTTTGCAGTTTTATAATAGATTTATTGATACAACTTAATAGCAAGCTCCCCGTTTAAACCCAAAGTGGTTACATAATCTTCGAGATAGTTTGTTACTTCGCGGATACCCCAAAGTTGAACCAGCATAATTATACCCTCTTGTGACCAGAGACTCACTTCGCTGAGTTCAAAGTCACAGTAGCGAAGATATCAGGCCTCATGCAGATTCTGACTAGATCGAATCAATGTTACTCAAGTACCAAACCACATGTGCCGTGGTTGGGTCCAGTTCTTACCACCACTGATTATATCAGAAGAGGGCTCCAGACAACGTGAGAAGGACATAACACAAATATTGTTAGTGATCTTTTGTTTGATTCTATTCTGCCATCCCGACCAGTGTGTCAAAATCTCCGAGGCCTGGCAGTGACTGCGTTCATTTTCAAATTTATTGTTGGTAGAAGCATACACGAAGCAGTGATCAGGGACTTTCTGGGTCAATAGAAACCATGTGCTTTACTAGTCAATGTGTAAAGAAAGGCTCGGTAATATAGAGTTACAAGTGCTCTTGGTATTACGAATCCAGTACTTTGGTGACTGACAGAAAAATGGCGATGGTAACTTTTTTTTTTGATATGTTTGTTGATGAGTGACTATTTATCCGCAAAGTGAATATCCTGTACACTTGAAACAACATAGGTATGCACTAAGAACTGCTATGGATTCAGCTGGGTGTTTTTGGGGTTTTCAACCACCTGAGGAGTTTTCAAAGAGGTTAGTTCAGCTCCATGTGGCTGGCTGCAGATGACCTAGACAACTCACCAGAATACCTGTTCAATCGGTCCCAAGTACGCGCTATTGGCTATAGATGATTTGGGTACGCCAATTAAGTGAAGTTCGAGGTTAGATAGTCTCAGACACCATTGCACTATCAGCTTTTGGTTGACGCCCACGACTAGTCTGCATGGTCAATCAGATGCTCGAATGCCGAAATGGCATAAAAGCTATTTGGTTCGCACCACCTTCAGAATATTAAAGAACTTCTTCATCTGTACAGGGAATTTCTATTCATAAAGTGCCAGCTAGTTCGAATTCAAGTTTAAACTCCTCCAGTCTGATATTCAACACATCATGGCCCGACTTCCGCGCGCCGAGAAGCTCCCCCTTGCTGCCCGCAAAGATAGTAAGTTCACCTAGGTTCAAATCTCGGGACAGAGTGACTAACTCAAAGATGTCCAGTTCGAGATTCTTGGGAGAACAGGAAGGGCGATTTTGAGGAGATGCTCTCTAATGAACTTGGCCAGCGTTGGACTATCGTCGTTGATCCGTGGGCTCTTCATCCTTACGCCCAAGGTACCTGGTGTGAATCTGCTATCGGATCCGCCATTGCCAGGTTCGTTTTCATGATTTCCCTCTTGTCGTTGAGGCTCGAGGGTACAAGTTCGATTCAGATGAGCTTGCCTAAGAGATCTGTACGAAATTTACTGACCTTTGTCTCTGCCTCAGATATGTTGAAGATGTTCCTAGTCAATTGCGCGACTTTGTTAACCGGAATGGAGACGAAGCCAGGGATGAGATCAATGAGATTTGTTCCGCTCATGTTTTAACTATCGACTACGATGATACAGATACCGTCTCCTACTGTGGTGTCAAAATCTCGCCCGAGGGACAACTTGTTATTCTCTTCAGCAAAAACAACTTGGGAACCAATACATATGATGCTACCAACAGCCAAAATCTTACCAAAGCGCTGAACGACGCCCCTTCGCCAAGACCCATGAACTTCATCGCCAGAACCTCGATTAGGAACGACTATAACAATTCCATCGGACAGATTCAAGAAAAGCTCAAAGATATGTTGAAGCAGGATATTTCTCTTGTTCCCAATTTCGAAGCAAACTTCGAGAAGCTGAATGGCAGTTCTGATGCTGATAGTAGCTGGGAGCGCAATTTCGGAAACGTTCACCTCGCATATTTTGATGGTTTGGTCACGCAGCTCGAGTATGGCAAGTTTGGTGAGGACGATTTGCTTCAAGAGGGTCTTCTTGAGGCGATGAACAAGTGTGTCGTTCACATCCGTATTGTGGACCAGACGAAGAGGCCCTATAACGAGGCCGTCATTGAGGACGGTATTCTTTACCTTCAGGTATGAAGTTGAGATGATTGATAGAAAAACAAGGAGCTGACATATATGACAGACTACTCCCACGAATTTCGCAGTCAACATTTCTCAGGTGGCTAGCGATATTATTGACATTTTGTGAGGTTGTTAAGTGATGGGTGATGGATGTACTGGAAAGATATTTCTAGCCGTGTCAATGTTTTTCTGTGTTAAGCATTTGCTATTATATATGTATCTAAGATTCATAATTACCGCCATCAAACATCTTACTGATCCAGTTCTTGAAAGCAAATGTAGCATGTGCAACTCGTGAATATGACTTCAGCCAGGCATGTTGCGAGAGGCAAGCCTTTTCGAATGGGCTGAACGACTTCGCTGCATGTCTGATTATAGGCCAAGTTGACTGTAGGATGCTTACGAAGGGAGGAGAATATGTTCAAGTGAGACAGACCGATTACACTGCTGCAGGTACCTAGCTCTAGACGTCGCACACGAAAGAATTGTGTGTAAGCTTGAACCAAACATGCGTGTATGAAGCTAAATGAATCAGTTGGTAAAAAGAGAAAAAAAGAATAATTATATCAAAATGCAAAAAAATAAGGACCGAACGTGGATCGAACACGTGACCTAGGGATCTGCAATCCCTCGCTCTACCGCTGAGCTATCGATCCTCGAGTTGTTTGTGAATAGAGTGATGTTGTTTGTGCATATATGTCTTAGATGATACGTGGCGTTGAAGCACAAAAAAGGACACGACACTACTAGTAAGAGTAGAGAATCGGCAAAAGAGAGGACCGAGCGTGGTTCGAACACGCGGCCTAGGGATCTGCAATCCCTCGCTCTACCACTGAGCTATCGATCCTCAAGTTGTTTGTTGGGGAAAGTTTTGTCACTTGGTTATAAGTAGTTGCAAAAGTTTGACATCTTCTCGAATTGCCAATGCGTCCATATCCAGGGAGTGTCTAGAGTAACAGCTGGAGCGAGTAGGTGCAACAGCAAGGGAATAACACTGTTGACAAAGACAAGGCACATGAGAAATAGTTAAAGAAAAACAGGTTGTGTTGTTGAGAGTTTAGTTGCCGACCGTTATCTCTGATAAAAAAGTTAGACATGAACGTCCGTCCACAAATGCTTGCCGGGGTTCCCGCCATAATCATGTCATTGTATTGACTCGTGATGAAATAGCAGGCTTTCGATAATTGGTGGTAATTAAGTAGTTGACGGTCAAGCCTCTTCCAACAACGGGTCACACATGTACTATTTTCCCTGTGTGGAAAAGTGCTGCACTGCTACCGAAACTGGCCAAGAGTATTTTTATCCAACTGGCAGCTGAGGCGAGGCGACCAAATTTGCTGGACCGAGCTTGGTAGGAGGCACAAGTAGTTACACACCAAACCGCATTGACACTCTCGCCAACCATAATTGGGCATCGGTGACTGTTCGGACCTGTAAGCCAACTCGCCATTAAACCCAATCACAAGATAGAAAAAGACTACTCGCATGATCAATCGAGCGACCAGCTTCTGCGGCAGAGAGCCTGGCCGCCCAGGAGCCTTGGACAGTGTTGACCTCGCTTAGGAGACAACGATACAAAAGTCAACGGTCAACCCGACAAGCGACGCAGATCGATAGCATTTTGAGGCAGCCGAACCCCCCCTCTTTACAATAAGAAGCATGGCGGATAGTTGCGCAAAGACCACGCACTACTCCATACTTTGCGTCTTATGACTATCATTCTAGTAAAGATCTTCACTTATGAGATGAGATTCAATATTGTCCCAAGCTGCTGGATGGCAGGTCCAGTGATGAAAACTCCCAGTCGGTTTAATTGAAGACTAGGAGAACCCTGCTATACAACGCGTCAATGACGTTGAACGGTGACATCGGAATTTATGTCCCCGCTGGCTATACCAGTGAGTGGTATGGTAGTATCGTCCCGAACAACAGTGTAAGAGTAAAGATTGAAGACTTTATAACCGAGGGCTTCAGGCATGAATGGTGATTATGTACAATATTATTACATACCACGCTAATGTGATAGCATGGATAGGATAGTAAACTGATCAACAGTAACGGGTCTAAAGACTTCCGAATTGATGATAGGCATTCTGGTTATTGGTTTGGAGTTGTTGTCAGGTAGGTCTAGTGTTACCTGTAGTTGTCAATAATTCTGTTAGTGGGCAGTAAATCACGCTTGAGATTTGCGTCGACGTGGCTGAGCTAACCCATCCGAATGTTGAAAAGACCCTTCCGATCTCATTTCCTTATGACGATGCGTATCGAGGGTTATTGACAAAGGATTCCCTTGAGCCCTGACCGGATGAATTTCTCCCTTGACTTGCCGAGGTCACAGTCAACAAGGGAGACTAGTAGAGTGCCGACAGAGGAGTGGCATTGCCTGATGGATCATATGGGTTACTCATTGGGGCGACTTCAAACAAGAGGGTCGTGCTCTTGGCGGAATAGTCCTGACGATCAGTATACAAAGAGGCTAGACAAAGGCTGATAGCTGATGCTGATCGTTGGTGAGTGCCGAATGCCTTCCGAAACAATGACATGTGCGGGACTTTGGGCCGGAGCATTTACATATCGTGCCTGCGTACGCATAAAAACTCTTTGTTCCGAGAAATGTATCAGTTTGGATGGCATGAGAGTTTTCCAGCTTGGCGTTTTGTCGGAAGTTTACAAAGCCACATTCCTTTCATTGTCGGGGTCTGCTGGGATAGGTGATGAAAATGTCTACTCAGACTTGCTATGGTTCAGGCTGTGTTCTTGTTGCTTACTTTTTGTACCCTCCCCTCAGGTCACATCCCTGGTTGCTTTGACTTTGACAGACGGCAATTCCACTTTTCGATCCGCCAAAAGATGGGTATTTTCTGGGGGCAAATTTCAATGCAGGAGGGATTTGACAAGGGTTCATACAGGGTCTTTTTGATGATGGCGACCATCAAAGAATGCCTCATCCTCTTTCTGTGGGAAGCAAAACCACAGAAAATACTGTCCAGAATGTATAAAAAGCCTCTTTGATATCGACATGAACAAGTGAAGAATTCTAGAATCCATTGGACCCTCATTCTGACTCGAACCACAACATAGACTTTGTATGTGGTGCGCTTGGCGTTACCCATCTAGAGACTCTGATTTGCTCAAGCGTCAGTGCGTGTGGTGGGTTGGAACGAAACCCGAAACAAACGGTCTGAAACGTAGTCTTTTTTTCCAAACTTTTTCTTTCTTTTTTCCTTTTTACTATCACGATCACGGGATGCTTTGGGGATAGAATACGAGGGGGGGGAGCAAAGCCAAACATGCTGTTGGCAGAGTACAAGACCATGCTGTGCTCTGTGCGATACGAAAGTCATGGCTGGTTTCATGAGCAAACACAACAACAATCCCGGTAAAGAAGCAATAATAGACTTGTAATCTGAAGCAATCTGAGAGACCTCTCAGATAATGTGACGTCAGGCCAAGACTGAAAAGAGAAAAACCCATCATCCTCTACAAGACTAGCCCCTGATGATCTCTAAAGAATCCCCACCCAATCCATCACCAGAGTCTACTCTCTCGAATTGTGATGCGCCATCTCGAGGTTTCAACCCCCAAAAGGACCCTCGCGTAGGAGCTAGTGATGTGCATTAGATATCCCTTTTTGTACAATAATGGGAGCTCCATCCAATGGTTCCTACGTATACTGTAGATGTACATATGTACACATGTACTTGTAGGTAAGTAGTTTGCATCCCTGATCATCCGTTCCCATCCCGTCCTTCTTCCTTCTCAGCTTCTCTCGGCCTCTCCAGTATTTCCCCATATTCCCATTCCCATTCCTATTCCTATTCCTCGTTCCATCCTTAAGAATTTGTGTATCCCCTTTTATTTATTATTCGTCTTCCCTTCTCTTCCTGTTCAGAAGAGCAAACAAGTTTACACCACTCGTTTCAGCGGTAAAACCAACAAACAACCTTGCAGAGGAAAGCTGTGCTCCCTCGCCTTTGCTTGCACTCGAGAACGATCAATTAATACCTTTGACTCTCTTTTTTATTTATTTGTTTACTTATCGCATCACTCGCATATCTTTTTGTCTCTTTACTCGGCATTCCTTACATTCTATTGCTTTCTCTTGGCGTGTATCCATCCATCCGTCGTCTCACATCATCGAGACCATCACTCGACGTTATCATCTACGACACTTTCATTTCCCTTGTCCTCAAGTCGTAACCCTCTGGACACGAAACGCCGATCAAATTCCTTCCGTTTACAGAAACAATCATTCAACTATCGCCGACATCGCATAACCAACTCACCTATTTTGTTCAATACGTCTTAGACGTCCCATCTATTCGTCACCTTCAAGTCTCAACATCTTAGACTGAAACCATCTTCCCAAGAATTGTTTCACTGAAACGCGACGCATAAACCTTAGAAACATCCAAACTTCACTTGTACAAGTCGAGACCACAATCCTTCAGCTTGTTGGTCTTGTCAGCCTAGTTGTCAGCATCCTAGCGTGTTTCAACCAGGTTCCCGTTTTATTGATCCCAAAGATCCATATCAATGCTTCAAGTCTGAGCCAAGCCACAATCAGCCCGTCATATAATTGAGCTTGAGCACTCTCGATAACCTGATCGAAAACTCTCATTTTTGGAAACAATACCTTTTACCATTGTTATCATATCCTCAACATATCTTTCACAATGACTGGACAATCCACACGACGATGGCTTCAGCTGTCTTTCCTTCTTATGGCTGGCACCGCTTCAGCAGGATCCCTCAAGTTAGCTGATTTTGAGTCAATCAGCGACAAGTCATTCCCATCAGACTGCGTTGCAGCATACGACACGCCACTCTCAGACTGTACCCCCAACGACTTCACTGGTGGCAAGGCATGCAGTGCTGCTTGCAAGGACTCAGTACAACAAACTCAGGGCTTCATTATGGCCTCGTGTGGCGACGTCACAGCCGATTCCGAATCTCTTCTCAGCCGTGGCCAGAAGGGCAACCTTGTTGCTGTTCTCTGCCGAGATGTCGACGAGACTCAATCCCAATCTGAAGCTCAGTCTGAGCCCAAGTCTGAACCTCAACCTGTGTCTGAGCCCGAAACTCAAGCTCCAGCCACAACAACAACAGGATCTGCGTCTGCCACCAAGGTCCACAAGAACATCCTCATCGAAACGAGTGTTTCTTCGTCTACAAAGGACAGTCTGACTGGAGACCCCCTGTCTGACGTGGATGAAGCCCTCGCTACCAAGAGCACTGTTCTCGCCATCGACACTGAACAGCCCACGGGCTCTCTGCCTCTTCCCCAGGCTCCCAGCCAGATGGTCACCTCAATGACAAGATCGAGCGCTCCTAGCCAGACAGCCGAGGCAGCCAACAAGGAGCCAACTCCCACGCCCACGACCGCGGGCGGAGCTGTTCACGCTCCCAGCTTCAACTTTATGTGTGCATCTTTCGCCGTGTCCGCACTCATGTACATGGTCGTCAACTAAAAGTCAATCTGGAACTGATGCGACACTAAGATACCCAGGATGTATGAGTACTGTAGTCTATTTGAGCGTGGGAAAAGTTAGAATGCTGGGCGAGCATAACAAGATAGAAAGCACCAGTAGTGAGAAGATCTCACAGTTAGCAGTAACAAAATCAAAGCCGAATATAAACAATACTCGTCAAATACAAACCTTGGTTATAGACTATTGAAGCCATTGAAGATGTTGTGTATAATTCTTACTGAGTTGAATGGTTGGGGTTGTAGGTGAGCGCGACCAGTCATATTGTCGGGTATTGCTATACTGGGAAGGCTGAGTCTTAGTACCTAGAGTTGATGACTGGCATCAAGGTACATAAGAGGATCGATTTCTCCTTTATATTTGCCGTCTATTTGTTATTAGTAAAGACATTGTAAAATAAGATAAAATAGAGTATGGAATGCCTGTACATTTGACCATTTCACTGGATTTTCCGGATCCTCAACTTCCCAACTGATGAGCGAGTTCCAATGCTTCATCCACCCTGCACGTCCACAACTCCATCTGCAACGTGATCATGACCTGTGACATTAAAGAATGAAGCCATCATCAGATTGTGTTGTACGCCATTTACACCACCTGGTGCGTTTTTACGTCTTGGCAGCTCAATGTCATAGCTCTTGGCCCTTGGCACGCATGGGGTGCATCTCTGGGCATCTTGGCTGCACCAGAAAACCAGGGTCTATCAGATCTCCAAGAGATTTCCAAGACATGGAACATGCAACTTCAATTGGCGTCTTTTTGTAGTATAAGAAGAAGGCAAACTGGATCTCAAATTATGTGGAATATTGTCGGTGAAGCGTGATAGCTTCATCGCGTAGCACAGACAATTCGCAGATCACTCTTTTAGACAAAGCGGTGAGCTGACATGTCCTAATTCCCCTCAGGATATGGAGTACAAGTAATACTCCAGAATTATGTACAGAAAGAGTCCGGAGCATGGCCATGATGAGAATAGTGTGCTGCTCGATTGTCTTCACTGACGTCAGTTCAACCAAGAAAAACGTCTGAACTGAGTCATATTTAAACTTGTGGATAACGGACAAAATGTGCACCGTAGAGTAGCTATCACGGGGAGGGACCTGAGGAACTGACAGGGCTCAAAACTTAAACTACCCATCTTGGGCAGGTGAGTATTAGAGTACCGTAAAACTTTGATTAAATAAATGGATGTTCTGCCCAAATCGCTGGTAGTGCCCGCATCTCGCATGACAAAGAACAAGTTAAGCATAATATTGATCTCACAGGGCAGGCCTAGACCGGTATGTACAGTTTAAGGTTGTTTAGGTTCATGGCCGTTGGGGCGGCGGTGGAAATAAACCCCCGAGCTTTGATTCGACCAAACTCTTGTACAAGCCCTGTACGAAAAGGGAAAAAGATGCATAAGTCAAGTCTCGTGGGGGTACAGACTCATGTGCCAGTGTCAGTGCCAGTGCCAGTACTGTCGTTGATCTCATCGCGGATCAGTCTGGAGAGAATTAGGATAAATGACTCGAGAAGGGAAGAATATTGTAGAACCGAGGTTAGCGCTGCGAACTCGTCATGAAGAAAAATGCGACGATGCCAAGGAAAGGTGGCATTGGCTGTAGCATGGATGGTTGCCCGCAAAATTCTTGTTTACAGTTCTCGTTCGCAGAGAGATACCACGCCGATCCACTGGTTCGTTTCTTAGAGGGGCGCATGCTAGTGATGACGGCTTTGAGCATTTGGCAGAAGATCCTATTATTACCTTGGTAGAAAGCAGCAGCAGCAGCAACAGCATTTTT
Source organism: Fusarium sporotrichioides (assembly GCA_019054645.1). Taxonomy (NCBI): domain Eukaryota; kingdom Fungi; phylum Ascomycota; class Sordariomycetes; order Hypocreales; family Nectriaceae; genus Fusarium; species Fusarium sporotrichioides. The sequence goes on along the minus strand of JAHKNS010000002.1, from coordinate 1,968,565 downwards.
GTCTCTTGACATGCTGTTGTTCATATCACGGATTGATATTAGGCGTCGTTGGGCTTTTGTCATCTCTATGTTGATACAAGACATGCATAAGGATTTTGAGGCGTCAAGTGGAACCTAATAGGTTGTAAAGTCTGGGCGTTGAACAAGGGAGAAGCATGTAATATGTGATTAGCTGACGAGCAAGACACGACTGTTGAGTTGGGATCGGATCTGGACCGTTCTCGTGAGACCAGCTGCTGTTGAGTCCCTATATTTATTTTTATATAAATATTGGCAGGGCATACACAATGCGTATCTACCTATACAGAGATTGATATTGCAAACAATAATGATGATAAGCTCAACTCTGCCGGTTTGTCCGGCTTGGGTGTTGTTGGTGGTCTGGATAAAAGCATCGATGCCCCCACAGAGGCTCTTGGCAGTCGAACCAAGACCAGGGTCCCTGCTGCACATTCCCTGTCCCTCACCTCGTGGTTGTGGTGAGATGAAGGTGAATGGTGACGATCCCTTTGACTTGACCTAGAGAAGAAGAAGGCCCTTCTTCGGAGGCACACATCTCCAGCCGACGAGGTTAAAAACAACCTTAAAAAAACAAAACAAAACAAACCCTTTGATTCCTATTCATCCTTCTTCTTCGTCATTCTTGTCAGCCATTATCCTCGTGACAGACAGATAGATAGATATCGCCATCTTGAATATCTACCTAATTATCGCGCCAAGATATCTGTGGCGCTGCGTGGCGTACCATCCCGGTTCTACAGGTGCTGTTGCCCTGTGACGACACTGTTCAAGGCCTGTGCCATTTTTACTTTCCACCGTCAATCGTTTTGACGGGGATTAGTCTAAACGGTTCGCTCTTTCTTTCCTTGTCTTGTTGAGATTTTCTTTTCTTCTTTCTCCTTCCAACATCCATTGGACTAGAGACCAGACCATCCCCTATATTCCTACGGTCTTTTGTCTTGTCTCCCTCTTGTCGCATACCAATTCCATCTTGTCGATGCTGCGCTTCTCACCCCAGACGAGTGCCACCTACAATTGACCGCGGCGCCGCCGCCGATTTTCGCCCTTCGCGATAACGTTTGTTGTCGTCACCTCCGAGGTCGCGACACCCACCGAATTCGAGATCCGATAGCGACAAGCAAATCGACCAATTTCTCGTATACTTAGGTATACAATTATCCCAACATGGCTTGGAGTCACCTCGACATCACCAAGCCGCACTTGGTGTACATTATCCTCGGCGGTTTCACTTCCCTTTTCATGCTCTGCTCCTCTGTTATCAAGGAGCGCATGTACATTGGTGAAGCTACAGTCGCTACTCTTTGTGGAGTTATCTTCGGTCCTCATGCCGCCAACCTCATCGATCCTCAATCATGGGGCTCAACTGATATTGTCACTGTTGAATTCTCACGAATTGTTCTTGTCGTACAATGTTTCGCCGTTGGTGTCGAATTGCCAAAGTTCTACATGGAACGCCATTGGAAGTCCGTCGTCTTTCTCCTGATACCAGTAATGACTTTCGGCTGGCTCATTACCAGTCTATTCATTTTCTGGATGATACCACCGCTGGATTGGCTCGACAGTCTTGTCGTAGCTGCCTGTGTCACTGCTACCGATCCTGTTCTGGCATCTTCCGTTGTTGGTAAGGGAAAGTTTGCTAAGCGAGTACCCAAGCATCTTCGAGATTTGTTGTCCGCAGAGTCTGGTTGTAACGATGGCATGGCGTTCCCATTCATCTATCTGTCTCTCTACCTGATCCAGTTCAAGCGCGATGCTCAAGATGTGAGCTTCCACTTCGTTGTCTACGTCCTCCTATACGAGTGTATCTTTGGTGCTGTCTATGGCTTCGTCATTGGCTATATTGCCCGCCACGGTATCAGATACGCCGAGAAGCGTGACCTTATCGATCGCGAGAGTTTCCTGGTCTTTTACTTCGTCGTTGCGCTCTGGTGCGCCGGCTCGGGTAGTATTCTGGGCATGGACGATTTGCTGGTCGGTTTCGCTGCCGGAGTAGGCTTCTCAAACGATGGTTGGTTTGGCGAAAAGACCGAGGAATCGCACGTCTCCAATGTTATCGATCTTTTGCTTAACTTGACTTATTTCGTTTACTTCGGAACCATCATTCCATGGGAGCAATTCAATAACGGTGTTTTCGGTCTGGTGGCTTGGCGCCTGGTGGTTATTGCCATTTTCGTGCTCCTGTTCCGCCGAATTCCCATCATGCTGGCCTTGAAACCCTTTATACCGGACGTCAAAACATGGCGCGAAGCCTTGTTCGCTGGTCATTTCGGTCCAATTGGTGTAGGCGCCATCTTCGTTGCTATCTTGGCCCGGGCTGAACTCGAGCACGAAGAGCCAGTACCTCTAGCACAGCTGCCGCCCGAGAACACTGAACACTATGAGCTCATTTATCTCGTGTGGCCTATAGTCTGCTTTCTGGTCGTCACATCTATTCTTGTCCATGGATCGTCCATCGCTGTCTTCACCCTTGGAAAACGCATCAACACCCTGAGTCTGACAATGTCATACACAGCTGCTCCTGAGGACGGTCCATCATGGATGAACCGGTTGCCTCGAATTTCATCCCAATCTAGGTCTCAGGCGAGGTCCTTTTCAGAAGCGTCCATCGACGAAGAGAAAGCACCGCAATTACCCCCTGATGCTGCGATTCCAAACAGTGGTCCTTACAGCCACTTGCTGCGCAGACAACGAGATCAAAATGGAAGCCGCTCGCCCTCCGTTGTCTCACGGAAACGTAAGAACAAGAACTGGGACGATGACCTTGGCCCTGGCGGCCCAATTGCTCAATCTGCAATCTTCCCTCAACGACAATCATCCACTCCCATGTCCCCTAACGAACAACACGACCAAGAGGAATTCCCCTCGCAAGACAACACCGAATCGACTCTTGCCGCAGATGATAGCTCCAAGGAAAGGAATTCTGATAGAATTGAACAGGCAGGAGAAAGCCCTGCTGGCAGCAGTGGCCAGGAGACTCCTCCTAAGCCTGTGAACATCTACGAGGAGGGCCATGACATGATTTTCGAGAACAAGGACGGAGATGTACTTGACGTCGAGCCCGCACCCGACTCTCATCGGGAGGACGAGAACCACGTGCCCATCACGGCTGTCAAACCGGGGCACGACAAGCTATGGACTGTTGCTGGTTTCAAGAAGAGAGTGGGCGAGGTTTACAACACCGAGATGGAAAAGCGTAAAGACAAGGGCCAGGATCGACGACATGAACCTGCCAGAGCCTACCAATTTGGAAACACGGTAAGTTCAATTCCTTCAATGCACAGGGCCAACACAAAGCTAACTCATCTCAGATTATTGTCGAAGACGCAGATGGTGAAGTTGTTAAGACCTACGAACTGCCTGCAGCCAAGGGCGGAAACTCCGAAGCTGGTCCTAGCACACCTGGCGAAAAACCCGCTGGTAAACATGGTTGGACTAACTTTGGAGGTGTATTTGGAGGCAACCACGCAAATGAGCAAAACAGGAAGAAGTCAATTGCAGAGACTCAGGCTGCTGATGACAAGGCTATTCGCTTCACGATTGGTGGTGTTGGTCAGCGCATGACTAAGGAGGACTTCATTCGTGAAGTGCAGAAGCTGGATTCACGAACAAGGAAGGAGGTTGTTGAGCAGTCAGACGCATCACAGGCTCTCAAGAAGGTCGCCAAGCAAGACCTTCCTCCCGAGACGGCTGTAAAGGCCGCCAAGGCTGCCGAACACCACGCTCCCGAGAATCGAAAAGAGCCTTCTGGTTCGTCTACATCTGCCGCTGCTCCACCCAGCCCAGCCAGACCGTCCGAACAACAAGCAGAGACTGCCGTTGAGCGCAAGCGCCGTTTAGCAGCGCTCTCAAGCCAGGAAGAGGAAGTTAAGGAAGAGACTACCGAAACGCCAGCTGAGAGGCGACGAAGAGAGGCCGCGCTTGGTGTCGGCAACCAAGCTGACGATAGCGATGACGAGGGGACAGAAAGAGTGCCGCCTAACCGACGAGGCATCACATTTGCCGATTCAACAAGGCCCGGCAGAGGGAGAAGTGCGCAATAATGCATGACTATATACATGGTGAAGCGGGTTTTTTTTTTTTGCAAGCATATATGATGGTAATATTCCAGTATGACTTTATTGATTATACGGGACAAGATAATGGGCATGATGCGTTACATAGTGTATAGCATACAAAATGAAGTCGTGATTCGAATCATAGATTTAGTTTTCCTGTACATACTTTACTCAACCCGGGCTTGCCCTCAAGCCTTTAACGGGGATTTAAACACCAAAACATGTGAAAGGATATAGGCTGTCGAACCTTCCTGTAGCAAACTCGTTGAAGCTCGATACCAACAGTCAAATTGCCGTTTCGACTTCAGTCTCGGACAAGTCCTGGGGAATTGAAGGACAAGACATGTGACACATCACGTGTGCGGCTGTATCGCCTTTCTCCACGGATATCAGATTCGATCTTGGCTCACTCCTAAGGTATGCTGGAATATCACGGCCACCCACACTTGTTGTTGGTTCGTAAACTGCGCTTTTACTACTATCTTCTTTATGAATTGTTGCCAAGACATTTGGCATCTACACCAAAAAAAACCCACCTTCCATATTGAGACCCAATGGATTCTAGCGATGGCCAGAGAGACTCGCCGCTCTCAATAACCTCCAATATCGCAGGTATTCTGACTTTTGTCGTTGCCATTGCCGCAGCATTCTACGCTCGTCTCACATATCTACGGAACAGTGATGACGAGTTCTTCCGTGTCAAAACTTCTTTGTCGTGGTATAAAACCGAATCCACATGGCTGGCAGATCTTGTAACAGCTATCAATGCCCAGCAGGAAGGTTTCCATTCGCATCAACCCGAGCATCAGATGTATACCTTTGTAATGGACGATCTGCTTAATCTTGAACAGCGCCTGCTAGACCTTGTCGTTGAGACGGAGGCCAAGTCGAGCATGGGCAATGAGGGTGAGAGTTGGACACTCATGCCACGGAGTTGGAGCGGCCGCACAACAGTAGCTATGGCTTGGCTACGGGTGCGAACCAAGGCTTTGGAGCTAGTCAGACAGCGGGAAGGATTGACGGCGAGGGTGCAGTTCATGCAAATGAGTATGATTTCGTCTCGGTTGCGGGACCTTGAATCGAGAACAAAATGGCGAGAAATGAAGATGGATGAGAGTTCACGAAAGCTTGAATCTCTAATTGAGAACCAAAGAGATCGTATTCATCGGCTGGAAGACCTCGTGAGACGATGGTCACATCGTGATCATTCTAGTCTTTCACAGGCCGGAACGTTGACAGGTCCCGAGGTCAAGGGTGTAGAATCGGAGGGTTTGGTGGATGATGCCAGCTCTACCGCAATGTCCGAGTCGGGAGACGTAATTGGACCTAGGCGGCCAATTGAGCAATGACATGGTGTTCTATCTGAATCCGTATCCATTCGTGTAGGCGTATGCGACGGCAATGCAAAGACTTGGAAAGGCCCAGAGAATATCCATCTCGACAACAGCCCAGACCCATAGACAACCCACAGGGGGTGCTTGCTTCATGACTGCTACGTAACTGTAGTTGTTGCTAATGTAAATAAGGTAGCAGCCGCCCAATGTGCTTGCGATGAAGAAGATGGCTTGGCGAACAGTCTCCTGATACTGTTGGGGGACAAGAGGAATAAACTGTTTTTGCGAATAATGCGGATGGAGGACGTAGAACAGAACGATGAACACTAGTTGCCATCGTGTTAGTGATGGTCGCAAATCAAGGCGGGCAAAACCTTACAGAGCCAGGCTTTGAGAGTCCGCTGTGTTACAAGAAACCAATCAAGGTCCATAGCGTACTGCCGCTGCACAAGTACATCGAAGGTAAAGTGAAGCATAGCGATAATGCCGGTCCATAGCAGCGTTTCGAATATACGTTCTGTGCGAGGCGACAAGAGGGGTCCTTCGCCGTCGAGCTCGCGCTGTCGACGATCGGCTTCAGCAAAGAGATCGCGACCCTTTGCGAAATCGACGAGGGTCTCCTTGTTTGGGCCGGTGCGATCGGGCTGTTCGAGCTTGATATCCTTGACGGATTTTTCTTTGCGCTGGCGAGCCATGATTGGATGTGAATCAAATGTATGATGTCGTGATTGAAGCTATCCAGAACAGTAGAGGTGCAAATAAGTAACTAAGCTGAAGTTTGACTTAGCTGAGCTGTTCCTGAAAGACAACGTCAACAGGTTACTTGAACAGGCTTAGCGCATCCCACACCAATGGAAGCCTCGGGCCATGCCGCACACTGCACTTCAATGCATGAAGGAGGACGATTTCTCTATGGCTTGAAAGATTGGCAAGGGCGGGGCTTCAACTGGCTCTAACTACCAAGGTAGGTAGTACCTGACATGCTCCATGATATCCAGAGCTTGACTTGCCAGGCGGTGAACTGTTAGGCGACTTTACAGAGGGCAGGTACGTAGATAGCAGACACTTTACTGGAAGGTCCCATGGGGTTGCCTTAGCGATTGGCATTTGCGCCCTCGTGAGCTCCTGCCCCTCCATACTCAAGTTTCACTTGTCTTTCCCGCGTCTCGTGCCACTTTTTGTCTCAGCCATCCTCCATCACAACTTGTTTACGATTCGGGTCACGTCCAGTTTCCCAGAGGGGTTGAACTCCCTCTTATTACAGTGCAATTGAACTCAGCGTAGCTTCCGAGCTCTACTCATAGCTATAATAGGCTTTGCGCTGCCGTAGTTCCGTCCACCAACGATCCGACCCGAACTGCCATCTTCTCGAAATACCCTCCGTCGCAACCGAGACCGAATCGCAATATAGTCTCCAAAGCCGCCACTGACATGAATGTTCTTCACATCTTCGCCGGCCTCGCCGTCGTGGTGCCGGGCATTTACATGCTCACAGCGAACCAGGCCCAGTCGACCATCAAGAACAAGCGCGTCTGTCTCTTGATCGCACACCCCGATGACGAAGCCATGTTCTTCTCGCCCACCGTCCTCGCCCTCACACGACCCGAGAACGGAAACCACGTTAAGATTCTATGCTTGAGCACTGGTATGAGCCGACTGCAACGACCCGTGCTTTACAAGCGCATTATCATGATGATGATGCGACAACACAAAATTGGTTGAAAGCAGTTTTGGCTGATGGTAATTTTTCTGGTGTGTTATAGGAGATGCCGACGGGCTAGGAGACGTTCGCAAGCAAGAGCTGGTCAAGAGCGGTTTGGCGCTGGGACTGCAAAACGAGGATGATGTTTTCGTGGTGGACAACCCGTACGTTGACCGCCCCTCGAGCCACTGGCTATTCAAGATGCTAACGGAATACTTCCCTCACAGCACCGACTTCCCAGACTCCATGACTAGAATGTGGGATAAGAACCTAATTGCTCGCCTACTAGGAAGCACATTTGCGCCCAAATTCGGCCACGAGCGCAAGAACAACCTCAAGCCTACAGCCGCCATTGACATCCTCATCACCTTTGACAGCAACGGCGTGTCCTCTCACCCCAACCACATTTCCCTGTACCTGGGTGCCCGTTCCTTCATCCAGGCTCTCACCACGACTGAGTCGGAATGGCCGAGCCCTGTTGATCTATATACCCTAACCTCTGTGGGCATTGTGCGCAAATACTCGGCCTTCATGGACTTTGTCCCTACACTGCTCTCGTACTTGGGAGTCAACAATGAGAACAAGGAGCGTCCCGACGGTCTGGTTTTCATGAACCAGCTCGTTGGCCGAGGCGCATACGGCACTGCTTGGAGTGCCATGACTCAGGCGCACAGGAGCCAGATGGTTTGGTTCCGCTATGGCTGGATCACCCTCAGCAGATACATGGTCATCAATGACCTGCGTCTCGAAAAGGTCAAGGCACAATGATCAAAACAAAGTACAGAGGAACCGCATGGCCAGGGGAGTTTGGAAACTACTTATCTTGTGTTACTATTTGTATGTACGACATCGGCGTACGATTTACTTTTATACCTTGCTTGCATCTAAACTGGAATCTACGAGGGTTTGGCGGTTGCTGCTCGATACGGTTGATGATTAGAGTCTAGTTGTAGACAGCATGAAAATGAAAAAATGATAGATATACTACAAGAATTGCCGCCCAGCAGGCTCTATAGTCCTATCTTCCCGGACGCCTTGGCACAACATAAATCATTAGGTCGACTTGATGGGTTTCTTCTGCATTACCTGCTTGAACACCTGCAACGCCGTTTCGGGTTCTGTTGTGTTATTAGTTGGTGTATATCTGATGTGGCTTGGATAGATACTTACGGTAATATGGCACTGAATGTCCAGCCTCCCAAACCTTGAGGAAGGACAGGTTATCTACGGTCTTGTACCGACCTTGGGCTTTACCATCGACCGTGTAGTTGTCGAATGGCGCTGCTACAAACTCTTTCTGGCCTGGCCACTCCATTGCATAGGAAGCCCAAAGCACGCCCTCCCAATTGCAGATCCAGTCTGAAAATTGTGAAATTAATATATGTCCTGACGGCAACAGTAACTATGGACTTACCAGTATCTCCTGCCCAGATGAGGGTGTTGATACCACGCTTCACAACATCGGCCAAAGGCCCGACATATGAACGCGCACCTGCTTATGTGTTAGCAATCTCGTCCATTATTGTGCGTGTAAGAGACACTAACCATCTCCCGTTTTCGCCATGTTTGCATAGACGGTGTCACTGCACTCGGCAAATCGGGTGTTCGCTCCGATTGCATCCATGACCTCGGCTCTCGTGATGTACTCAAGGAACGTGTCTGGCGGGTCAACATCATTTTGGCCGATGCGCACATCGTAGACGTTGAAGTCAGTTCCTCCCGCGATTACGAGATTGGTGAACATTTGCGTGTTGCAAGCATCATCGGCCTTTGCGCATTCTTCGTCCTGGCCTTCTAGCTCCGTGCAGTTCTCCATGGCGGGCAAGCAGTACTTGTAGTATGAGTCGAGGGAAGTTCTCAACTGTTTGTTTGTGAGAATCTTCTTATAGGGGTTGCGGTTCGCATATGTTGCGTATGACTTGTACTGTCTCTTGGGTTCAATCCAGCCGTTGTTGATGCCCAGCGCGACCATGTCGATCTTGTGGCCATCCAGGTCGCCCTCCTCGATCTGGTCGTTTTGCTTAAGGAAGTAGTCAGCGAACTCAGGGCCGTAGTGTCCACCATATGATTGAGTAAAGAGGCCAAACTCCCGCGACTTGTATTTGGGGAAGCGGTCCAAGAAGGCTTGCATGAACTTCCAGATATAAGGAGCTGCCTGCGCTGTTGAGTTGACATCTTCGGTGCCAGTGCTGAAGCCAGTACCGATAGGCTGGTCAATGTAGAGCATGTTTGCGTACTCATTCCATGAGTAAGGGTTCAGGGTGGGCTCTGTGTCGTTACCAACGAAATGGCAAGGTCCATGTTCAGTGAAAAGACCGACCATAGAAGAACACCCAGGGCCGCCATTCAGCCAGATGGCAAGGGGTGCATCCTCCGGGTTATTGCGTGCTTCGAAGAACCAGAACCACATGCTATGGTTCTTACCTGTAGCTCGAGTGTTAGTATATGATAGTGACCCGGAGATGAGTTTGCATACCGACAGACAAGTAACCTGAGTGCTGGTCAACACCAGGCGTAGTCTCGCAAATCCCCGAGTTACTACTAAACTCAAGGATGGAATTGGTAGCAGCGTGCTGAAACGCCGTAAGTCCATGACGTTCTAATGTTCGGAATCTTGGACTATCAGGAGCAAGGCCACCCCAAGCATTGACTGAGCCGATGAGGCTCAATACAGCCACGGATACAAATGAGAAGCGCATCGTAGGTAGCTTTGATGATGCAGATTTCGACTCTCCTGCAGCCTGAGAAGATTATATTCTATTTATAAAGCATAGATAAACATCGTACCGGTATCTCTTTGATGTAACCAGGATCAGATGGCTCGTCCCACATTGCAAAGTCCCAGAAAAAGGAAGAAACGCATGTCTCTTTAACGAGCATTGATCACCCAAACAACCATGTATCGTCAATTTTAGGCTAGGCTGTTTCTCTGATTGATTGGCATGTTTCAACGAAGAGGTGATATAAAGCCAGAAATGGAAACGCGCTTGGACGAATAGGTCAAAGCAGATCAGTCCCGTCGCTTCAGAATCCGGTGAAACGTTCCTCTTTAACAAGTTCATACAATAAATATGAGTACATATGTCCATTTCATCCCGGGTGTACAGTGGATTAGATTGATAGGGAATGATCCTTCTACGCGGATGCAACCTAACGATCCTTCAGGCATTGGTGGTGATTGTATGTCGGAGAAATGCAACCCTTGTTGTCCTAGCAAGCCTGGGAATCAAAACTTCCCTATTGAGGTTGATGATCGACAGGGGACTCACCAATGTGGACTTGTAGCGAGAGGATCTGAACGCGCGCGGTTCTCCCTTTGATGATCCAGTGAGCCAGAACCACAATTATAATACAAAGGCAGAGCACCTGGCAGCCTGGATAGGTCTCCAAGTCGTAGAGAACTTGACACTATCTATCCAAGGGTCGAAAGAATTTAGTCATTTTATGCCTCTCAGACCTGCTCTTGAGCTACTTATTTTCTATCACTACCTATTCTAAGCACATGGCTTCTTCTGGCACCCACTACCCAGACCTATATATTCAAGACATCGTGCTCATAGAGCGTATGAGTGACTCCTCTGCGTAAAATAACAAGAGATCAAAGAACAGCGGCGAAAAGGCTCAACATTCAGATTTCTACTCGATACAGCATGCGTCACTTATTAACCTCGTCAATCCATGTCAGTGCAATGCACAATTCCTTGATATCATTTCTGAGTATAGAGCACGAGTTCTGCGATGGCTGAATGAAAGATGCACCATCACCAATTATTCAAACTAACAAACAAATCCATGTTGAAATCATGTCCCTTTCATGAGGTTGAAATGTTTTGATGGCCCAAGTGTCTGCCGGATAACCAAGAACAGTCGACAATAAGCCATCTCATCTCGACTCGACGTTATTTCCCCTCCCCTCTTCAGCCATGAAATCACCATTCTCACACACCTTTAACTATGCGCTCTCTAGACGCATCAGAAATACAACTCCAAGCCAAGATGTTCTCTGGCGATCTTGCATACGTTCGTTCAACCATATCATACAGGCGTCCAAATGCCATATCGATTCCACTGCGCAGCTTGAAACCACCCCAGAGCAATCCAGACGATGATTACTCTCCAGATGGGAACAAAGACTTTGAGGGGAAATTCTGCGAACGATTGCCATATCCGCAAAACCGCTTGACAGCAGGTCAAAAAAGAATATGGCTACAAAATCTCAAGACCAAGACGGCCGTTTCTCCCTAGTTCAAGTTACGCAGGCCTCTTACATCTCATGAACTGTCGTCTCAGTATCAAACAATTTCTGCAACACGTTGCAGTTGACCGTTCATCTCATGTCGCACTGAACGATACAAGCATTGTGCTACAATACAGGCCGCCATGATTGTGGCCGAGAAGGGAAGGGTTGGTCGGTGTATATAGGCGGGATAGGCAGAGAGTTACAATCAGTTCCTGGCAAATTGAACCGAGATGTGTCTCAGTTTTGTCTCTACCAGCATGTATCGATTTCAAACCAAAATCATTTCATTCATAAGCAAACTTGATGCCGTTCCCAATATCTATGGTATATCCTCCTTGTAGTACATGTAACCCATTCCAACACCGCATAATCAACAGAAGCCCAAGAACTCGCCATGCAACAGCACTTAAAAATGTACACTGCGCTTCTTTTGTACCTTCTTCCGCTTATCCTCATCCTTCCGACTGCTGAAGAAACCACTGACACTTGCCGCCGCAGGTCCTGCGTAAGGCCCTTGCAGTAAACCGCCTAGACCATGGCGCTTCTTGCCATTCTCACTGGGACCAGGTTGAGGCTGCGAAGGTGGCGGCGCAAAGTTTGGCTGTGGGCGACCGCTTGGTGCTGGTCCAACGCTGTTAGGTCGAGCAGGCAATGCGCCCGAAGAGAACTGAGGCCGAGGGGGTAATGGCGGCGATGGGTGACCTGCGCTTGTTTGGTTGTCGAAATCCTGACCGGCCATACCGAACTCTCGACGTAAACGCTCCGTCTCCTGGTCGACCTCAGCCTCTCGCTTCCGACGTTCTTGCTCCTCGGTCTCCAGCATCTTCTGGATCCTCTTGCGTTCTTCCTCTTCCTCCTTCTCACGTTCCAGTCTCTTGCGTTCCTCCTCCGCCACCATGGCTTGCAGCCGTTTTGTCTCGGCTTCAACCTCGGCTTGGCGTTGAGCGTTGTTGTTTGGGGCCTGCTGCGCGGTTTGAGCACGAGGTGGTGATGGCGGCCGATTGTTGTTCAAGGCTCCAGTCATTGTTGGCCCAGTGGAAGAGTTTGCTGCTGGACGAGAATTTTGGCGACGCCGGCCATTCGATGAGGTAAGAAGATTGAAAGGATCCTGGCTTGGGTTCAGGTAGAGATCTTTAATGGTTTCAGCACTCATTAGAAGAGTAATTTCGAGACCTCTTCGATCCTCAATCTCAACTCGAGCCATGTTGGGCTCGTATATAGTCAATATTGAGTCGTGCTTGGCTCGGAAAAAGGCCACGGTGATATCAGGCTCCTTGCTCTTCTTTCCACCCACATTTCTACCAGTCATGTAGCATGTCATGTCCTTACTTAATCGGCCATCTCGTTTCCAGCGGAACACTACCTTGGGAACGAGCTCGGTAATGGACGGTCGGTCTTCTTGGTCGATCTGGCTGGCACTCGGCAACTTGAAGGACCTCTCTGGCAGTTCAAACTCCCAGATATCGCTCTTTCCCCAACTGCCTGGATGTTGTTTGACGGCGATATTCTGGTCGGGGTTGTACAGCGAAACCGCAAAGTTGTCTGGCGTGGTGGGAGTCTTGGGCGGCGGATTACCGTTTTGCGCGCGAATCTCGGCAGCGGAAAGAGTGGGTGCTACCCATTCAGGTTGAACGCCGACTTCTGCGTATATCACCGAGGTGTTCAGGGAATCAAACATGCCAAGCGCATATTGACCATTGGCGTCGGAGGGAGAGGGTCGCTTCACGAGGTATTCGGGTGACGGATCTGATCCGTTATGCGAAAAGTATAGGATGTTATTAAGCGGGTTTTCGGAAGATGCTTTAAATCGGTAGGTGGGAAGGTTTTCGTCCAACATCTTGTTAACTTGGGTTCCTAACCTACTGGTAGGACCTGAAGCAGTGTTGTTTGGTGTCGCAGAGTTGATTTGTTGGTAGGATGACGTAGTAATCTATTGACTGTAACACAGGCGCAACGAGAGTTTCTAACGAAGGGTATGTCGCAGGTGATATATATGAGAAGAATATGAGAAATAAACGTATAAGATAGCCTTTAATATATTACCCAGCGCCGAACAGGTTGTTGAAAGAAAAAGCCTGGCAGCCCAGACAATTGCGCGGCAGGCTGAGACTTGCGAGGCGGGGCTGATTTGAAGCAGGGAAGTACCTTCTTCAGCTGCGATGCAACTTGTGACTGATTAGGAGAGTCACAAGGACTATAGAAGCTTGGCCGACGAAAGAATGTGAATAACTTGACAATTGTTTTCGAAAAGACTGGATATAACAAGCGATGGAATTATTTCCTAAATACTAACTTCATCTCGAGAACATTCCTCTATTTAATCTAGTCACCCGTCCCTACTCCAGTACGTACCGATTTTGACTGACGCCACAACCGTGTTATCCAGAGAGGCTGTGCAGTTGCTATTCTTGTCACACATCCCAAGGTTGAGTCGTCGGATTGCGATTGTCCGAATGATCGACTCTCAATGGCGACTCTACCAATGAGTAGCGTTCAAGGTATTAAGCATATTTTGTTTCCATGCTGACGCGCGGCCAATGACAAACGAACTGTTTGAACCTTGCGACCACTACATTATCGGGAATAAATAGAGCTGGTGCGTTCAAACATGTTGGTAGAAAAATATGCATCTTTGCTTTTCTAAGGATCCGCGACTACCTAGGTATTGGTAACGCGTAAATACAAAATCTCCAGGTGCCTGAATCGTCTCGGTATTGAGAGACTTTGCAACCTGACCCATATGTGTACACCATACCGTTAACGCCTTGTATCCAATGCAAATGCCCTGCTGTACCATCCATTACGCCTTCTCATAAATTCCATATCATAATCTATGCTTCAAGAGATCTTGTTCGTGGCCACCTTTGCTCGATCGCATATGCGCCCAAAAACGCTTGGCCCTTATTTTGCACTTGGCAAGCGACATCTCTGCTATGGCTTTGGCAGTGATGGATCCCAATGATCCCATTGCCTGTATGATGCGTTGTGTGTCCACTTGTTTTATGCAGAGCTCAGAACCATGGCAATTCTCGCGCATGTTCGTTCGCTCCTGTCGTCCATATGTTCATGCGGTATCATAACCCTCCTGTTGGGTCTTTCGTCTAGAGAATCTTTCGCAAGGGAAGCATATCGCCATTGACCCTTCCTATTCATTGCGTAAGCGTGGACCCTTTCGTCACAATCGCCCAATTTGCGACATTTCGTTCGTTATGCAGGAGGCGCGCGGTTTGTGGCGTTTTGTTCTTCATCTGTTGCGGGAGGTCCTCTGCGCGTCCGTTGTCTCCGTTGCCGTCGGTTTTGTAATCGTGGTCGGCAACATGGGTACCAACAGCAAACGAAGCATGCAACCACCAGGCCGATGGCCAGACCGATCAGAAAGCCGCGCATGATTTTCTCCCCATTTGAACCTCCTTTGGCGATGCCCATAAACTTCTCGCGAAACAGATCATCAGCAAATGCATTCGAGGGAACGATGTTCCCTGTTGCACCTGCTGTCGAGGAATCGTCACTCTCTGGTGATGAGCCGTGGTCGCCGCGGGGGACAAGATGCCATGTGGATAATATAGGCATGATGCCGGAGGTGGCTGTCAGACGAGCGCAAAGGGTGAGGGGGCGAAATTAAGTGAGTATTAAGCTTAAAATCCTCTGGTTTTGCTTTGACAATCCAAGCGACAAAAGTAAGTTGTGAAACTCGAGACAATAATGGAGCAGCAGGAGCTGTCGGTCATATGTCCGGATGATCCGAAAGATGGACCGGGGCGGCAGTAACGGAGGTGGATATGTTGGGATGATCGACAACTGACGTCCCTCAAAGTTTGTCTTTTTTGGCTTGTCGAGATAAGGCAGGTGCCTAGTGAGGCCTCGAGCACTAGAAATGCGGTAGTTTTGCGAAGTGTATCGTCGAAAGTATTAAGCGGAGGTGGAGGTTGTGCACAACCGATGGTTAGGGACCCGTTCCCTTGAACCGCCGTACATGAGAGGTAAAGAAGCAGAAGTGAAGAGATCGGTGTCAGATCTGTCACCGGAAAAAAATCAAGCTAAAACAGGGCCTTGCAAGAATGAAGAAAAATCCGGAGGTTGAAGTAAAGCGATGGAGACGCTGGAGGTTGGGGCTGGAGAAAGAAAGAAAGAGCAGAGCAGAGAAGAGAAGAGCGCATGAATTGGGATCGTGTAAAACGCTCAGATAAACCTGACAAGGGTTTCCCTTTCACCAAGGTTACCTAGTACCTAATAGTTAAGCATCATTTAAGGAAAGAAGTGCAAGTGCAAGTGGAGGAGGCAGGGAGCAGGGGAGATGTCTGTCATCTGGATCTGGATCTGGACCTGGGGCGTACCTTCTGTTTGAACTCCTGTAAGAGTTCTCCGTCCCCTCCCTTGAATTGATTGATGTATGTAACGAACGCCCTCACCCAGCACGTCGGCCGTCATATTATCTGGTTAATGAATTCTCCTTATTGACGCTAAAGATCCAGGTCAAGAAGGTAGGCAAACGCCAAGACGTTTACGAATCTCCAACGGCTCCATGCTTCAACGTCTCACGGATATACGGTTTTTCTTATCCACCCGCGCGCACGTCAACGCCAAGAGCGGTCTATCTTTTCCTCAGTATTTGCGACAATGGGTGTTTGCATGTAATTTAATAAGCGGACAAACTACAGAAGGGAGTTAATATACTGCCAACCTGGAAAACAACCATGTTCAATCAATTTCAAGGCGGCTGATGTCTTCTTTTTCAGCCTTTATTAAATATCACGAATAGGCATATTCAGTACAGAGGACTTACACGTCATGCCCCCATTGGTTGACCCGCAATGTGGATGCTTCTCCCCGCCCCGAACCCGGAAACCGCGGGGTGACTAGGAAGCAGATAGAGTGAGCGGAGAGGGGATCCCGATCCAGCCTTTGGGTGTGAAAAATAGTTAGTTGGACCGCCGTCCTAAACCTGCATACAGTGCCTGGATTCTTTTGTCTGCCACATGTACACATAAAAGTACTACTGTCTTGGCCTGTCTCGATGGCTGATAAGGTTACGGCGGCGTAGGGGAGAGCTCCGCTGGCTAAAGAAAATGACTCGCTCTTGTATATCAACCAACCAACTATTTACTCTCCTCTGTATCATCGTTCCCTAAGAACATACACCAAAGAAAACATATGCTTGATGAAGCGATAGCAATAAACATCTCCCCGATCAGCAAGTTCCGACCTTGGATGTCCACGATCCCTTCAGTCCGGTAGGCGTGAAAACATCGCATGCCTACAGTCACTGTAACGACTATGCCACCAGCACAAAAGATGCCGATCGCAACTCTTTTCCACATGGACGCCCCTGGCAAAACATATAATGACATCGCGACTACCATGAGATATGTGAGAGCGTTCGTTCCAGCTGTGATGTATATATCCCGCGCGTAATCGGGACGTGTGCTGTAATCTGATAATGGTTAGCCAGCAGTCCAACGTGACGTATATGCATCACTTACATAACGAGGAATTTGTGAAGTTGTTCGTGCAAACCACATATACTAGTAGTCCAGCTAAGCCCACGCACTCGATAATGCCGACTGGTAAAAGGCGCCCTAGGCTGCAATGGTTCAACTCTGAGGACTTCGTCAGGCGAGAAAAATGTACCAACACGGCCATCTTCAGGCACCAGTAGAGAACGATATAGGCAATCAGACTTGTAAACCACAGTTTGGGCCCGTCCACCGCTTTCTGATAGTTCACGGGCTGATCTCCGCCAATTTTGACGACAATGCCGACGTTGCTGTCGAACGGTTGCTCTGGGCTTTCCATCAAACGGAGGACTATCAGTTCGGTTATATATGCAAGCTGGTGGACGAAGGGTTTCAGTCAGAATATTCCTGTCTCATAAGGAGCCAAACTAAATTACTGCTTACCAAAACGATAGTCATGAAGAAAATGATCGGAAGGGAATGGAGTTGTCTCTCGTCTTTCTTTGCCCTGCGGCGCAAATACTAAAGGCACACGACGACCAACAAGGCGCCAAAGGTACCCATTATGCCTGGGATTCCCTGGTTGTAGTTGACCATGATTTCCAACGAAAGTGTGATGGCGATAAAGCTGCAGCAAATTTTGATGAAAAGATGTGCTACATATGTTGTCTGGGGATGGTGTTCGATTGTGAGGTACCTAGATCAAGGGACTCCATCCCTCCGAAAGAATGTTTCCCAAGTAGCTGAGTAGTGGGAAGGTGTGACTGCCTCTTAAGGCAGGTAGGTAGAGCTACGTTGTGTGTTTCAAAGATGCATATTACAAACAAGCAAGTGTCAGCAGAGCAAAACGTCCACTCAGCTAATGCAATTCAGTTGCTGGTTAGGTACCTAGGTAGGTAGGTATGCTCAGTCTGTTTCGTCCCTAAGCGCTATGTAGACGTTGAGAGACATCAGAGCCTGCGACATCGTCAAAATACAGGCTGGAGGATTACTCGACCTCGGTAGATTACCAGAAGAACATTCAGACTGAACTGAGAAAGCCATTTTACATGCCCTTTGGAAGATTGGATTGTTCAGATTCTGGCCAGTACGGAATACCCCTGCTTTCTGCCTATTGTTGTTAGGCAACCAACCCACCCTGGCACTATCGACTTACACAACATGTGCCTATATAAACCATCGGCTTCTTAGTCTCCATACTCAAATCACAATATTCATATCCTATAATTCACTTCTACTCACTTCCATCAGTCTTTTTACTGTTACAGTCATGTCTGCAATCATTCACCCAACGGGCTCATCACCCAACATCACAACCCGTCAAACTCGCAGCTCAACCCGTCAAGCACTCTCATCAATTGCTTCACCCTCAAAAAGAGACCAAAGCCCAGAATCATCCTCCAAGAAGCCCCAGATAGGCCTGATACCGTCAGATACCTTCATATCTCGGATTCCTCTCCCCAGCGAAGACCGCGATATCCTAGTCTCTAAACGTGACTGGCTCACTTCTCATACCATCTCCCTCCCCCAAGATGTTCTTCAATCTGTTAATCTCAACCCTACGACATACTTCAATCCCGTTGACGCAACTTACGTCTTTGCTCAAGCTCATGCTGGCACCGCAGTCTGCATCTCACCCGACGGTGTCCTCCTCACATGTGCTCACTGCATTGCAGACAAGCCCTCGGAGCTTACCACCAGGCCTTGGCATGTCCTCATATCCTCAAGCGGAAACATCGTGTTTACAAAAGTAATCTCATGGGATCCAGTGCGAGATCTTGCCCTTCTCCTTATCGATCGAGCCCAGTCCACTCATAGACCCTTTCCTCACATCCGCATCGCATCGTCCCCTCCCAACTTCAACTCCAAGCTCTTGTGCGTAGGACATCCTGGTTCTGATGACCTCGAGGCAGAAGACAGCGATGCAGAAACAGGGTATGACACACTGGTGCTTAGTGAAGGGGCATTCCGTGGACTGGCTGAAGATCAAGATCCACAAGACAACAGCGGCATCGGGGCCCTGAGGCACAATTGCTGGACGTACTGGGGACATAGTGGTGCGGGTTTGTTTGATCGAACAACAGGAAGTTTGGTAGGCGTGCATTCAAGCTGGGATGAGAAGACCGGTATGAGGAGGGGTGTACCACTCGAAGCGGTGGTAGCATTTCTCGAGGAGTTTGAGATAAGCAGGCGAGAAGCTTTCGGGAAGAGGTGGCGATGGTATGTGCAGTGAAGGAACGGTGGTAATTGACCAGCCTGAGAGATGCCTTCAACACGATTCAACAAGAGTAGGTGCCCTTTACTCTTCATGGGGTTATGAACATGCCAAAACATAGGAACTTGGGGGAGATATTGTCGCTATCCTTCACTTCAAAAGGTTTATGTATCTACGTAGTAATACACGCGAGTACGATTTCATAATCGCCAATGTCGTGTCCAATTCTCCACGGCCACCAGCATATCCTCTCATACAGGGCAAAATCCACAAGATTCGACTTATACAAATCCGAGCCCCCCCTTAGCCTTAACACGTACATCTGATCCAATTCAACTTGCTCCTCTCGCTGATAATTATCAACCCTTCCTCCCTGCTCTGTACCGTGCTGTACTTTGCTGAAATTAAGATGCAAGCCCAAAAATAGAACGGCGATGGACATAACCGCCGTTTGTTGCAGAATAACACCTGTTCGACTTTTCAAACGCCATAACCCGCAATATCCCCATGATGAATTGATGAAAAAATGCTGCACATGCTTGCCGCGGCTTGATCGCTTCTCTCTGGTATACTCTCCCTCGGTGAGCGACCCTGACAAAGGCAGATAACCTCAAGTCAAACTGTCCGAGGGCCGAGTCGCCCCAAGCTCCCTCAGGTCGGGGAGCTTCAGTTGCTCAATCCGACAACACTCTAAAACCCTTGTCTTCAAACAAGCCTCCTCTTTTAGTGGTCAAACTATGCCAATAACGTAGTTCAGCTCAACATTCGCAGTAGGGTAGTGCAGTATCTAGCGTACTGCCCCATAATAGCCCATGGTTGGTGTTTCAGGTTCACCACCTCAGCTCAGAAACGCTGACCCGCTGAAACAAACATCACCAAACGTCATGCAAGCAACCCGACCAGTGCCAAATCTTGCCTCTTCCCACTTCCAAGAAACGCATACAGACCTCAGGTTGGCGCCATGAGGCCATGTAGGGGTAATATGTGCCAACCCTGCGAGTCTGACGTACAGCACTCGTCTCGTGCCCGCCTCTTGAAAGTATTCGGGTTTCGGTAGGCGCCGTTCGATAATTGTCGCTTGAGTAGGCCAGCAACTCCAAGAATGGCTTAAATGATTCCTCCGGGTGGATCGTAACCTGTAGGCGCTCCTCTCGAGGTACTACCTAGCCCCGCGCTTCCTGGTTCTCCGTCTAATGGCGCTGTTGTCGTTTTCCGAAGCATAAACATGGGTTTCTTGCCTTCTTTGTCCAGTTGCTTAAACAGAATCAATGGCTTCTCCTCGAGACCCAGACAACGCTCCTGGTCTCCGTACACAATATACAGGGCATACTGATCCCAAGGAGCGTTGATCTGGTACTTTTTGAGCGCAGCAGGCAAGACTTTGTAGCAAGGGTCTTCCATACTAACGCGGAACGATTTGAATATCTCGACTGAGGCGTTACTCTGACTAGGCGTATCAGGTACAGGGGTTTCCCGTCTGCGGGGTGGTCCTTGCGGTGCCTTTTCGCGAGAAGTATAAGCTGCATTGGCGTGACCATCGTCGTTGAAAGTGGTTCGTGAGGAGGGTGTCGGTGCTTCGCTGCGGTAGGATCGAGAGGCGAGGGTGGTAGCGGGCATGTGGGTCTGGGGGGACGTTGGAGAGGGAATGTTGGGTGAGGGATACGATGGCGACGACGCGCCTTGACCCCCTCCGTTCATGGCTGCAAGATGAGAAGACGATAGGACGGCCCGTTCTGCTGCACTGGTAGGGTCTAATGCTGTCTCTGCTATTGACCTCTCATGTGTAGATTGCGTAGGCGATGCATTCTTGGGTGCGGCCCCGATCAAGATCTTACGAGTTGAATATTGTCGCTTGACGGAGCCTCCAGATTGACCCGAACCCGGGGGTGGTGTCGGTGCGGGGGGCGATATGGTAGTTTCGTATCCATAGGCTTGCTGATTGCCAGACAAGTTGGGTAAAGGTTGCTGCGCATCCTTGACAAGTCGCAAGGCTGGCAGCATGTCCTCTCGCAATCGCCTGAAATCATCCGTCATTCGTCGCAGGTCCTGTTCGAGTAGGCTCATGCGTTCGTCGCGGAGGCGGAACTGTTCGACCAAGTGTTTGATGTCCTTAATAGTTGCGGTAGCATATTGCGCTTCAGCGTCGGCAGCTGCAGGGGTTACAGATTAGAATCACGCCAGTCCGTCAAGGAGGGGAAACCGCAGATAACGTACATAGGGGCAAGTAATGGTCGCTCTCAATAGGCACGTCTTGAGCCTTTTTGACATCATAGACGCTTTTGAGAATGGTAAGGCGATGTCCCACACTGGCGATACCCATACTCTTCAGATCATCATGTTGTAGCGCAACGAGAGCCTCTCCCACGATCTCATTTTCTGCAAGCAATCAAGTGTCAGTTGTCACTCTCTCAAAGTTACCTAAAGTTTTATGCGAAGAGGAGCGCCACCATGCTCGAGACTCGGAACGTACCTATGAAGCGATCGCCATATTGTTGGAGACCAATGGTGCCAATAAAGTCGGCACATTCCTCAACAGTCCACTCGGTGATGATGGTTTCTGGGAGGCGGTCGGCGCTGCTGCGGTGGCCATAGGTAGTGGGAGTATGCTCCGCAGACGTGGAAAGCTCAGAGTCTATGGGAGAATGTTCGGAATTGGTGATGGGAGAGTGGTCGCCCATGCTTCGCTCGTATTCGTCGTCGGCGTCGGACTCGGCGTAGGCTGTGCCACCATCAAAGCTCATCATCCTGATGGTTATGAAAGAGCAGGCGCCAACAGCTGAGGAGGTAGGTGAGACGAAAGACTAATTCAGGCAACTGAGGTGGTGATGATGCCGCAAACAGCAAACAGATGCGCTAGATCGGGCACCGTCGGCTGAAGAGGAAGAGAAACGAAGGTTGGAAATTGCTGGTCGGCCGGTCGAATGCTTCGTGAATATTTCATGCAAATCGTGATCGGGAAATCATTAAAAAGAGCAATGCCCAGGAGGTGGAAGAGGTTGAAGTCGAGGAAGTAGGCGCAGTCTGCAGGACGATTGGATGCGAGAGAGCGAATCGAATTGGATGGACACAAGATAGAATGGGCTGAGGCAAGGCAAGGCAAGGCGACGTTGAGTTGAAGTGGGAAAAACGAGAGCAGATCCCAAGAGAATAAGTAGGCCCAGATCCGAGGGACTCGAAGAGAACAAGTATTGTAGGAATGCGAAGCGAACAAAAGGAAAAAGTCTGGTGGGAGGTAGCCAGAGGAGAAGAGAGCGGCTGCTCGTGGTGATGATGACGGGGTTGTTTGTGTCTTGGTCTTGGTCAAGCCTGTCTTGCTTTGGCTCTGCTCGTGGAAGCGCTCGGGTGTGGAAAGAGAAGAGGAGGTGCTACCCAAGTTGGGATAGCCTCTACGCACAGTAACCAACGACCTGCGGAAAAGAGCACCTCTCGTTTTAAGTACCGGATACTTGGCGCAGAAGGCTGCGTGTCACATTTACAGAAGTACTCCGTACCTAACTTTGCCTTGGCCGTTTTTCTCAGTGGGCCTTACTGGGGCCTTGCTGGGCGGCCGAGGAGGGACTTTGAGCGACTGATCGTCCACTGAGAACACGGCTTGGCTCCCGTCCCGCTCCACTGACAGCATCCCCCTGCTATGCCCCGGCCAGGCCCTCACCCGCTATTATTATAGGTGCTGCTGCCGGGCTGTAGCCCGTTTACTATCCATGGAACCGTCCTATGCATCTCGTAATCAGCTGGGCCATCCATTGGGTGGTCGTTGTTTCTTCAATCAACAAACGAAAAAGTTTAATACCGTCTGTAAACATGACTCTATGTTGACTGGCAACATGTGTTTGGAAAAGTCTCAGCCACGGGTTTAAAACATGTCCTAAAGCCTGAAGTCGATTGCTGATATGTATCGAACCCCTAGTCCGCTCAATGAACCTCAGTTTGTCTCTCCTTCAAACATCATTAGTTGAACACTAGGGCAATAACATATGAAAGGAATGATATCAAGGGTTGAAGGCCCGTCGTCGTAATTGAATCGAGAGACAGGACAACAAGAGGTATTCCAAGGAAACATTATCCGTTTGAGAGAGTTGTTAGCATTCCCGCTTCAATATTCAGGGATTTCGATCCATCATGCACTCGTATCTTGGACAGACAGACGACTTGGCCTCATTAAACAGTCTACTTTGGTCAAGTGTAAGATTGCAGCAAAATAACAAGTGAATGCATAGTAACGAAACTAGTTATCATCACCGGCAATGGCAGGGATGGGTCACAAGCGAATATATCTAATCATAATTTTATTTGATTAATCGAAGGAGGACTATACGTTCCTTCTTATATACGTCGTCTAGTAATTATTCTATATGCCATACTCTGCAATCTTAACCTGATGATCCAGGTAATTTGCTGAGTCTTCCTCGTTATACCCATTCCAAAAAATGGCCTTTACCTCAACACGCCTTCAACTCCGTCAACCCATTCCAAAACCTCTCGTATAAGAGTACGTGTCCAAAAGAAGCGGCAGCTATGCAGCTAGCCATTGAAGGGAATCAAGGACATTAAACGTCGTGCGGCGTCGTATTCCCTTACAGGACGGATCTATGTAATTGCATAAACGCCTCTCAGAAAACTTCTGAGCACATAGGTGGATTAAAAAGCATGTGTCAAACACCGGAAAAGAAAATTCGATTAGGGCCAGGTTATTAGCGAAGGGGGAGCTTGGAATCCTGAACGCCGTGTCGAATAACATCTTCCAAGCGCCAGCGAGGGGCCTTGATAGGAATTCGGTTTTCCCTCCTCCATTCTTCCTCGTTCTCAGGCGAAACGCCTTCCGGAAGATGATCCAGACCGCCGGCTACACCAGTGGAAAACTTGATCTGCAGAGTGTCGCCAACTTCGTCACATGCCGCCAACAGACGGTCCAAATCCTCCTTGTTGTGAGCAGCTGAAACACAGAAACGGGCTCGAGAGCTGATGAGTGGGGTGGCAGGATAACCGACGACCACGACAGAGATGTTACGTCGAAGCATCTCATGACTGAAGGCGGGGAGCTTGGCAGGGTGGTAGAGCATAACAGGAATGATGGGAGAGTCGTCATGGCCATAAACAATGAGACCGAGACGCTTAAGTCCAAGGCGCAGATATCGGGAGTTGAAGGCAATGCGCTGCAGACGCTCTTCACCTTGACCGGGGCACAACTCACCAGTGATGAGTTTCAGAGAAGCCAGAATCTGCATGAGGACGCAAGGAGCGGGTGTCTCGCCGTACTGGGTGGCAGCGTTGGTGCTCTTGAGCTTGTCGATGATGTGCTTGTCAGCAGCAATGTAGCCACCGTTGGCGCCAAAAGATTTTGTCAGTGTACCCATCAGAATATCAACCTCAGCAGGATCGATGCCAAAGTAATCACAGACACCACGACCACGGGGTCCGAGAGCACCGACAGAGTGGGCTTCATCGACAAATAGGTAGAACTTGTACTTGTTCTTCAAAGCGAGGATACCAGGAAGATCACACATGGTACCCTCCATTGAGTAGAGACCTTCAACAACGACGAGAATCTTCTTCCAGGGGCGGTGAGTGCGGGGTTGGCCTTGAGAAATAGCCTCACGCACAACACGCTCGAGGTCAGCCATATCGTTATGCTTGAAGGACTGAATGATAGCGCCAGAAAGACGAGCACCGACACGAATGGAAGCGTGGTTGAGCTCATCAGAGATAATGAGACAACCCTTGGAGACGATAGCAGGGAAAGAGCTGGAGTTTGTAACGTAACCCATAGAGAAGACCATCGAAGCGGGCTTTCCAACAAAGTCGGCGACCTCACGTTCGACCTCCAGAGCAAGATCAGAAGTACCAGCAGCACCCCGAGGGCTGCAGAAGCTGATGCCGTATCGCTTAACGCACTCCTCAACGGCATCAGCACAAGGTCCATCAGACTGAGCAAAACCAAGGTAGTTGTAGGAGCTCATGTTGAGGGTCTCGGTATGGGTGCCGGTGTATTGGTAGGTGCGGTTGAAGTCATCGGACTTGCGGTCCATCAAAGTGATGAATCGGCCAGGGACACCAGTGGTAGGGCGAGCGAAGCAGTCATCCAGACGCATCTTGAGACGTCGGACATAGAAGTTATCGAAATCACTATTGAGAGCTGCATAACCATTGCTGGCCTTGAGAGCGCGGTAGTGCTTGGGGTTTCCGAAACGTTTGCCGAAGAAATCTCGGATGTGACCAAGAACAATCAGAATAAGATAGCTGATGTAGGTGGTCAGGATGAAATAGTAAGGAGGCTCATCTTCGACCGGGGGTTCAAGGGGCTCTCCATGAGACTGGCTAGTGTATCGATGGCTTGAGTGAAGGAGAGGGCCGAACTGGGCATCTGCTCGCTTTTGGCGGTCAATCTCCTCAACAGTTTGAGGCTGGAAGATAGTGGTCGTCGAAGTATCGATGCTGTTGGGGTCGCCAGGGCTCGCAGTAGAGAGAGAAATGGTTGGCAGGCCAGGAGAAGGAGAAAAGCCAGTAGCGGTGGCCTGGTTCTGCTGAACGGCGGCGAGAGCTTGCTGAGTGCCGGTAGATTTGGGGCTACTGGAGAAGAAGTTGGTGATACGGTTGCCTTTTGAGGTGGAGGGGCGCCTCTCGCCCGACTTGACGGGTTGAGACATGGAGGACGAGGATGAAAATGGATTCAGCCGACGGGGCATCTCTCCTGGCAAAGGTGCGTCGGTTGGTGATGCGCAAGCGGAAGGGAGGCTAGATCGCGACGAGGCCGACAGAGGGTGCGGCACCGACTTGTTTGCTGAAGCACAGGGAATTCAAAGTCTGGCAGCAAGGAGCGAGTGTCAGCTTGGGATTGAGTTTGAATGATGGAATCAATAACAAAGTTGGCCGCAATGCATATTCTCGGAATAGGAGATTATGAAAAGTTGAGTGCTTCCAATTCAATTGTGAAAAGAAATGCCAAGCAGTGCAAAGAACAAGATGAAATCAAGTATGCACCGTGGGCAGAACAAGCTGCAACACAAGCAAAGACGAGAAAGAATGTTGAGTTGAGCTGGAACTGTGCACGGTACAATAAATGTTGACGAAGGAGATTCTTTTTGATAAGAGGTGACAAGCGAGTTTAAACTCTAGAGGTGTTAGGTAAGTGGTGGTGCGTGGTCCAGGAGACGCAGCATTAGGACAGGACAGGCCAGGACAGGGGGACGCAGGAGGTGGCGTCGAATCAAACTGGGAAAGTAAAGATCCGCCGACTGCAAATTGCTTGTGGGCCTCTTAGCGGATCCAGCCGTGGTCCAGCCAGGAACAGCTTAAAACACCAGATGATCTGCTGGAAGAATACCAGGGGAATAACGGAATTGGTTTCCAAGCGAGACACTGAGGCGATCTCGGATGCTTTAAGAGAATGAAATGCTTACTGACTTACCCAGTCAGGTCGATTAACTACTGTTTAACAGAGTAACAGATTCCAGGCCCCAAGACAAGAGCTGAAAGGTCCGAGAGAGATCGATCCAAGCTTGAATCGAATCGAATCGAATCGATCAGGCCGCAACGCAAGGGTGTCGCGTCGTTTGTATCGTATCGTCAGGACTCGAGTCAAGTTGAATTGAGTGACCAAGTATTTGAGCAATGCAGAATAACCAGCATTGATCGAGATCAACAATAAGAAATTGGCGATCGAGAAATCAATCGTGCTTGCAGTACAGAGTACTGGTAATAGATGTGATAACCAGCCGGGTGGCCGGGTTGGGAGTTGTTGCTATCACTCAGCCGAGGCTTGTCTGTTGAAGAATAACGAGCAAGCAGTAACCGAGTGAGTGGTAATAAAAGAAAAGAAAGATGATAGAAACAGACGATGGTTTAATTAACTATTCGACATCAAGGTGCAGTGTAATGCAGTGCAGCAGCGGAGTCGACGGCAGAAAATGGGAGGATCTCGGTGCATTAAAAAACAATCAAAGTCCAGGTTTTTGCTCCACGGGAAACAGCGGGGACAGGCGGTGCCAGGTCACTCACACTGACCTCCATTAACTTTGATGCACCTAACCTGCTCGACAGATCCATTGGAAATCAAGGCTGTAGACAAATTTAAAGTTGCATTGTTTACATGTACCTGACTGAGCAGCTGACTGTGTCACCAAAAAATGCGATGTACGATGTACGAGAAACACGCACAACAGAACAAAACAGCCGGAGACAGAAACAATAAATTCAAGGGGTTAACCAGCGGGGTCCTGCAGTACGGTTTTTTTCCGTTTCGCCTTTTTTTGCCTCATCCCCTCTCCCTTGTTCAAGAGGATTCCTTTACAAGGGATTCGCTGCCTTTAGCATTCTGTCTTTCAAGGCCCGGGGAGGCTCGAGAGTCCGAGACGAGGCGCGTGTTGTCGATAGTTTAGGTCCCGTGCGTGCCTGAGTGAGTATCTAGGTATTCTTTCTACCTAGGTACTCCGTACGGATGAAAACTATTGCATCTGCAATCATCTGCAATCATCGTTGGCTCCCTCTCTCTCCTTGATCGATGACTAGGTACAGAGTAGTAGTCGTCTAATGCTCTGGATTCCGAGCTCTCCGGCCTGCGAATGGGAACACTCGGGAGACTTTAAAAGGAAGCGCCACATTTTCCATTCAAGCTCGGCTCAGACCAAAAATTCTTTGCTGAAGAAATTGCGAGACTCTAAGTTCAGAATGTCAAAAAACAAACACACAGTGACTTTAATCTGGAGTATGATAAAGTGGCCGTGGTTATTTTATCTCTTGCACTTTCAGAGTCTGGTTTTCTGTCACCTCAAAGCTCGGTAGTGAATGGCAGACCTGTCAAGGGACCGCGGCTCACCACCATCAGACCTTGTGCTTTTCCATAGCGTTAGTCATGTTGAAACTAAAAGGAAGTGAGATGTCATCATCCAGGGGCATTACCGTGCCCAAGCTCTGAACTTTCCGTCCAAGCCGGCGACGATGATGACATTTATTTACTGGTCGTGATGGTTGTCGCAAGGACCAACGATCAGAATAATTGCCTTGTAATCGTCTCAATCTTGGATACTCTACTACGACAACTAAATGAATAATTGAGACTAGCTGCTTGAGTTGTATGTATATCTGGAACAGGATGCCTGCAGCAACATCAGCAGTAGTGAAGCTGTACTAATAACCTGACAGGGGTCTAATAACAAGCCGAAATATAGACGTTCTCATACAGTCTGAAGCTTCACCATAGATATCAGTCCTTTTTATAACAGTTTCCAGAATTATAAAATAACAAGAGCGAATTATTAGTAATAAAATCTAACTAAGAAATCTAGACAATCAGCAAGACTTTTGTTCATTCTTGCACGCTGCGCTAGGTATTCCGTACATGTACATACGAGGATTGATGGCGCGAGTCCCAATGCGCAAAAGGGCAACTGCATGAATGCGCTTGTACAGCACACCGACATCAAGACGCTACTCTGTACGCGGAATCGAATATGAACAAGATCGTCTAATATGAATAGGCTTCACCGCCAGCTCTTTCTCAGCTCAGCTAATGCGCTCGAGCCGTGATGATCACATGAGCCTGTTATTAGAGTGTTTACTCCCTTGTGCGACGACTCTCACTACTATGTAGTTGACGGTTCAATAAATCTGAGAGTATCATATCATTGTTCCTCTTCGATATTATACTCGACGTTTCTGGGTTCCAGTGCCAATCCCTGTCGTGGCACCAGCTTGTTTAGTTTCTGCGCAAACATCGTCCACGGCTTGACATGTTACCTACCATATAGATCAGGTACTACCTACTTGCATAAGAGCCTCGGGATCCGAATATGGCTTTTCATCTCGGAAGTTTAGGAGAGTCGAACGTGCCGAGCTTTAGCTATTCTGGTACACAAAGCGAGGACTCTAAGTCAGGTCAAACACCTAATCTCGCCAAAGTGTCAAACAACGTGATTCTACTTCGGCTTTCCGATGGAGCTTAGACAATCATGTCATAATGCGTAGCATTCGGCATTCTTTTGTACACGGTGAATTGATTCGTTTGTTTGTAAGATATATACGCGCTGTCTGCAACTCGCGTACTTACCCTTGACAAGAAACCTAAATACGGCATGTTAACAAGTAAGGTAGCGATCGATAAAGATCACGTCATGTGACTTCTAGATGACCATCTCATGCTTCTGAATATCGCAAATGTCTTTCACTACCTATATCAACAACAGCTCATCGCTGTTTGTCTTGATAGCATCTTGATTGGACACTCCTCGGTTCAAAGGTGAAGCCACACATCATCAGCCTCCCCCACCACAGCCACTTCGGAGCACCGTCTCAATGGCGGGGAACCGAGATCGGGAGGGGACGGCTTTCAGCGGTTCGCGATAGATAGACACGGCACTTTTGGAGATGCATTCCGGTTCCGAGCTCAGTAAAAAGGACGGAATCTCAAGTCCGTTGCACTTGGAAAGTATCAAAAGTTTCTTCTTCCATTGCTTCAATCCAAGGTGGTTTCGTAAAACCGTTTCAATCTTTTTAACTGTTCCTCCACACTCATCACCATCACATATTCTCCCCAACATATCATCAATTGCCCCTCAACATATTATATTTACCGAGAGTTTGGTTGGCGTCTTGACCTCCCTTCTCTTACCACCCCAATGCCCGTCATGTCAATCGATAAGCTTGCTCCTTCTGCTGCAGCGCCTCCTTCTGAAGACAATGTCCTTTGGCGGCATCCAGATCCCGAGTCTACTCATATGTGGAAGTTTCTCGAGCATGTCAACAAGAAGCATGGTTTGAATCTGGACGGTTATCCTGCGCTCTACAAGTGGTCTATCGACGATGTTTCTTCATTTTGGGAGGAAGTCTGGCATTTCACTGGTGTCACAGCGTCTAAGTCTTTTGATGAGGTATGAAACTCCAGGTGAAAACGAGACTTCTCAAGTGAGATGGGTAGACGCTGGACCGATTTTGACGCTCCGAAACTCAACTAAACTCACCAATAGGTCCTCCCTCAAAATGCTCCTATGTATCCTCGGCCTGACTTCTTCTCCGGTTCGCTTCTCAACTTTGCCGAAAATCTGCTCTTTCCCGCAACTTCTCCACAACCCGAACCTACGGCCCCGGCTGTGATAACCGTGACCGAGTTGCCCAACTCCACAGTGACTACTTCGTGGGCCGAGCTCCGTGACGCCGTTCGCCGCTGCTCCAATGCCTTGCGCGCAGCCGGCCTCAAGCCCAATGATGTTGTGGCCGGTTTTGTCTCTAATCATGTTGAAGCCATTGTTGCCATGCTCGGCGCGGCAGCGGTAGGCGCCATCTGGACAGGTATCAGTCCCGATAATGGCGTTTCAGCCGTACTAGACCGTCTGAACCAGATTGCACCCAAAGTGCTATTCGCTGACAACGGCACTGTCTACAATGGTAAGGAGTGGTCAAGTGTGTCAAAAACGACCGAGATTGTGGGTGCGCTGAAGGATAATGGTCTTGAAACGGTGGTTGTGATCAACAACATCAGCTCCGGGGGTCTTGGCCTCGAAGAACTCAAGAAACACAGTGTTATAGCTGTTGATTACACTAAAATGCTTGAGTCTGCTTCAGAAGAGCCCCTGAAATTCGAGCAACTCCCCCCAGGACATCCTCTATATGTCCTCTATTCCAGTGGAACAACTGGCCTTCCCAAAGCCATTGTTCATACGGCACTGGGAACGCTGCTTCAGCATAAGAAGGAGCATCTCCTCCACTGTTCGCTCGACTCGACATCTCGAATGCTCTACTACACGACAACCTCATGGATGATGTGGCACTGGAGTATTGGAGCTCTCGCCGTGGGATCCACTGTTGTTGTGTACTCTGGTTCTCCCTTCCGACCTCATGCCCATCTCTCACTTCCGCGTCTCCTCTCCGACCTCGAGGTCACTCACTTCGGTACTTCGGCGGCATATTTGACTGCTTTGGAAGCCAACAACATCTACCCTATTCGCGACAGCTCAATCGATCTATCTCGGTTGCAGGCCATTTACTCGACCGCCTCTCCCCTTCCTCCATCAACCTTCAAATTCGTTTACGAAGCCTTCCCCAAACACATCAACCTCGGCTCCATCACTGGTGGCACAGATATTATCTCGCTATTTGGTGCCCCTTGTCCACTTCTTCCCGTCCGTGTTGGTGAGATCCAGTGTGCTGGTCTTGGTATGGCCATCCGTGCTGTCGACTCAGCTACAGGAGAGTCAATCAAGGCCGATGAGCCTGGCGATCTCGTCTGTGTCAAGCCGTTCTTGTGCCAACCTCTCACATTCTTCGGGCCCAGCGGGGAGGCCAAGTACAAGTCAGCATACTTTGAGCGTTTCGAAAACATTTGCGGAGTGAACGGTGCTGTATGGCATCATGGTGATTTCGTCAAGATCCCCGACCCCTTCACTGGAAGTCTGGTCATGCTTGGTCGATCAGATGGCGTGCTAAAGCCGTCAGGCGTGCGCTTTGGATCAGCTGAGATCTATAACATCCTCACACGTTTCTTTGCTGCTGAGATCGAAGATGCTGTGTGCGTCGGACGTCGACGAGAGACAGACTCTGATGAGACTGTGTGTCTCTTCTTGGTAATGGTACCAGGACACGAATTCAACGATGATCTCCGTCTACGGATCAAGTCCAAGATCAAGGCTGAGTTGAGTCCTCGGCACGTTCCTGGAGTGGTCGAGGAGTGTGGAGCGGGGGTGCCCAAGACGGGTAATGGAAAGAAGTAAGTACATCCCGTATAAGATTGTGTAAACCGTCGCATGATACTAATAGTCGACGTAGGATCGAAGTTGCCGTGAAGCAGATCCTTTCCGGCATGAAGGTCAAGACTAACGCCAGCGTTGCTAACCCTGAAGCGCTAGATTGGTTCAAAAGTTGGGCAGAGACTCACTGATGAGGTTTTACACAGTTTAGGTAGGTAATTATATGACATTCCATGAAGATAGACAAGAGTCTGGCCATGGTTTATAGAGAGTTACTTGGTGGGCTGTTTGTATTCATGAAGAATAGAGCAAATGATCGATTTCATGCGTCAGATATGTGTCCACTGGGTCCGGATATTGTGCACAATAACCTTTTAGGCTTTTCTAATGGCTTTTTGCCAGGCTGAGCAGTCAAAGCTTGTTTATTCCTAAGCACACAACTGGGTCGTTCATCAGAGTGCCAGACGTTTCCGCATCGAGTGGCGAGCCGAGTGCTCGAAGTACAGGCATGAAGGATTGAAGCACCCCCATGGATACCCGCATAGTACTATAGTAGATCTGTTTCGAAAATCATTATTTTAATATGTCTTGGCCCCGAGTCAACAAGTTTGTTAGTTGTCAGTTTCTTTACACTGTGCTTTTGGTGGCCAATAGGATCTTGAGCTCATTGTCTTTAGTTGAAGGCTCAGTTGGAAGTTGGAAGTATACTAGAGTAGTGATTCGAGAGTTCTCAAAACCCCTCCGTCATTTACTTGTTTATTCATTTAATGGAATACCTTTGACTTGGAGTGTGATGTCACTTGAACGTGCATTGATAAGACTGGCAACTTCTGTCTTAAGCTTCAGGCAAAGCCTAGATATGCAACGCATTACACTTGACCTGGTTTGATAGATCGAGTGATTCAAATTAATAAGCCATACAACATTATTGTTACTCGGCCAAATGCATTAATTGACCACTAGGTGTTGTTAAGTTCATGTGAAATCGCTGTTGAATGGTGTTTACTATAGGGTAGGCCGCGCACACCAGTTGGATGATTATCCCCCTCAGAGCAGTCAACCATGTCTTAGACTATGTCGTCCTGCAGGATTCATTGCAAGAAAAGGGATATTAGAGTTAATCACCCATCCAATGTCAATCAACTCCGTCCGGAAACATCATCGTTGGTTCTGCACTGCATCGTTTTTGTGTCAAAGCACATCCTCAGCCAAGTCAGGCTACAGGGTTCATGGTTCCTGAGTCATGGTCACAACATCACCAACTCAGTGCATGGCACTTCAGAAAATACAAGCGTCATCTGGAGACAATTCGAACATGTTGGTATCGACACATTTAACTCACGGTATGTACATACCGAGCAAGTTTTCAGCGGCGTGTCTTCAGAAAGAAAAAACGCGTAGTGTTAACAATGGCGGCAGGATTTGGCTGAGGATCAAGAAAACAACACAATTGTGCCATGAGTCGTACGCTGGGGAGGTTAGATAACCTACTGGAGAAGCTTTGGAACTAACTAGTCATTGGGATAGGCTTTTCTACAGACAAGTGTAGACTGTAGGTAAGGGGTGCCAAGCCGGCTGGTTCCAGATACTAACTACTGTCCTGTACCCGACTCATGGACGCGTACAGGAAAACCAGGTACAGTAGGTCAGCTTTGGCTTGATTACGATAGTGGCTGATAATCAGATGAGAAAAAGGACATGAAGGACGATGAAGAACAGCGTATAACGAATCCAGCTATTAAGGTCGCTTGCCTTGCGGTGTCTTTTGACGTGACATAATAGTACGGATACGTACTCTGTACAGCAGCATTTTAACTATACCGGGAGATCCTTGCAGCCCGGACAGGCTCGAAGACCGAGATTGTCAACCGCGAGACATAGCGCAGCGCCGTAATGACTTGATCGGTTAACATAGTTAGCATGGGCTATTGCTCGGCTGAGGCATTATTCCAGAAAAGAATGCTAAGACCCATTGGCTGGAGAGACCTCAGGGAGAACAAAGTATCCGTAACTAATAATAATTGTCAACAACTCCTGGAGCAAAGTTGATCAGGGGCAGAGCCGTCCTCTAAAATGGTACGTACTTACATCATGGCACGCTCGTCCGGACTAGGAATAGACCAGGGACTGGGGTTGACCTCGCTCACTTTAAGATGCAGGGGCCTGTCAAGAAGGTGGATATCTTGGGGGGATGGCAAATTGCGTTGGGGCCCTGTGATCTTACACTAAAGTCCCTACATGCAAGCCCTCTAAACTAACGGAGCTTAAAGCTAGGCTTGTTATTTTGAAGTAGGAGAGCGGGAAGTAAACACATCAAAACTTGCATCAATGAAGTCTTGTAGTATGGAAAACCACGAAACGCCATGGCCAGAGATCTTGGAAGATGACGAGCTATGAAACCAACTAAGAAATCAGAATATTACCCAGCATTTATCCATATATGCTGGATTTGGAGGGGCTGCATGCATAACGCACTTTTAAAGGTTGCACTTTGCTGCAGGTACCGACTCCCTCCATATCCACATTGTCAACATCGGCATGTGTGCAATGCAGACTCTGATGAATTTGAGCGTCTGACAAACGCCGTATGGTTACCTTTGTTTAAGTTGAGCTTTGGAGTGGCAGGCAGTTATACAAGCTGTCGACGGATAAGGAACGGGTGGGTTTGGTGGCACAGAATCGAGGAGTCGTTGTATCAACAAGCGGCTTTCCTTGGGTCGGGGCTAGATCCAGGGACAAACATAAAGGTTATTGGTTCCAACGGACAGTTGAAGGCTTTGTGCTGAAGATTGATCAGCAGCCGGGTCGTGACCTAGGCGACGAAAACAACATGTTGCAGAATGTAGCAGCAATTTCTGCTATGGACGGACACGACCTGGCTTGATATTGCATCAGTGGTCAAAACAGCCCTGTTGAAACTAGGGTTCGTCGGGGCTCTAAAGTCTGAGTCCACAGCATTCTCCGGATCCATCCACCTACCCGTCCTAATGTCTCGAATCGAACAAGGCTTCTCGAACGAAAACATCTCCAAATTCGATGCATCCAAAAGTCAGAACAAGAAGGCTTGGTATCAGCTAGGATCTATGACGATAGAATGTTTGCAACTCCAGACACAGTCCAGAGTTGCCAACAAAGACGCCGAACTGTTTGGATGATTAATGCTGTCTCTGCTCAACGTTGTCTCACAACAACTGGCACATGAATCTTCAGCAACTAGGCAGTCAAGCCAGCCCAAAATGCTGGGTCGAGGATGCTGGAGAACCTTGTAAATAGTATGGCAAGGAAGCCAGTTCGAATACATGGGGATGTTTCTTGTAAAGCAGTGACCACTTAAGCCAAGGCTGATGAGTATTTGTTTCTCCCCGTTCCAGCTATCCAGAGCGATCAAAGAACCGTCGTATAGCCGCGTGAGAGTGTCTTCTTCGCGTATGTAGTGCAGGTCTTTAGCCTCCCATAATTAAGCTATGCTAGGCCTTGACTCTCGAAACTCCTTTTCGGGAGGAGTCTCTGCCTGCGACAGAATAGCCGAAAAGCCAGCGAATATTTAATTATACAAGTGGAGCTGACAAGGTCCAAAGGTCGTGGGTCAAAAACAGCTCACGGCGGGTTTGGAGCTCTCTAGGACTAGCTTCCCCTAATGTGTATCGAAGCGAAAGATCACCTCTTGGATGGCAACAAGTAGCGCGGACTCTGGCTATCTGGGTTTGTCTTGGCCGGAACTACTAGCAACTAGTCAGAATTATGTGACGTGTGATTTGCTGATAATCGATGAAAGCAGACGCTGAGTATTTCCCCCAAAATGTTTTGTGGAGGAGCCGAATGAAGATGGCTGCTGTTATTTTGGTGATGT
The DNA here is from genome assembly GCA_019054645.1 of Fusarium sporotrichioides. Taxonomy (NCBI): domain Eukaryota; kingdom Fungi; phylum Ascomycota; class Sordariomycetes; order Hypocreales; family Nectriaceae; genus Fusarium; species Fusarium sporotrichioides. The sequence goes on along the minus strand of JAHKNS010000002.1, from coordinate 1,933,021 downwards.
AAGAGACGTTGGAAACGAGATGATTACCCGGGTAGTAGTTATGTATCTCTTGGTACGGACTGACTGGATGACGCTTGGGTTAGTAATTGATTCTTGTTGTTGTTCTTATTCTTCTTGGTCCTTGGGGTATTGGAGCTTGGTCAAATTTGGCGGGAGATCACCTCAGTGTCTCTGGTGGGTAGGCGTAGGCGCAATCTGAGTAGCAATCTGGCTTGGGGGTGGTGCGCCTTCGAGTTTTCCACCTACCCAGCTCGGGTTAAGGCTCTCCGCTCTGGGGCGAGGCTCTAGCCGTGTTCGCTGTCAGGACGACCTGGATCGGTCGCTCAGTGGACGGGACGAGCTTCTAATGGAAGTCTGGGTGGGCTCAGTTAATGATGCCAGACGAGGTCAGGGGCTGGGTTATCTTGAATTGCATCTGATGCTTGCACATAGCTGCTTACCATCGTGGAAGAACCAATCGGCTATTCGTACGAGTAGGTAGTCAGTTTTTTCCCGGATCAACAAGCCCAGATCGGATGATTTGAGGGCTCCCATGATGTTTTCCTTTTCTTTCTGATTTTCCTTTTCGTTGAATTATCGTAGCCTATGTTGGATATGATAATTCTGATGGTAACTAGGTACATGAAGCTAATGATGTTTGATTTGATGGTTGCAGCTGGGTTCGGGAAAGGAAAGGATGGATGGAGAGAAACCGGGCAAGGTTGGCTGAAGTGGACAAAAAGGGTCGGAGCGACGGCGGCGACCGCAGGGTTCCCCTAGCTGCAGGTTCGTGCAGCAGTAGCATCCACTGTAAATGGATGGAGGGGCTTTTTTTTGTAGATGCGAAGCAGGTGAATGGCAGGTACTTTGTATTTGATGAATGAATCACGGAAGGTAATGTACATCTAGGCCAGCCATTTGCATTTCTAACCGTGCGAAATATGATATGCAACGATGTTAGAATGATGCTCCGAGATATGACAAAGCCGTCGCCGCCTATCGTCTGGGTGCTGCATGTAAACTCTTGACTGTTCTGTTGTTGAGAAATGATTCTTTTTAATATTGAAGAAATAAATAAAAATAACAGCCGCAGTTTCTAGGCTCTGTCCGTGGTCGGTCAGGATCCACGAGTTTGTTCTACCACCTACACCTGTAACAGGTTCCATTCCTTCCATTGTTCTATCCTATAGAACTCTCAGTATGGATTGCAACTGTAACTGTAGCAGTGATGGGTATTATCCCGTGATTAGTAGATTGTTTGTATCCGTACCTTACCTCATTAACCTGTCCGCGGCCATCATCCTGTCGTTGCCGCTCCAGATGCCACTGGCCAAGTCGAGCCCGCGCCCACTTGTCGTCCACTCTTAGATTATCCACTCAACGCACACACCCCCCTGTACTGCAGTCTGTAGCCCGCATTCCCTCCCCCCTAAAGGGCCCCTACCACTCACAATCCTTCTCGCTCCTCTCTCCTCCAGCTCTCTCTCTCTCCGGCCTTTCCCTCTCCACTCGCATTGCATTTCGCCCATTTCAATCCATCTACCATCCTCAGCCGGACGAGCTCCTGTTTCCGTCCATCGTCAATTTCTCTTTTCGAAAGTCGCTCTTTTCTGCTCTGTTCCCCTTGAGCTCGACTTGGACCTGAGTATCGTCGTTCCTCTTCTCGATTCTCATCTCGACACCGCCTCTTGATCCCCGGAATCTCGTTTAATCTCTCCTGTCGCGCGTCAACCACCCGACATCACTCACCCGGTCGATCACGATGAATTCTCAAGGCAACAATGATGTCTCCCCCGAGGCTATGCAATCGCGAATTCAGCAGGCTCGTCGCGAAGCCGAAACCCTGAAGGACCGAATTAAGAGGAAGAAGGATGACCTCGCCGACACAACTCGTACGTGCCTCCCGATTGCCTAGCCAACTCCAACACTGCTGGCGGACGAAATAACCGCAGCCATTCAACAATGCTCCCATTCTATTGACACGCGTCTGATAAACATGATGCATACTCCAGAGAAATCAATGCTGACCCGGTCTCTTTCAATTCTCTAGTTCGTGCTGTCGCGCAACAGGCACATGAGCCTATCCCCAAGAACCAGCTCATGAAGGCTAAGCGAACGCTGAAGGGTCACTTGGCCAAGATTTACGCCATGCACTGGTCAACCGACAGGAGACACCTCGTCTCTGCTTCGCAAGATGGCAAGCTCATTATTTGGGATGCCTACACCACCAATAAAGTGCACGCCATTCCCCTGCGATCTTCCTGGGTCATGACCTGCGCCTACGCCCCTAGCGGTAACTTTGTTGCTTGCGGTGGTCTCGACAACATCTGCTCTATCTACAATCTGAACCAGCAACGCGACGGTCCTACTCGTGTTGCCCGTGAGCTCTCTGGCCATGCCGGTTACCTTTCCTGCTGTCGATTCATCAACGACCGAAGCATCCTAACATCGTCTGGTGACATGACCTGTATGAAGTGGGATATCGAGACAGGTCAGAAGGTTACCGAGTTTGCCGATCATCTCGGCGACGTCATGAGCATCAGCCTTAACCCTACTAACCAAAACACCTTTATCTCTGGTGCTTGCGATGCTTTCGCCAAGCTTTGGGATATTCGTGCCGGAAAGGCTGTTCAGACCTTCGCTGGTCACGAGTCTGATATCAATGCCATCCAATTCTTCCCTGACGGCCACTCTTTCGTCACTGGCTCCGACGATGCTACTTGCCGACTTTTTGATATCCGTGCGGATCGCGAACTCAACCTCTACGGGGTAAGTACAAGTCTTGTCAACCTAGCTCTGTGTAGGCTAACGCAATCGGCAGTCCGAGTCCATTCTTTGCGGTATTACTTCCGTGGCTACCTCAGTATCGGGACGTCTCCTTTTCGCCGGTTACGATGACTTTGAGTGCAAGGTGAGCATGGCCTTGTTTGTGGTGTCACAAGCAATCTTCCTAGGATAATATGTACAGTGCTAACATGGAGAATTTAGGTCTGGGATATTACCCGAGGTGAGAAGGTTGGCTCTCTGGTTGGCCACGAGAACCGTGTCAGCTGCTTGGGAGTGAGCAACGACGGTACAAGCCTGTGCACAGGATCATGGGACTCTTTGGTGAGTATTTTGGACAACATGAGGAGTAAAGGAAGACTTGCTAACATTTGCCAGCTTAAAATCTGGGCTTACTAATTGTCGTTCACGACCATGAAACTATTTGTCTGGATATATGAATGCCAGTACGTGCTCGCGGCCTTTATACCATCTGCGTTCGAACGACTATATTGCCCATCGAATTCGAAAGCTAGAGATGCCTATCTTGAGTTCGACTATTAGCGAACGCAGGACGACGTGACGAACCGCACATTAACTTTACCACATACCCCTACCGACGACTTTCTTCAGCCGGACGCGAGCACTCCAATACGGGCTGCTGACTCGTGGTGGATTTGGGGAAGAAAATACACTGGCTGATGCGATACCTCTTTTTCATTACTATTTTCGTTGTTTTTTTCACATTTCCTGTTCTTTTTTCGCGCCTGCAAAATTCTATGCACCATAGTTTCCCCTTTTCTGACACAACCCGGGCTGTTAGTAATGGGTGGTTGTATTATTGGATGGGTTTCCTCTGTTGTTCAGTTGCCCTCTGTATGCGTATCGACTCTCAGCGGCACACGTCTTTCGGTCCCGGGCTGTTTCTATTGCAGAACGAATAATTACGGAACCAAGGTCTGGAAAGTTGTAGGGGGACGATTTTATATGAGGGGAATCCATGGGAGTTGACGGCTATACCGAGCAAAATTTCAGTCCTCGAGATAATACATCATGATGTTTCAAAACTACGCGACTTTTCTCACGTTCTCGACCTGACTTGCGATCGACTGTTGAGTTATCTCGAAACTATGCGAACAACATATTCGAGCCCATCCAACGATTACATGTGTTACTTTGAGGCGAGCGCTTTTAGCTGAAGTCATTGACCTGCGAGATCAGCTACGTATAAGTATAATATGATAGGGGAATTGTCACTGGGATATGTTGATCCTGATGCATGTTGGTACGTCGAAACTATTATGATGTTTTACTTTCTCCTGTGCTCGGAATATGCCGTTCATGCTAGGTCAACAACAGTTTGTGCCGTCGGTGGTCAGCTCGTGTTCAGTCCCCGAATGAAAACAAAGGAAGAATGAAATCAGATAAAGAGAAGAAGACAACTTAGATAATACAGGAGAGCTCAACGGATATTGGAATGATATATTATTCTGAAGTCATATTCATCCATAAACCCAAACGTATTGGACAAGTCTTAAAGCGCGGTGCGGCCGATCGTTGGCATCGAACGTAAATAAGATGCATGCATAGAGTATCAAGGACTGCTGGTTGCATTCGCATTGAAAGGCGTATGGAGTTCTGTTGGCATCGATAGACATGTTCCAAACTTAATATATATCAACCACATGTACTTTCACAACAAGACGAGGCCAAACCTTAACTTAACCGATCTATCAAATCAACGAGTTATCATCCTTCCCGAGGGGTAACAAATGCCGGGAGCCGTCTCGGGGAAATTCAATATGTGCTCATGTACAGCAAAGGATGAGTTGTAATAGCAAACTACGGACGAACACCCCGGCTATTGTGTAACCCGTTCCCGGAAGCTTAAAAGCCGAATTTTTGCTCGACATATTACATATTTTTTTATTGACTGAGCATTCGCAAACCCATTATATGTATATACTTCTGAGAGTCATACGGGTATAGGGTTGTTGCATTAGATATCGATTTGGTTAGGGTCTACAAGGCTGCTAAATCTGTTGTAAACGATGAAGTCAACATCCGGCACTCATTGATCTCAGGTGTTATGTCTCTTTGACAAACGGAGCTTGGCGGGAACGTAATTGCCAAAGGTATGTTACCTGCTCTTTGTGCAAGCTGCAAAATGCTACCAACGCAGTCTATCACGTCGATTACTGGACAGCTCAAAGACAGATTAGAGAACTCAATGGCTCCAACCGACTTATGGAGAACATAGGAGACAATACAATAACAGGATGAATACTGTCTGTGGAACAGTGCATCACGGGATTGAGACAAGATGCGCTGTCAACCGATGCTTCACAACGTCCGTGGCTTACACTCGCCCGGGGTTCTCACGTCCATCGTTGCACATTGTTCTTGTTCGTTTGTGGAAACCTGAGCTGTGTGCCCAAGTCAACGGTGCCAATGGATTTGACCATGAGACGAAGTTGAAATGGAGATCACCAACCAACCAATATGACACTCTGCCAGTTGGCTTCGATGCAATGATGGATAACAGGGGGTACACATGCACTCGTCTTTCGTGGAGAGACTGACTTTTGACACGAAGTACTAAGAGCTGCTGAGACCCAGGTTATACCCAATACACAGTGCAATGCCAGAATGCTTCTTGAAGACTTCGGCGATGCCGAAGCATAGGAAACTTAGCAAACAGCTTTGACCATGATGGACCCGCCAGCCTCACCTGGCAATCTAAAGTACCTCGGCCTTCATGACAGATTAGTATGATAATGGCCTATGAATAGCAGCGTTGTATCATCAAGTGACGCGTTGGACCCTTCATTTGTTAGCCTTGGCTTCGAGAAGAGCGACAATGTTGGGGAAATAAGAATGAATTGGTCATGGCTCATGATGATGTGCATTAGAAGGATTGGAAACACGCTAGAAGGGCACTCAATGGGCGTTTGGCATGACCGAAGACTTGCTTGGCTGCTTTGATGGCGCTGATGTCGCCTTTGCCGCTATTGTCGCCATTGTTGGCCGATCTGAACTGTCAAGTTTGCAGATCCGAGGATCGCATGATGAATGCAGCCTCGTAGGGCAGACGAAGGCCCCGTCATCACGACATGTCCGGGCGCATCGCATGTAAACACAATTTGTCCAACACGAACGGCAAAGCCGATTGTTGTGATGCCTTACTTGTTTTGCTAATGCGTCCTTCCGTTCTCAGGTCGCGATTCATGTTAGAAAGAAGCAAGACAAAGCCTGATTGTGGCATCATGACAGTTGAGACAGGCGGCGTCTGAGCTCGGGCATCAAGGCTGATGCGATCATCGTCATCCTCTTCGACGTTTCCTTGGCAGACCGCCTGGTAGTCTATAGCAAGAGCGTGCCTTACAAAGTCATGTGCCGCTACTCTCGGCTTCTGGTAATTCCTTGACCTTTCTGTTCATGGCATAAAGGCAGAAAGAAGGATTGAACTGAGTCGTGAAACGAGTGCGGGTTGTGTTGGTGGTCCTAGACCGCCCCCTGTTGTCTGTGAACTTGGGCAGCAAGCGACCAACAATAAGAATAGGCGAAGCACGGGCAGAGCACGGAACTTGGGGAGGCTTGAGAGCTTGGTGCACGCGAGCGTTACTTGATCTTGTTACATGTTGCGAATGATGCCATGTTTTGAGATTTCGTGGCATTCACAAAATTCCCCGATACGTTGGCAGGCTGGTAGGCAAGGCAGTTGTGAGATTGACACTTTCTCAGCCCAGTCGAATCTGGAAGAGTGGATATCATTTGGGACTGTTGACTGATTCGCTCAAGATGCCTGTCTTTTGTTAGCTACTATTCAGGTACAGTGCTACTGTATGCCAGGAACCCGCGTGGCGCTATCGAGTTTGTTTCTGGGCTGTCGCAGGATGGATGGGCTAGAGCCACCACCATTACACCAGGCAATTTATTCAACACAACTCGAAGATCAGGTTCAGTTTGATGTGACAGATGCTGATCTTGTGATGTTTATCAAAGAGGGGTAATTGATCGATTGATAGATCGATTAATTGATCATTGTTCAACTCTGATATCATCACTTGTTTCTCCTTCTCTTCACGGTCAATGATAAACATGACATTCCCCCTTAACAGCAGCCGATCGCTCAGTGGTGCGACTCTGCTGCATCAAACCTCATTTCACCAGTTCTAATTATCTTTCCTGTGATGTACTAGTAGATGTTGTATTGTTCGGCCCAAGTGACCTGATGCGGTCTATAAACCCCCATATCCGGGAATGCCGACTAATAACAGCGGCACTTTTTAGTAGCTTCTGTTTGGGTGAAGAAAAACCGTTGGAAACCCTGGATCCTTGCTTAATTTGGGAGCTTTCCACCCCTGACTTGACTTGACTGAGGTAGTAAACACGCGTCCATAGCTTAGATGGGTAGACAAAAGAAAAGAAAGTCGGTATATGTGCTGCATTGTAAATCAATTATGTGCTTTTTTATTGCAAGGAGGATTAGATAGTCATACGATCTGCGACGAGGTATGATGCAGCCTTTTCAGATAAACACAGAAACATTTCCAAGACATCAATGGTTGTAGCTGAGCATACCTACCTAGGTACCTACGTGTGCAACAATACAATAGAAACTCACTACCTGTAAGGACAGACCTATGTGATTGGTCTACTATGTGCCAGCAGACCCAATTGCCGTTTCTATTTCCAGTCAACCTCTTCAGATTCAATGCAGTCTCTCAGACTCTCTCTGGCCTCGACGCCCTGTAACAAGCGCTCAAACCCTGCTCCGCCCGAGTCTTGCGCCCACTGCCCGTTTACAGGACAGATCATCAGGTGGCTCGTTCGCATTCTCTCCAATGTTTCTTGTCGATTAAGGTCTAATGTCAAGCCCTGAAACATCTCAAGTCTCAAAAGAGGATTCTTGCCCCTTCCACTTCCGCTGTTTCGTCACCTCTTTTTACCCTTGGATCCAAGCTTTCCCCCCAATCTCACCGCCCTGTCCCTGCATTAACCACTCCTGACTGCTCTGTGCTACCTTTCTCTAACTCGGATTTCGCCTTTGTGTGCCCTGTCCTCTCTACGACCCCTTCCTATCCTTCTCCACATCTTCCAGAACGATACAGCACTTGTGTTTCCAAGTCTGCCTGTCCCTGGCATTGACCATCTCCGACATTTCATCACACTCTTTCCCACGAAACAACCGCATACATATTAAACCGCTCCCCTCCCCCCCAGCTTGCCCATCATGTCAACTGCTGCTCAAGAAGAATTTAACGACCTGGTCGCCAAGAATACACACCGTGAAACCCTCCACCCAGAGGATCGTGACGACCCCGACTTCAAAGATATTCAAGATCTCTCCGAAGAAGACCTTTTCCGCAACGCACAAATCGATAACGCAATGCGCATGCCTACTGTTGATCGCCTCACTGGCGCTGGCGCCTCTGAGATTAAGCTTCCTCCTGTCTCCTTCGACAGCGGTCGTGCCACTGGCGTCAAGGGCGTCATTGCCGACGCAAGAAACTATGAGGCTGCCCGTAAGAGCAAATGGCGACACCGCGTCCGCACTGCCCGCAACAGCATTTTCGGCATTGAGTCTGCTCCTCCCGCCAAGAGCGACTCCGAAAGCAGCGAAGATGACGCCAAGAGCGATGCCGATGAGGAAGCTTTCCTCGCAGAGTGGAGAGAGAGCCGTCGACGTGAGCTCGAGAGCGAGGCCAGCCGATCTATCAGGAACAACCGAAGAACAAGCCCTAGTGTGCGCATCTATGGTCGCCTAGATGAGGTGGATGCCCTCGGATACCTCGACGCTATTGAGAAGGTTGGAAGGGAAACAACTGTCGTTGTCTTTGTGTATGACCACGAGGTATGTTTTGATCTTCATGTCCTTTGAGTAACCCGATACTAACTATCTCGTCCAGTGTGAGGTCTCGGCCACTATTGAGCAAGCACTCATGCCTATTGTCAAGGCCAACCCCGAGGTTCACTTTGTCAAGGTCCACTATGAGGAGATCGAATTTGACAACGCTGCCGTACCCGCAATCCTGGGGTACCGAAACCAGGGTGATCTTTTCGCCAATCTAACGGGTCTGATTGAGATGATTCCCGACGATGAGACCTTCGGTACCTCGTCGTTGAGACAACTCTTCCAAAAACACACTATCCTATAGTGCACTGGATCACATCATCTACATCACACATCACACTACATTAATGCGGCCACGTCTACGACAAAGAATACTTGAATTATTTCTCATTGGCACCGGTTCACATCGAAGCCCTTGATTACGATACCCATACACGGCACTGAGTAACCCTCCGGGAGGGATATACACATGCTAGTCATTTTCCTATGTTTCATTGGTGGAGTTAAAGGGCGGCAAAAAGACTGCTAGATTATTTGGTTTATTACATTTACGCGAAGAGAAGACTGCACGAGTACATTGCAATGATGGCGGTACCTGTTTATAGACTTTGGATTTACGGTTAGAGATACCCTTACTACCTTTTGTGGATATGTCGACATCGGGATATTTGGGCTGGATATGACAACCCTCTTGGGTTTAGAAACCAAATGAATTTACAACAGTACTCTACACTATTCCTTTCGAATTCTGATGATATGTCTACCTTATGATAATGACGTGGTGTTTTGCCTTTGAGTTGACTTTGAAACCAGGAAGCCATGTTGTAATTGTGTACCTTGGTACTTTTGTTGGTCGTAGTGATCATTATGTGGGCTTGGGAGTCCTGCAAGTACATGTGTATACTCACTACGACCCCTATCAAAGCATTGGGCTTTGAAGAAGGAAATGTGCGTTAGACGATAACATACTGAAGCATTCATCATTTAAGCCAGGTGAATGTCATGATGGCTGCCCCGATCCAAATGGAAGAGATCCAATGCAATTTATTAAAGCTTAGACTAGGCCACCGCTTCTTTATTCTCTGTACCTTGAACTTGACTACTTACCAACGATATCCCTCAGTCTTTTTATTTGTTTGGTAAGCTTAACTGCACTGCTATCATATGTACTTGATGTGATATTGGCATCAGGGTATCAGAAAAATTGGCCGCTAGGAGCATAAGAGACGAAATAAATAGGTCAGTTTATGCTACTTAGGTCAGCCTTTTAGGCTGTTGATTTTTGTATCCTAAATCTCATAGACCAGCTTTTCTGGAACCCAGTAGATTGGCACTTGTCTTCGGCTTCAATCTCATATGCAGAGTACCTACGGATAGGCACGTTGTTACGGGGTACTGTACGCTTACGTCATGTAACCTATTGTAACTGTGTGTGTTAAGGTGGCATTGAGACACGGGACTGCATCGCATGGTGCTTGACCATTATCATTGGACTTTAGGGCTGATACACGTCGTTGTACTCGAACCATAGCGGTGAGGAGAACTCTGGTATGAGTCAAATATGTACTCTAGCTTTAGAAAGAAGGCCTAATATTTTGAAATTACAGAGTCGTTTTTGAGCGGTTAATCAGTCTTGGTGACACAAGTTGGACTTGACAAGTTGAATACAGATATCGGAAGAGGTTGCTCACGGGGTCTCGAGAGTGGGTTTATTTCAGCCCGAAACAGCCCTGGAGCAGTCTCATTTCTACCCCGCAGTTACGCTAAGAGGTCACGACTGCTTATGGTGGGGGTGCAGGGTGCGATAGCGGCATGCAAAGCGATAAGACAGACAGACGTAGGGGGCATTGAAGAACAATTCGAGTATAAAGATGTGACAGTCAGTGATGAAGTATTTCCAGAAGAAAGAAAACACATAAGTGAGTTAAGGGAATATCATAGTAACGCAACAGAGTTACCATAATACGTATTTTAACATTTGAAATCTTGTGAAAGAATAAAGAGTCGCATCTTTGACTTCTCGGGAAGTTTGTCCTATCTGACGGGGCGTGAACTGTATGGACCAGATCCTCTTTAGTACTAGCAGGGACCCCGGTTTAAGTGACGACAGCAAGCACTTTGAAAGGTGCAGCATCAAACATATTGGATCACATCAACCTTGAGAGGTCGTGAATACCTATACTTAGTTCTAATTGCCTCAGCATAGAAACAAAGAAGTTATATTCAAGAACCTTGATACCCTGATGACACTTCAACGGACATATACCAGAGTCTAAGTTCATGACAGTGGCAGTGGCGTTTCCAATGAAACACATGCAGCTGAAGCTCAAAGCGATCCACACTATGAGATTATGAGTGAATGCGAATGTGCACTTCGTCCATTTGTCTGTCTGCCTGATTATAACCCTCTCCCATAACGCGCATTTTCTTCCTCCTCCTCATTCATCTACTTCTCCCCCTCATCACCGCCTCAAAGCTGAAATCATTCTAGCCCTGAAATGATCTCTTTATCTACCTAGGCCGAAGCTAAGGGTACAACAAGACAAGGGAGGCATCTTATCGAACAACGTGGAGAGCCGAGCTTAATCCTCACGACACAAAACTGTACGCCATCAAAGGCAAATAGCTGCCTGTCATCACCTCATCCATCTCATCAACGCAATAGGCGACTTTGGGTTTGACTTTTTCTTATCCCCAAAATAACACTTTTGCCATTCGGCCACACTCTGTTTTGCTTCTGCCACAGGTGCATATAAAATAACAATCCCAGCCATTCGGCTTGCCTTTTCCTTCCTTCCATCGATACAGCCCCAGGCAACCAAGCTCAGGACAGGACGAGTCAAGACGGCTTCAGGACAAGGAACGGACCCTGAAATAACCACACTTCTTCCATTAAATCAAGGTCGCTTTTTTTTATTTATCTTCCACTTCTATTCTCTGGTTAGTAGTAGTCTTTACTTCTTCTCAACCATTGTTCACATACAAACCCAATACCAGATACACTTTGGCATCGTTTTCTTTCAACCTTCTTGACCACCTAAGCATTTTATACAAGAGTCTCCCCCCCCGCCGTCGCACCATTACGCAGACGCCCCTTCCCCATTATCCGGCCTTCCGCTCACCCCTCACCTTATCCTCTCCCACCTCAGTCTCTCTTGCCCCTCGCAGTCCAACTTCACCTGACACCTCATCTATTATCCTGCATAGGCTGCTTCTTGCTACGAAGCCTGTGATGGAATAGAACTTCTTTCTGTGCTATTCTCGCCTCGTTATGGAACAGCAAGATCCTCAGACTCTCCGCACTCCCTCTACCGTGCCTCGTGATACTGAACACCGATCGACTCGCCAGTCCCCATCGTCATCGCCCTCGACCTCGCCGCTTACACCAGCTCCTCGGCGCCACGCCACGAGTTCCTCTTCTCGCCCGACAACACCGAACAGAAGTCACTTATCGACCTCTGAACCTTCTCTTCGATTTCCTCGCCCTCAAGGCAGTCGACATCTTGCCAACTGGATTTCATCCAGTAATCCAGACATCATGCGTTTCACCACCACTCTCGAGGATGGGGGGCTGATGTCCGAGTCCTCCTATGAACTAATCTCTAACATGGACACCGAGTCTCAGGATGGCAACTTTAACGAGTCCATGAGCGAGTCTATTGACTCTTTCGATCTCGCCCGCCCCGACGACGTGCAAAGCTGCGCTGGTACTGAGCAGACCTACGACGACGAATCTATTACCGACGAGGGCGATGCCTCCGCTCAACACAATCAACAAGAGTCTGATGACATTCCTGAGTCTGTGGATGCCAATCAGACTCCACAAACACAACGAAGCTGGGCTTCAGTAGTCAACAGCGGACCTCTTCCAGAGGTTGAGGCTGACATTGAACCTGATGACGAGCCCGAGCTTGAGTCACAGGCCGCCGAACAGGAGCCCGAGTCGGAGGACGAAGCTCGATCCAGGAGTTCTCTTGAGTATACCCAGCAAAGCCTTAAGACCCCATCGATTCCTGGCCCAGATGTTGGCAATATGGAGAGTAAGCTTGATCGGCTGCCTTTACCTACTGGGATCGAGAATGATGAAGAGATCCAACGGGCAACACTTCACAAATGGTTGAACGAAACCCAACACCCTACATTTACGGACAGAGAGACAATCAGCAGAGCCGTCAGGTCATCCCTACCTGCTATCCTTTTACTCGTCCTGGTCTCGTTGATCAGCGTCTTCCTCTCTCCACTCTCTCGCGATGCGGTTCCCCACATCCCCGCAGCCACTTCCGCCGTCACAACTCACCCCACTCTATTGTCCTCGAGTCGAGGCTCCCAGCCAACTTCGCAGTCACTTTCCACATGTACAAGTTCCGCACTTATTCCCCTCCAGGATGCCCGAACCAACGAATGGCTTTGGGGCAGCCAGAGGATTGATGTGACTGTCAAGAGACATCAAGGCAACTTTCTGATTCATATGCCTCGAGGCATCAAGAAATCATGGCTTGACAGAGATTGTCTCAATTTCAATGCCAAGCGTGGTGAGGAACATGTCCGATTTGGCACCTCATCGGTTGATGAAGGCATCCTACTCAAGATCCCAAGAGAAGAAACCTATGGAACCGTCAAGATTGACATCTACGCTACTTGCCGCCCTAGAATTCACAAAGTCCTTCAGGTTGAATTCGGGAAGGGCATGTTTTCGGAAGCCTTGAATCTGACCTTGTCACTCGCTCAACGCGTCCCAGAGCTTGTCCCTGCTGCTGCCCAGGAGGCAGAGCGACGCCTCGAGGACGCCAGACGCTCGCTAGAGACCGCCTCCGAAAACCTCATGACCACGTCTGACACATTGTGCAAAGACCTTGGTACCAAATTCTATGATGCCCACCGGTCTTTGAGCTGGATCAAGAGGGATATTAAGTGTCGCGTTCAAACGGCAACGCAAGACATCTCAAAGAAGTTGGACGCTGTCGCAGCTGATGTCAAGCAATATATCCCCAACACTGAAGCTGTGCAACACCAAGCCCGGCTTGAATTGCTCCAGGCACAAATCAAAGCAAAGCTGTGGTGGCTCAAGGTAACTGCGAGTGACGAAGAACATGATCGTTACCGACGTGCGGCCAAGCAATTCATGACTGGCAAATTATTGAAGAACAAACCTGTTCAAAAGCCCGCCAGTAAGGCGTCAGCTGGTTCGAAACCCTTCCGCGCTTTGTTTATCATGAAGTCTCGAGACGATTCAGGAGGACAGAAGAATTAGTGGTGCCAAAATTGCACCATCAAGTTGCTTACAATGTTGAGTGTCCTTTCTTTTTGGCCCTCTTATCGCTCGTATCAGGCGTGGCAGCGTCGTCTCAAGGAAGATTTTGGGTTCATTATTGAGGTATGGGGTTTTAGGGCATTGGTGGACAGGAGTTTATGGGGTCTCATACCATTTGTAGACGTGTTTTTATTTGATTTTATTGGCTTTATACTTCCTTTTATTTCCACAATAGGTAGTGAATGTTTCTGGTGCCCTTCTGAAGTTTTGAGAGTTCTATCCGGACTAGGTCGTTGCTGGGCTCTGAACGGCATGTATTAAGGAAACGGAAAAGGGCTTATTGTAAAACAATAGTAATCGAATCCATCCCATCTCATGCACCATGGTGTTTAAGTGTTTGTTAGTGGATGTGACGTCGAAGCTAGTTCCATAGTGAAGAAACTGAATAAATGAGTCTATCACGAAGTGCACAGAGGAGCTATTTGTTTGGAGAATCAAGATGACTCTTACAACCAGTGTTCATATGTAGACGTTCGGGATCACGAAATCTCAGCATTCCTGTGAGAGCTTCCGTCTTTTCTCTTGTTATTAATATTACAAGTAATTGCAGTTGATGTCCTCATGATGGAACTAGGTAGTCATAGTGTACGCATTAACTAATGCTGAATCCAGTTTGTTGCAGTTCCACATGATGAGTAACCCCACAACCAATCTTGAATCATTATAAGCATGTACCTACAGAGCGATCGTTGGCCGACGAGGTACTTAGCCACAGATCAAGGTCACTCCCAATCACAGGGCAGTATTGCTGACTTTCGCCATGCCTAAGAATCAACAGGGCACAACAGGGGAAATTGAGGGGCAACTTGCTGCTCAGTTTTTTTTTAGGCGGGACGGCAGCCTAACAAGGACGAAAACAAATCACCAGACCTTGACCGCAACCCACTTCTACCATCTACCATCATCACATAAATTCCCAACCACCCCTTGCTTCCTCGAAGCATATTCATAACCGCATTTCGCTTATCTTGGTAAGTCTAGTGCGCCTTTGCTGGTTCTTGACTCATGCTTGTTTTTTTGTCTGCATTTTGATACCCTGGTGGGCAATCATGGTGCTGAGCCCCTCCTTGAGGAGGGGTAAAAGCCATGACTGCGGGACTAGGATCCTGGGTTACGAAAAAGTTGCTGACGTCTGAGGGGCAGTAGATTCAAATCACATTCACAACCGATCATTTCAACCGCCAAAATGTCTGCTTCCGAGCCCACCGAGCCCAAGGTCGAGGAGACCAAGCCTGAGGAGACTAAGCCTGAGGAGACCAAGCCCGCTGAGGCTGAGGGTACTGCTGAGAAGCCTGTCACATCCTCCTCCGTCTTCTCCATGTTCGGCGGCGGTGCCAAGAAGGAGAAGAAGGAAGACGAGGAGCGCGGTGACAACTCTGGTAGCGCTAAGGCTCAGCGAGAGGCCGCTGAGGCTGCTAAGGGCGATGAGGTATGTTGACATGTCTCAGCATGGCATGCTGTTGTCGTTCCCCTCGAAACGTTCCAAGCTAACCAGCCTTGCTTATATAGGAGGATGCTCCCGAGTCCGAGGACGTTCACTTCGAGCCCGTCATCAAGCTGACCGAGAAGGTTGACACCAAGACCAACGAGGAGGCTGAGGAGCAGACTTTCAAGATGCGCGCCAAGCTTTTCAAGTTCGTCAAGGAGAGCAGCGAGTGGAAGGAGCGTGGTACTGGTGACGTTCGTCTGCTCAAGCACAAGGAGAACGGCAAGACCCGACTGGTGATGCGACGCGACAAGACCCTCAAGGTCTGCGCCAACCACTACATTGTCCCCGAGATGAAGCTTTCCCCCAACGTTGGCTCTGACCGCAGCTGGGTGTGGAACGCCGCCGCCGATGTCAGCGAGGGTGAGCCCGAGGCTGTTACCCTGGCCATTCGATTCGCCAACGCTGAGAGTAGGTCTTTCTGGATGAAACGTGGTACAGGATTTGTCACTAACTTGTGCACAGACGCCAACAACTTCAAGGATTCTTTCATGAAGGCCCAGAAGGAGAACGAGGAGATCTTCAACAAGGCTCAGGAGGCCGAGGCTCCTCCCTCCTAAACAGCTCGCACTTGAGAACCCTCCCCGATTCCCCTGCCCTTTCGGAGTTCAATCTGGATATTGTCAAGGACTCACACTCGTTAGTGGTCCTGTGATGTCTGGAGAAGCCTTACTCCAACACTCCCACAACGTATGCCACAGCATCACGCAGGCATCTCACATTGCTGCGATGCTCGACCCATTACACAAACACGCACCACACCACAACCCCGCCACAACACCATATCCCCCCCAAGTCTTGTTTTAAGATGGATAGATAGAGATTCCTAAGGACAGAGGTTTCTTGAGGTGAACTGTTCGAGTTTAGCCTCAAGGTGGATCAATGGATGGATCAATGGATGGATGGACGGATGGATAGTTAGCATCACAGGAACATGAGACCACATAGCACCCTCTGTTAAAGAAACAAAAGAAAAAAATTCCATAGACATTATGCTTCCTTTTATTGTGTGAGTTGCTGTTATTTATGAGTGGTCATTCATCAGTCTTCGAAGTTGTTGTGGGTGTATCTGTGTGGCTCGTGGACTGAGAGCCGATGTGGCTGGTAAGTCTCCGTGATGGAGCTGACCAGGCCTTCATCCTCGCTGGGGCATCGCTGTACGGGCACGAGGAGTATATATGATGCTTTGTAAAGTGACCTCTCTAGGTATGCCATTCTACCTGGTCAAATCGGTTTTTTATATGTGCTAAAACAATGGATGACTGTAGTACAGTGATCCTCACAGGGGGATAAGGACCAAGTTCTGACGAGGAGCTGCAAATATAATCCGAACCATAACCTCCATGGGAAGAGGCTTGTCTCTCTTAAATTCCTCGATTTGATATTTAGACATTCACGTCATCGCTGGGTAGTCCAAAAGACACAATGGGCCATGTCATGATGCGGTTGAACCAAGGAAAAAGCACGGAGCCCAGACCAGACCAGACGCGGTGATGGTGCTTGGAGCACTGTAGTGGAGAGGGCAGCGATTCAGCGTGTCGTGTGCTCTGGAAGCTGGTCCCCAAAAAGGTATAGGGACAAACAACCCAAGAATTATGTCCTTGTCCTTTTTTTAAGTTGACACAAGCCAAGATCTGGCCGTATCATGGGTTATAACTCTTGAACTCTTCCCATCTCTTATTTGACTTTTCTTCCACGCGTTTATCTCCAAAGTTTTCGTCCAAGGAGCCTGAGTTTGGATGCCGTGTCGTGTTGTCTGTTCTCTTGTGTTCACGCTTCAGCACCCCGTTAGTTGCCCCAGCTGGTTCCCTGGGCAGGTACCTACCTGGCTTGACCCATCCCGTTCGTCGACCGCGCCTGCCCTGCGCTCCAGCCTTCCTTTCCCTTCTGCTTTTAGCCCCCCGTCCAACCAACCGCCGTGGGACTGGCCTCAGCTCTGTCCAGTTGCTGGCGCTTCTCCGTTTTCCGACGTCTCCCATCCATTTCGTTGTAGGAATTTGTCCCCTTGTAACCCAATCCATACTTCCTCATCGATATTGTGCGTCTCTTGTGTATCCGCCTCAGTCTTCTTAGCCGTTCATCATCTCACCAATCCCTTACTATTCGACTCTCTCAATTGCTGTTTCTGAACGCTAGAAAAGATGTTGGTTGAGGTAAGTTGAAAATCCCAGCCTTTCACCTCGAATTGCTCTGCTGGTTCGATGTATATTCCAAGCGCTGGCTGCCCTCTTTTGCTTATATTTGTTCATGTTGTTTGTTTGCTCGAATTCTTTCCCGTCCGTTGCAGTCTCTTTGGCTGGGCAGCTTTTTGGTTGATGGTTGCGGTGTGTGGTGCCTTGCTTTCCTCTGCACCGTTTCCACATTGACGTGTGTCGCGCGGTGAGAGAGGGACGTTGCAAAGATTGGTCGCGGTCCGTTGATGCTTGTCTACATACAATAAATCCTCTGCTCTCTGCATCTGCATCTGCCAGTGCCGGCGCAGTGCCGATATCAGTGAAAGCTGTCGCGCGTTTGGGTCGGACAGCCAGAAACAGGCAGCCATAGATGTCCATGATGGCTTCTATCTGACAGCTGCAACATCGATTCGCGCACTGCTTATTGTGTTGTTCAAACCTCCATTGACTGCCAGCTTGATCACGCCGTTTCTTTTTCTCTCTTCGCGCCCGTTTGTTGCGCGAGCTGCTATTTCACCACCACCCTCGCTTGTTCACTTCCGCCTTTACTACTATCTGCTGTTGTCACCTTGCTGTCTGTGGCCAGTGCCAGCGTATTTTCGTTCGTTTTTCATTTACATGATAGCCTGTGTTACCGCGCAGCTATATTGTGCATCTTGTCCGCGTCGCCCAAGAACTGCCCACCCCAGAGCTCATCGTCATGGCCCCGCGCACTCGCCCAGCGCCATCCCGAAAATTGAAACTGAAAACGTCTAAAACCAAAGCTGACGTCTTGTTTCAGCGCAAAGTCAAAGTTGTTACCGAGCAGAATGTCATGTAAGTATGCGCCCCCTTCCAGCTTGCGGCGCTTTTTGGATCGTAAGGATCGCGTACCGTCCATAAAGACAACCCGATTTGCTGGAGGAGGATACGGCCGATCTCCACTGACAAGTGTGTCATTAGCGACAAGCCCTCGCCAGTCGAACAGTTCCCTATGCGAGAATGGAGTTTGAAGGTTTTCATGGTCGACGAAGATGGTAACGAACGCCCGGCCGATGTTTTCACCAAGGTTGTCTACAACCTGCACCCCACATTCGAGAACCCCGTTCAGAGTATGTTCGACATTTGTTCTAGTGACGAGAATTCCTAAAGACGCTGATGACTTTGCGCCATCCGACAGGCTTTACCAAACCCCCATTTACGTGCAAGAACGAGGGCTGGGGTGAGTTCGAGATCTCGATCGATTGCTACACTACAGAGAAAACGAAGCTAGCGCCCATCATTCACGATCTCAACTTCCACCAGACCAAGTACGAGCAAACGCACACTGTAGTTTTCAAGAACCCCTCCCAGAGCTTGCAGGAGCGCCTGCGCGAGACTGGCCCCCTCCCAACCGATGACGATCACCGTCCCAAGAAGAAGGGACTCGCGACCAAGAAGAGCGCTCAAAAATACGACTATGAGAAGATCGCTGAGTCGCTGGAAAAGCTTGAGGAGGAGGATTTACTCCGTGTCATTCAGATCATCAACGAGAACAAGGGGCCAGACACCTACATAAGAAGCGACGTTGAGGGTAAGTTTTCAATCCCGCGTTGCGAGTGCACAAATACCCGGCATATTTAGCCTTCATATCCCATCCCTTGTCTTTGCATTGAAGTTGATGTGTATGGTGGCTAATAGTGGATGACTTGGTTAAAGCCGGAGAGTTCTCCATCGATCTCTACACTATGCCAGACAGTCTCACCTCAAAGCTTTGGGATCACCTTGTAAGTTCTCCTTGATGGCTGTGGATATGCTGAAACGACAAATGACTGACCACGCTCATCCGGCAACAGTCCAAGAAGGGCCTTGTCAGCTAGGTGTTTGCTATCGTATCTTAATGTCAACACCCCTAATGTTATTCCATCGACGATAAGGCCTATAGTCTGCGCTTGGGAGTTGCTGTAACCATGGGATTTAGGAAAATGACGAGTTAATGAGCACGAAGGAGGACAACAGAAAGGGATAAGGAGCCTTAAAACAAGAAATTCGAGGTTTTGGTCATAGGTCTACAAAGAACTTTGTCCTCGCTCGTCGCTCGGGAAGTTTTAAACTATATATCACCCTCTCGTGTTAAAAGGTTTACTTGCAAGATGTGAGGTTGTGTAAACAAGATCCCTACCAAGACAAAGGAAGTTGAATCTTAAGGCCCGAACACGGGCATGTGAAAAGAAATCAGCCAATAACATCAGGCCTTGGCCCGGCCCCGGCCGATCAGCTTGAGGGGCCGGATCGATCAGATGTCGGATCGGGAGCTGGAAGAGTGCCGTTTCCCTGGCGGACATGACCAAGTGTTTTGCTCAAGTAGTTTCATGCAGTTCGAACGGGAGCACTAGCCTCACTGCTCTCGGATGGCGGCTGCTTTCTCCATTTGAGTTTGGTCAACGGACCTATTCGCCCCTCAGATCTGAACCCACAACCCTGAAGTCGCACGGCGATTTACTGATAGCATGTCGTTCATGCGGCGTTTGAATGTTTCATGGAAGGCTAGCTTACGGTTTTATAGAAGTAGGAAACCGATGATGAGCCATGTTTGGGCACTGATTCCCCAAATCCTGATACTGTGTTATAAGTAAAAAACAACTATGAAACCAGTTCTTCTCTTATCATCAAGTTGTTCAGTATTACTCCGTCAAGAGTACCATGCTGTTTGTTAACACCGTCACTCGTGAGATGCAGTGATAGTGTCTAGAGTATCACCTTGTGTTTGAACGTGAGCGGGGACCCAACTATGAGTACCTGGTTGGTCTGAGCACGGGATATTCGGCAGATGGATACAGTGGAGGCTGAAGATAAGGAAGCGAGGAGCTGCTCTCCGCTGGACTGCATTGTTGTTACGTACGAATGGCTGGTACTTCGTAGTGCGTTACAAGGGTTCTCCCAGTGGTCTGTATGTTTACATGTATGTAAGTGACATGATGACGTTCAATAGGGCGTCGTTTGCAAAAGCTACAACTGAGTTGGTCATTTGTAAGCACTCGTACTCTCAACTGTCGAGTTGGTTGCCCCGAAATGATCCTCCGGCTTCTCTCTGGGACGGAGATGTGGGAGGGCAGAGATTGATACGTGAATAAAGACCTAATATACAACCACATTGAGAAAGAAGTGTAATATGGCATCGACGCGATGACAGGTTGCCATTGACGAATAAAAAGGAAGCAAGGATATATCTACTACCTATACATTGCGGGGTGTCGGGGAATTGCAAAGAGCCAAGACGTAAGGGACATAGTAAAGCATGCATGCACAATGTATGGCAGGGATAACTTGAGACTGCACTTTCCTTACGTCCTTCTTGTTCTAGATATTTTTTACAAGATGCGCAGGTAGATACTGAAAAGTCTGATGGACCGACACGTATGTCAAACCCTGAGAAGATGGAGGCGTCGTCAACGTGACATGCGCCTCAACTTGGCGATTGGTTGATTATGCGATAGGTACGGGAGGGGCGGAGCTGATGCATGTTATCGCGAACCCAACTTGTTGATGAATGTCATGTTGGATTAATACGGTGTAGATGTTGACAACAGGTGTCCTTGTCATGAAATAGGTGCTATACTCAGGAAAGATGAACAGTCTTGCTCCCAAGTACGAACACCCACCTAGACAAGATGCTTCTGAATATCCTTTTCATAAAAATACATATCAGAGATGAAGTCTACCTAGGTCGGTAATATGTCTCTGGCTCTCTGTTGGCTGCACGAGATTAAAACCTGGCCCCTGGTTTCTCGATCGCTTGCAGCGGGTTTGCAGCGAAACGATAGCAAACTCTGGGCGAGCCAATGAGGCTTGACGCTGATTATCGAGTTGCCCGTCTCGGGATAACGCGAACTTTTGGCTTACTGGGTTCTTTTGTTCTATTCTTCTAGACCTTTGATCGTGCCATTGAAAACTCTGAAAGCGCTGTCGTTTAGATCAATGGAACTGGGGAACATCAATTGATTTTAGGAAGGTAATGAATAATGGAAGACGGTGAGTGTTTGGAACTAGGTACACATTCCCATGAAAGGTCTCTTGGCGTATCAGCTAATGAAGCTCATAGAGATGACACATGTAGTAGGTACCTTAGTAGGTACCTAGGGTTTGTTTTTTTCAGTACGTAAGGCATCACATTGACAAGGCGTCACCTGATACATGTTGGTGTGTAATACGCCTCCCAAGTTCACCTTGATTTGTTCACAACAACGTGTTGAAGTCGTTGGACAAAGGGGAGCAGGAAAAGAGTAACGACACTCGTGACCTTGCTCCAAAACCACCCAACCTATCACGTTTACTGACATATGTTTGCTGCATGTTTCACCCCCAGAATAGACATGGACGTGCTGTAGCTCTACCCCCAGGAAATGAGAAGGAAGACGAGACTCTTACCCCATGATTCTTGCTAGTTCTCACCTCTTATTTGACAATCGCCCTTTGGAGATCGCCCAGACCAACGGATTCCCATTGAATTGACCCTGCACTTGCACTGGCCACTTCCGGTCAAGTCGAGTCTTGTCCTCGAGCTAAGTCCAAGTTAATGTTACTAGGTTGTGTTAGTAGGTGATCCCTCCTCCCCCCCGCATCGAGCACCAACCTCGATGGAACGGATCCATTCATGTTCTTATTCTTCCACTCGTTCTTTATCATATCAACCAGGGTACGTACTAGTTTATAACAATCACGCACAGGGCACTTCGAGTCGAAACCCTTGCGCCTGGTCTCTTAGTTCATTGCACCTAGAGGAGAACTCCAAAAAGGGCCTTTATCCCCCCAGTCCGCTTCTCCTCGGCCCGCGCTCTCTTCCCATTCCCTCCCCGAACCGCCGCAAACCGAAACGCGACATCATATCCTATCAGCCTTATATATCTTTTTTTTTCTCCATCGCGTCGGATTTGAGCCGTGTCAGCTCTTAGCTGAGCTCGCCCGTTTTCCAACACGGCCACGGCGACGTCTTGACGTCGGCGCCGCGCCGTTCCAAACCTCCCCCGCGCCGTTCAACCTTGGCTGACCGATCGCCGACTCCGTCAACGAAACTTCCCTCCGAATCTTATCAGACATTGGCAATGGCCCCGTACGGCGCTAATCAACCGAACTCCGGGGCCTCCGACTCGAGTCCTGCAGCCTCAATCAACAACGCAGCGCAAGGTTCTGCGCAGCAAACTCCCGGGCAGTCGACTGGGAACGCAAATCAAGGTCCTCAGCATAAGCGTGTTTACCAGGCTTGCATTCCCTGCCGTCGGCGCAAAGTGCGATGCGATCTTGGTAGTGTCGACAATCCCCACGACCCCCCTTGTGTACGCTGTCGTCGAGAGAGCAAAGAATGTTTCTTCAGTGCTACTCGTCGCAAGCGCAAGACGGACGATGATGGCAGCGATCAGGATGAGTATATCATCAGGAATGGTCGCAAAAGGATCAATGCCAACGACAGCCCCCCGCCGCTCATCGAACGCAGATCTTACAGCAATGCACCTTTGACTCCTGGAGGCTCACATGGCCAAGCCCAGCCGCTACGTCGTCCTGACGGCAGTAGGATAGGTCGCGGAAGGAATAGCGAATGGGGAACTGAAGGCGATGCCAACCAAACGCTGGAAAACATTGAGGCCCAAACTGTTATGCGGCGCGGTGTGTTTGGTCCACAGGATGCTCTCGATCTTCTCTACAAAGCGGCCACAGACAGGTATGTCTTCACCATTCGTTTTTGGTAGTCCGAAAGCTAATCTTATATTCAACAGTCCTGCCGTTGAACGCGAGCGCAGAGAGAGCACTTCATCTGCTCGTCCAGCGGCCCCTCGGCCCCCACCCGTGGACACTGGCCCTTATGGCTACGTTCCCAGATCAACCTCCAGACCGCCCAAAACAGAGCAGCCTATCGACCCTGAGCTCTCACGACCCGAACTCAGTTCCCAGCCTGGGTATGCTGAAGCCATCAAGGCGTGGCAACGCTTCCGATTCGTCCGCGCCGGTTGGTTCACAGCTCTCGAGGCTATCGAGTATATTGACTAGTAAGGCTGGCCTTGTCCTCAACTATGAAATTGCCCTTCTAACCTCAATAGTTATTACAAATATCTGTCTCCCTTGACGCCCATATCACCGCCGACATTCAGCAACCCCGCGTCGCATGTCACGTTGCTGTACGAGGAGCCTATTCTAACTGTCACCCTTCTGACGATTGCCTCGCGATATCGTCAAATGCCTGGTACCGGCGGTCATTGCCGATCCCATGCAATTCATGAGCAACTATGGATGTATCTGCGTGGCATGATCGAGAGATGCTTATGGGGACAAGAAGCCTTTGGTGGTGGCTTTTGCGTTCCGCCTAGCACCAGTGCCATTTTCGACGAGTCTCAAACAAGCAGCACAGCGCCCTGGCGGGGGTTGCGTAAGGGCAGTCTACGGACTCTTGGAACTATCGAGTCGTTGATGATTCTGACCGAATGGCACCCTCGTGCATTGCACTTCCCACCTACCGAGGCAACTGACGAATTAGTTTTACCTATGGAAGCCGCCTTCCAGGCCATCACTGCTGCTGATGAGGATCCGAGTAAAACTTTGGGTCCTGGTTTTGGTGGTAAGAGGATCGAGAGCTGGCTCGAGCCAGCATGGAGAAGTGACCGGATGTGCTGGATGCTACTCAGCACTGCCAACGGCCTCGCATATGAACTGGGTGTCTTTGACGACATTGATGAGTTGCTTAGAGACGATGCTATCACTCGGCCCGAATATCAAGAGGAATCGTATCGTCAAAGAGCTTTCCGAATCAAGCGATTGTTGCTCATCTACACCACTCAACTCGCTGGTCGTCTTGGTTGGACCAACATGGCTCCAGCCCACCTCAGGAGAAGTGATCCTGCCCTTGCTCGATTCCGACCCAACACAGGTGACGGGACTACCCCAGGCACGAATCCCTCTTCAGTTGGAAATAATTTCAACTATGTGCCTGACCTTGAACTGGATGATCAAATCATTCATTGCTGGGCCGGTATCAGTAACGCTATGGAAATGGGCAACGAGAAGATTTTCCGTTCCCGAAAGCATACAACACAAATCATTCAAAACGGCAAGTACATCAGCATTCTTAAAGAGTTCGAGCCTATTTTACGCGACTGGTGGAGGGAATTCGAACTGTTCCCACTTCCCGAGTTCATTCGCCATATTCTGACGATCGAGTATCAATACGTGCGCATTTATATCAACTCCCTTTCGCTGCAAGCGGTCGTCGAGCGATGTACCAACCAGGCCCAAGCTGGAGCAACTGCTCACTCTGGGAATCATGGAGCAGCAGCTGTCAATGGGGGACATCCGCAATTGTCGCCTCAGACGATGATAAACTATGGCAAGCTCCCCCTCGGTCAACTCGGAGGCTTCACCGCGCACGATCAAGAATACATCCGCGAAGTGGTGGAAGGAAGTCGGAACCTGCTCCGTACGGTAGTCGAAGGTCTGTTACCGGGCGATTACTTGAAGCATGCTCCCGTCCGAACATATTTCCGTATTATTAGCGGTGCTATGTTCTTGCTCAAGACCTTTGCTCTCGGTGCTCCGCGGTCAGACGTGAGGATGAGTATTGAGTTAATGGATGCAACAGTCGAAGCACTTCGAAACTGCGTTGTAGACGATGTTCACCTGGGAATTCGTTTTGCAGACCTTCTCGAGTCTCTCACGAGCCGCCTTCGCAACCGTTTTATTCAAGCTCCCACTATGCAACAAGCTTCAGGCCGAGGACAAAGTCCCGCCCCAGATGGGCAAGCGCACAACGGTGAAAACCTTGCTCCAAGCGGAGAAGACAATCCCAACTGGGTTGGAGGCCACGCTCAGAGGCTTAGGGACGGCCTTAGCGGCAATGGTAAGCACCTCTCGCAGAACAAAGCCTCTGCAGTTACTAACGGAATCGATCCAGATCCAGTTCAAGCTGCCACCCATGAGGCCAACAACATCTCAGCAACACCGTTCGATCTTTCAGCACAAAACTTCCCTTATCCCGGCCAGGGTCCCTTGGGTCCATCAACACCTACAGTCGTCGATAACGCTGTCGCCAATATGGATGTCAGCCTCTTCGAAGACTGGAACCATCAAGGCAACGAGATGTGGTATCTGCCTCCCGGACCGGCTTTCTTCCAGAATGTTGAGAATCCCTCCGTTGCTATGGGTCCTGAGGGCGTTAACGTCGGCGGCCTAGATCTCCTTGAATACATGGCCATGGATCCTTCTCAGTTCCCCGGCTTGGATCCCTCTTCTGGCCCTCCGACGAGCCACGCTTAAACTGTCTTGGTCCTTTCGTCACGGATTTGTTTAAAAGTCTCTTGTTACATTAATCTATCAACACATACGGCTGATACGCAGACCTCGAGCGGAGGCAGTCTTTCTACACTTACCTTTGTTTTGCATGGTAGCCCATGGTTGGAGATCATTCTCAGGAACCCATGAAGATGGCGACTATGACAGGCAGTGGGAGGTGTTTGAGTGGCAATGAAGCATTTTTTTGGAAATAGAAATGGCGGCATGATGAAATCACCATCGTATGCTTATCACGGTAGTATCAGTGAAAAGAGTCTGCCGAACGGTGAAAAGCCACGGCACACGATAACAGAACATAGTAAAGGCGTTCATTGCATACTAGCTTTTATTCGGGAGGCGGTGGAGATACATCAACACAAGTTCGGATTTGGAATTGAAATACAGAGTTGCATGGTCTGCAGGATTGCTAATGTTGGAATCATCATGATGATACGAAAGAATAGAAAAGTACTTGAAAAACACGAAATTTCTGACATGACTCTTATCAAAAGGCTTTCTGTAACATAATCAGTGACTGCAAGCATCAAGTAAACTTTGTTGAGTTGTCAAGCTATACATGTCACGAAGCATCAGATGATAGATCTAGGATCAATAGTTTTTCTTTCTACCTCGATCTGGTCCGTTTTCAACCAGCTTCCTTTTCGCCATCCCTAGTAAATAGTGAAATATCGTACACTGCCTATCCAACTGTGTTCTCCCCCTTTGCATTGGCATGCGTCCCCTTATGGGAATTGACAGTTTGGTGTGGGTTGAACAACGAAATAAAGCGTGCTACAGATAGAATAAGGAAGAACAAACAAACGGGGCTTGTATGTAGAAAGTAAAAAAAGAAGAAGGTACAAAAAGAAGAAGAAAGCCGTCGGGGCTGCACAGATGAGAGGAAGGGGTTGTGGTATCATGCGTACATAATTTACATGTGAGTAGAAGACAAGTAGAAATTATATGAAGCCTTGTGGGTGATGTGTTTAAAAGGGAATATGTAAGACCGGTTGTGAATCGGCGAGATGGTTGAAGAACCAGGGCATCCGATGGTGTATTAGACACCTAAGCCAGTAGTATACACTATTGGACTAAGATGTTGGTAAGTAAGATGTCGTAAGGCCGTTAACGTATAGCGAGACGTGGGACGGTTTAGGGCGAGAGCAAACGATGATGCCGTATATAGGAAATGGTGGAATCAACGAATCGAAGAGCATTTAGTTTGCTTTTAACGACGTCTTGGGCTCAACCCAGTCGTTTCAGTAGGGAGCCAGATCACCCTTTACAACGCGAACGGCGTCGCATGTTTGGCGTGGGCTTCCTGGAGGGCTGCATTGACTGTCAGTATGTTACATAGATGTGTGTATTAGAAGAACTTACTGTCAAGAATGCTGACCTGCCCGGTACGGTCCATGCATGCAAGCTGTACACTGCTGCCGTCGACGAGGTCCAATACCACACTATTGGGGAGCTCTTGAACCTCAACGTCAGGAATGTATGGTGCTCGGAAATCGCTCAAGTGATAGCGCTTGGTGCCCTGAGCAGTACGGCTACTCTGTGATGGGAGTGCACTCAGAATAAGGAAACCCTGTGAGTCCAGGCACATATTGCGTCGTTTCCAGAGCAAGTTGTCAGGAAACTGCACATTGACGTCTCCCATGAATGAGACAATGGTAGGAGGTCCAGACGTCGCAGGGCGGACTTGCTCCTCTTGGACGGTTGGTGAGAGAATAGTTGGAGGGGTAGTTTTGCCACGAGAACTAGAAAGAGATGAGAGGCGGCGCATAAATCGACCAGCTCGGGACTTCATCTTTTCGCCACTGGACTTGGTCTCGTCACCAGATACGGAGCTCTCAGTGGTGGCTGAAGGAGAAAGGACATTTTCTCTTTCACGGCTGAAAGATGATCGACGGCTGCTAATTGACAGCCGTTTACCCTGGTGTGTCGAGGGCGGGCGAGTTGGAGATTGAGAGCCCTTGGGAAGGACATCAGACGAAGGAGATGTGAGAGATTTGCGGCGGTCGTTGATAAAGTCTCTGACCACGCTGAGCGATGACCGACGAGATTGGTCTTCTTTGTCTCCGTTGTTATCGTCCTTTGACATCCGGCGTTCGACTATGGTCTCCTTTGGTGGCTGGAAGGCTGGAGGTGACCAGACTGGCGATGCCCTTTGGTGATCTACCAACAAGGGTGACTCCTGAAGTTCCACAGGGTTAAACTCGGATAGATCTTTAGCAGGCTCGAGCGATTTGGCCGCATTCTGGCTGGGATCGCGGACTATTCTGGCAGTAACCGAGATCGACTCTGAACCAGGAGAGCCATCGTTTTCCAAGGGATTCGCTTCGAACACTGACAAGCGACTAGCTACCGACGTTGAGCGCCCTCTCCGTGTTTGTCTAGATCTATCGGGCGACTCATCGCGTGAGCCGGATCGTGAGGGAGGCGTTCGAAGGTTTGAACGATTGATAGAACTGGTTCGGTCTACCACGGACGGAGATCGAGACGGCTCTCGACTTTTTCGCACGGAGAAAAACGCCGAAGACGGCCTCTCTCGAGCGGAAGCAGTAGGGGCGGGGCTAAGGGTCTCGCCAGTGCTGGCTGAGAGCTTTTCTAGCGCTTTAATGCGCTGTGAAATACTCGATCCCACCGTACCCTTTCTGGTCAAGGTAGGGCCACCGGGCTGCTGAGCAATCTTGTGCAAGTAAGCAGCTCCTCCAGAACTAACAGATCGCGCCGAGCTTGTAGTGACATCGCCAGGTGCAAGAAGCTTGCCATGTACAGGATTCGAGACAGTTCGGGAAATGACAGGAGATCGTTCGCTCTTGGTTGGACTGGGGAACACTGGGGTGACTGGACTCTTAGCAACAGTCATAGGCTTCGCTTCATGAAGAGTCGCCACGTGTAGCTCGTCCATCAGGTCCTCGTCGTCAGATAGAGCGTCTTTATCTTCCGTCAGGTGTGTTTTGATCGGCTCGATGTTGGCTTTGCGCTTTTGTTGCTTCGGTTCCGATAACTCAACCTCTTCTCCGCTGTTGTCTTCCTTCTTCTCCGCAACTTCTTGGGTGACAATGGTTGGCTTGTTCTCTCCGATTTCTTGATGAGGAGAGTTGGAGCCCGATGATGGAGCTGAGTTCGCTGCTGATCGCAAATCCTGTGTCGAGAACTTAGATTTGGGAATCTTCAAGGCAGACGTTGTAGGAGATAGAGGTTCGTCAACTTTGTCGACGTTGGCTGATGCCTCGGCAGCCTCGGGCGTTTTTGAGATACAGTCGGTTGTGGATTTATTATCGTTTGCGGGCGCGTCTGCTGGCTTTTGGGGAGTGCTGGTATCAGTGTCGGGCACGGGGTCGAGGGGTGCATCCTCGAATTGCTCCTCATCGTCGGACGGCAGATTATCGCTGACCGGCGCAACTGCTGCAACGGAAGCCATTTCGTCATTTGTGATCTGTGCTGAAGCTTCTTCGACGCCAACTTTCTGATCTTTATCATGGTCATGCGCATCCTCGTCTTTAGGGTGAAGAGTGTCGTCGGTAGATTCAGAAAGAGAAGAGGCCTTCGTGGAAATCTCGGGCTCAGACGATGCAATGACAGGGCTATCAGGGTGAGAATCGGTCTGCGCAAGATCAGACGATTGGTCGGCATTCGTAGAGGCCAAAGAGCCATCTAGTCCGATTCCTGAGTCGGTGTTCGACATTGACGGCTGATTCAATTCGTTGCCTTGTTGGCTTTCGTTATCTTCAGCACGATCTGTAGATGATCCACCTTCACTGGGTCCTGTAATTTCGAGAGGCGGTGACGCGATATCAGCCTCGACCGCCATATCCTTCTTTTTCTTTTCCCGAAGCTTCATGGCCTTCATCAATCTTGCCTTCTCAGGTGAAATGGTCGGTTTCGCAGGTGGTGGTGTGGGTAAGATGACAGAACCAGAAATCGAAACTCCAGAACTTGTCGTGGGTCGGTTGAGCTCTGTATCGGTGATCTGCAGTTCGTCCTGCACAGGCGGTGTGTCCTTGTCCTCGGTAGGAGTATCCTCGGTAGTTGCAGTATCGTCCTTGCTCTTCTCCTTCTTGGATCCCTTGCCAAATAACTTAAAACCAGAAGGCATCTGCGATACAGGACGATATGAGCCCGCAGTACGAGGTCGGCCGCTTGTTTCAAGCGATGGGCGGGGGCCAAGCTTGACTTTTGGCTTGCCGTAATTGTACGAAGAATACGGGTACAGATCCGGTCGCCCTGACTGTGATGACAATCGTGGGAGAGCTTCTGATTCACCAGATGAAACAGGTCTATCGTCAGCGCCGACAAAGTTGGGGACTTCCGACGTTGACGCATCAGTGAATTTACTTTCCTCTGGAGATTCAGCGAGCTCCGAGTTTAAAGTGACTGGCTCTGTAAGGAGAGAAGGGTCGTGGCTTGTCTTGGCCGTTTTTGGCCGAACTTCACCATCATCGTTCTCAGCAAGCGACTGGCGTTTGGTGGCGCGCTGCTGTTGGTCGTCCTCTTCCTCCTCCGCAATCTCCATCAATCGTCTTCGGCGCAACGAGCTTGTAGACGATGAAGTGGAACCCGAAGCGGCATGCAGAGAGCAAGCTGCCGACAGCCTGGTATCTCTAAGCTCCTTGGCGTCGGTAATTTCAAAGATGGTATCGTAGGGGGAGAATCGATCGCAAACGGCATTGAAGTGAACAGCTACTCTGGCTACATTTCGATAACAAGTTAGCACACTCCACGAACCCGCACTCTAGGAACAAAGAAGGACATGTGCAGGGAAGGTGAGTGGCACCAGTACGGACCTTGAATAAGACGAGAGCAATCCTCGGGCAGGTACTTGATCAAGACATTCCTCCTTCTGTATCTTAAGAAACCGTACAGAGGGCTGGTATCTTCGTATTCGGTGACGTTATTGCGCACCTCGACGACGCCGCCTGAGCCACGACCCAGCAATTCGACTTCATCGCGACTCGCGTACTTGAGGAGGAACCTGAAGACGAAAGTTAGCTCACAACTGATTCCTGATAAAAAGCCCAGGATTTTTTTATCATACCATCCTCCAGCTTCAGCGACAGCGGCCTCGTAGGCTTCCTGGACCTTTGGGTCGTCCAAGCCATTCAACGACATGATGTCTCTATCGCCACCAGGTCAAGAAGTAAGGAAGTGAGGGGGGAGAAAATTAGGAAACTGAGAGCTGAAAGCCTAGGTTTGCACCACAGGCATATGGAAACAAAAGATGAAATACTAATTAAAGAAACAATGAGTGAAAGGAAGAGAGAGAGATAGGCAGAAGAACTGCAGATCGGCCGACAAGATCAAGAGTCGATATCGATCGAGACAGAGCCAGAGCCAGAGACCGAAAACGAAGCCCAAAGGAAAAGGAAAGAGAAATGAAGCTCTCCCGAAAGACGGGGGAATCTACCAAATCAGTCGAGTAGAGTAGAGTAGCAGAGCTAGACCAGTCCAATATATTTCGGGGTCTTTCTCTTTCAGTCGAGCAAGAAGCGTAACGGGTGGGATGGATTGCCTGGTGGGTTTTCCAATGCGGGTCAAGGGGCGGCAGCACCAGATTTCAGGGGCAGAACTGCCAACCTACATGGATTAATATCGTAACCATGGGTTGATGACAAGATTAACTAGGATGGCAAGATTTGTTTCGTTTGTTCTTTGACGATGCGCCAGCCAATTCGTCAGGCAGGTCGTGCGATCAAGCGCGAGTGGCAGTGAATCAATCAGTCTCTGGGAACCCCTTGATGCATCAATCTTCAGAAAGAAGAAAGAATGAATGTTTTGTCTGAAGAATGGAGCCCGTCGTTGTCGACCCCGTTTATGCCGATCAATAGTAGTCACTGATCAAATTGATGAAACCTGGTGGTAACAAAACCAGATCGGGAATGGCCAACAAGTGCTTATATTAGCCTATTCCTACTATGGCAGCATGGGTTCGAGACACAAACAAGAAGAGCAAGTCTACAGAGGAAAGGATCACAACAGTAAACGACAGAAGCTGGCTAGTCTCTGCTTATAAGTCGTCACTGACGTGACTAAAATGCAAACTACTCGATGATGATGTCTTGTCAAAGTGTAAATCACGCGCCAACCAGACAGGTGGTTTTGTACTGGAATGAAGGATGGATAGCGTCTTGTCCCATTTTGGGGATGGGCTAATTTCAAGACATCTAGAACGAACCAGCACACAAGCACAGTATGACAAGTGAGGTGTATGTGTTTCTGTCTATCATACATATGTCGCGCATAATCACAAGGATAAACAGGATAGAGACTTGAAGCCTACTAAAGTGTAGATGGGAAGAGAAATGGTGAGAAACGAACCTCGAATTATTAGTTAGACGAGATGACCATCCGGCCAAGGCGGCGTTTCCCCCCTTGCTTCAGTACAAGCAAAACATGCATACACTTTCTTGAACTTTCCAGCTGCAGAGACACCATTTAGTTACTGCCCACCTAGATATTAGTTACATGACTCGCACAATTCACGAGATATGGCACCGACATAAGCTACTAGCCAAGATATCTAACTTGAGTTTCGACTTATTAGGTAGGTAGGTATTATAAGTTAGAGTTCCAGTTCCAGCCACTCGAGTAACCGAGCACCTCGCAGAACCAGAACCCAAGCTCCCCTCCCGCTCCGGCTTCTCCACTGTGGACTAGCACAGTCCAAACAGCTTTTAACGTTGATTCATTCTTGTTCCTGCATTGTCGATTCGGAAGTGTTTGGGGCTATGGAAGGCATATGGCTAGCCAGGGGTAATAGCAAAAAGAAGCAAGCAAAATAAGGAAACAGTCTAAACGGCGATACCGATGCCGATACCGATACAGGTTAAACTGTCTGACTGGCTGCACGCCATTTCCCCCCAAAACTCATCTCGATTGTACGACACTTGTTAGTCCTAGGAAATTGCCTGGCCGGTCCCAATTACAGTTCAAATGTTCGCACTACAGTGTAGTGGGTGATGTTGTAATTTGCAATCAACGTTATGGGGCCTGAGGGCAGACTAGCGATTCAGTGTTAATTTCTGCTACTGCCCGGCTAGAAGCATGGAAGCTCCTATCGAAGCTGCAAGGAACAACAAGTTAGTGGTAAACCTACCTAGATCCTGGCACAAATCTTTCCGTATTCTTTCAGTAGGTATATACATTTAGACATTGTCCACAGATCTTCAAAGTTTGCTAGGTCTTGTTATGAACTTCACCAGGGTGCAAAGTGCATCCGATACCGTCGATATTATTCTTTCGTGATCATATTCGTTTTCTATGGAGCAATGCACCTCCACACTAAAGACTGTGCGATGCTCCCATCGTGCATGTAAGGCGTTTCTCAACTACTTAACGGGCAAAACACTACAATATTACTCGGGCTCCTTCAGCTTTGCGTGAACCGAGCTGTGAGACGAAACCCGTAAGAGCACCTTCGCTTGCATATCATGTCAATCCCTATCTTGCAGCTTGCAGTGTACGGATAAAGGAGGCAGTATCGTGCCAAACACGCGGTGAACCACTGCGTCCATATTCCATTCTCATAGTGCTCGACAGTCCTTTTGCTCTGAGACCATAGAAAACTAGCTTGGCTTCTGTTTATAATGCCATATGTTTGATTTCTTATCCCTGAATTATTCCTGCCCAGAAGCCTTCTCTTTCTCTTCCACCGGCTTCTCTTCTACAGGCTTGTCTTTCCGAGCCTCCAAAACGGCTGCCTTATTCAGTATAGGCACGTCATCTGACTTAGGATCTGCAACATGGGGAGGTTCTTCAGTCACTATGTCGTCCAGAGACGTCGGTACAAAATTGCCCTCCTGAACAGCTATAGGAGGTTCGGATTGGGGCGCGTTGCTGGTTGCTGATACACCGACGGCAGGCGCTGTACCCTCTGCAATTTTTTGTTTAGTCTCGCTGACAATCTTGTCCGCTTCACTGACCTGTGACGCCGCGCCTTCCACTTCTACCACAGCTTCCTTGTTTTGATCAAGCCGAACGACCATACAAGACAAGTTATCAGTGCTGAAGCGGTTTAGCGCATAGTCGACAAGCTGCTTTGAAGCTGAGATAGGGTCCTCCACGTTACGGACAAGGTCAACGGCTTCCTGGTCGCTGCATACGTCCCAGATCTAGATTGGTTAGCTGGTTGATCCTTATAATCAGGGGCACAACTTACTCCGTCACAGGCAATAATGATGAACTCGTCGCTATCGGGCTGGATGACCGTCTCAGTGGTATAAGGATGGCCCGTAACGAGCTTCTTCATGTAAGCATCGCCAAGGGCACGAGTCACAGCCAATACGCCATTGACACGATTGTTGAGAATCAACCCGCCGGCAGCGGCAATGCGTTTGCCTTCAACCTCGTCGCTACCCTTGTGATCGTAAGAGAGTCGTAGAGCCTTTCCACCTCGACAGAGAACGATGCGGGCATCGCCAACATTCGCAGTGTACAGTACGCGCTGCCGTCCACTTCCCTTGCCCTTTGAATTCGTGGCCTTGGTCGCCTCTTCGTTGGATGCTACATCGTTGGCCTTATCCATTTCGATGGGCTCTTCTGGTTTGGCGGACTTGATGGCGGATCGATCGTTTGAGGCCCGATCCTCCCAGCGCAACACTGCAACCGCCGCGGTGCAGCCGCTATTCTTAAGCGGAAGTTTTTCAAGTTGCGCATCAGCGGCTGTAAAGGCCTGGTCTAAAACTTCAGGAATCAGAGCATTAGGATTCTTGCGTATGATATCCTCGAGGATAATATGTAGTTTTTTGCCACACCAATCGGCAGCGAATGTACCGGCATGCCCATCAAAGATAGCAAAGTAGCCATTGTCCGACTCAACCATATCAGAAGTGACCAAGTCATCTCCTTCCGGTTTATCCTTTGCCGATGTGTCGCTTAAAGCTGGAGTCTGCACAAAATTGTACAGGAAAGCATGAGTATCTTCCATGGTTCGGCGGCATTTCTTGTTCCTATCTTCCCAAACGCCAACACGAAACGTAGATTTGGGTCCAGGCATGGAGTCTCCGGCAGAATTATTATGTTGGCCCTGAGGAACCGCGAGAGCGGGATCCTGCTTGCCGAGTTTCTGGAGAGATGTCTGCGCGCTCACTTCAGAGCCCCCGCCACGACTGCTCTGAGAAGAGAAGTTGAGCGAGTTCTTTGCAGAGGCCAGAAGACTGCTAGCCCGGCTACTGACGCTGCTACTTCTGCGCTTCTTGTCGCTCGGTCCGCCAACGTCCTGGCGAGTTGGTGGGCTGCCATTTCCGCTACGTTTTTCACCGCTCGCAGCCTGATCAGTTGTCTTGATGGGAGCAGGGGCAGTCAAGCCTGAGCCGGGCTCGGGAGAAGGGGATTTGTCGGATTTTGAATCGCTCTCAGATTTGTTGCCCGCTGAGTTGTTGGAACTGCCGCCAAACATTCTATTCAGCAGACTTCCTCCGGTCGAGGAGAGACTGCGACGCTTGTTGCTCGCCAGCTTGTGGTAGGATCAAAGTAAAGCTAGGTGGCGTGGCACAGACGGATAAAGTTGCCAGCACGAGTGATGCCGTTGGATGTTGGGTATGTTTGTATCGTCCTTGGGAGTCTTAAGTTGTGTATGGTTACTACACGCAAGCCGTTGCGGTAACAGCTGGAAAGTGTATCGTTGTGGAAAACGTAGGGGGCGGGGTGCTGGTCGGAACCAGCTTGGCGTCTATGATTCGTTGGCGCAAGGATGGCCTGGAAGAGTTAGAGAACTTAGATCTAAACTTGAGCCTATGCTGCCAAGCATCAACGGATGAAGAAATGGAGAGGATATGGGGATTGCGATGTAAGATGGACAGATATCGATGATGTAGCTAAGCGCGCGTATCGCCGATAAGCTTGCTTCCAGCTGTCTTCACTTCAGTGTGTATCAGTTGTAAGACGACACATCCGAGGCGTCTCAGCTAACAGACAGCAGGGTTGTAGGTGAAGTGAAACAACATTCAAGCTCGTTTGGGTTATGTAAATGTGTAATGCTTCATAGCTCAAGTATCGGAGACCAGAGGAACGTGACGTAGACGCCACAAGGGAATGGCTGCATTGGCGGGGATGGTGATGAACTTACGTACCTGATGATGAAGACTGAAAGGAAGGGTATTTCGAGGGGAACAAGACGAGCTGGGAAATGCTCAGAGGGAAGAAGAGGATACCCTGCAGAAATGAAATGCTGAATAGCACCTAGGGATCGGTTAAGTTATGGCTCAATACAAGACGGGTAAGTGCAGAGTCGTGTCGTAGTTGATGAAGAGTTGGCTGAGACGTTCCATCAGTTAGGCAAGTAACCTGGGACTAGCTGAGTGAAGCAAATGGATTGGCGAGCTACCCTGATCAAAAGACAGGGCGAGTGGGGGCGGGGGCCCGACCTTGCGCTTAGTTGGCCCCAGACCATCACTGGTTGTTGGCCACTGACGTATCAACGCTTTAGTGACGTTCACTGGCTCGTGAGCGCGCAGCTTAGCGCTTTGTAGACAACCTAACTGGATCTTGATCCATGATCACCGGGTGGGATCCATAGGATTTGATCTTCAGGACAAGTCAACTCCAGAAGATAGATGGCCTCACAGCCGCGGAAAACTTGACATTGCTTGGTTAAGAAAAAGAAGGGGGGGAAACATTAGACAATTATATCATATTGAACCCGCTCTTATGCCATCTACTAATTTCTAGATATGTTCTTAGCTTACAGAGTAGATCTTGCCATTCTACTACTACCACTTGGATGCATACATACTATATGTCGAACCCTTTTTTTCCCCATGTTATAGTGAGGATCAAAGCGAGTGATACATTCTATTCATAGTACAGAAACCAATCAAACCGCAGTGACCCCGGGACATCCGGGGACTAGAATGTACAATCTTACAATTCGCTGAACAGACCGGGTTCGGTTTATCATAATCTCATGAGACCAGCCTGTGGAGTAGCTCGCTGTACACGTGTGTAACTCCGGGGCTGCCGTCGAAGCTGATGCCCAGATCATTGTCGTCCTATCCGGTATAAGTAGTCGTTTGATATGCCGATAGAGTGGACTCCGTCAATGCATGAGCGTGATGCCTTTGTTGTAGAACAGCCGCTCGGCCTTATGCAAATGCGTAAGAAGTATTCCGTATTAATTGACATCAACCAAAACAAAACGCAGACTCAGCAATGGCCCGCCTGATAAAGCAAACTTACACCAAGTTCAACATGTAAGTTTGATGTAACTCCAACGATACCTTGTTACGGTACATACCGTGAAACATCTAATCTGCCAATGATATTTCTAAACACAATTCGCAAAACGGCGAATATCGTTTCCTATAAAACACAAAAAAGGTTGAAAGTTAAGAATTAAGATACAGTGCTCCGGACACCAATGCACCCCGGCAGACATAGCGCCATGAAGTCGCCAATTTCTCCCACGGCCCTCAACAAGCTGTTTATCAAGTGTGTTACCTTGCTGTGGTCCGACTGATTGATAGACAAGCATTTTACCTGACACGATCGGGTTGACATGTTCTAAACAAAACACCAACAATCGCCTGTCGCTCATCTATTTCCGCAAACTGTCCAGTCTTGCTTGGAGATCATCGTCGACTGGGTCACCACCGCCGCCGCCACCGCCGCCGCCTACTGCTTGAGCAATCTTGCCCTCAGGAACGGCTGCAGTTCCTAATGCGGTAGGGGTTTCACCAAGCTGTGGAAAAAAAGGTCAGTAACAGATGTCGCAAAGTGTGAAAGTGGTCTCGGCTTACTGCTTGATTAAAATCAACGCCAATCTCTTCCAGGACTTGCTCTACCACCTCGTCACCCTCTTCCTCAACTCCTACATCCATGGCATCGTCGAACACATCGTCCATGACCTCCGATCGCTGATCCATTATGTCGTTTTCGCGCTCGAATTCCATGGCGATTCGCTGGAGCTGGGGAAGGTTCATCTGCTTGTTCATGCTTCCCAAAGCCCTGGTGGCACCCTTCATAGCCTGCATCATATCTTCGTTCGTTCGGTATGTCTATTGGTGGCATTGCCAATCAGTCTTCGTGCTGTCTTTGTTCCAGACGCAATTGTTAAATACCTGGAGGCGCAGTGAAATCTTTTGTAGTTGACTGCGCATACTGTAAAACTTCTCGACGTATCGTCTCGTGCGAACCAAGTCTTTGGCTTGGATCTTGCAAGCTCCCATTTGTCCATTCTTGGCGCTTGTCTTGATTTGTTGGATAAGGGTCTTTTCTTGCTTCTCCAGCTTAACTCTCGTCTGGTCGAGTTCGCGAATGGCCTTATCGAGCATACGCTGGTTTTTGCGCAGACGCTCCGCAGGCGTCATGCGCTTTCCAAACGCCCATTCCAGGATCTATGCATTGAGCGAATTAGCCATCATGAGCGCGCTATGCGGTTGCGCGACACCGCTGCTCTTACATTCATGGTGAGCGGGGCAGTGGTCGTGGATCGGTGAAAGAAGATGGAGTGATGGGAGAAGGACGTCGAGATATCCGCAAGGAGGAACGAGACTCTTTGAAATAGGTAGTAGATTAAACAGGCTGCCGTGAAAGCGAGGCAGCAGGAAAAAACCTAAACCCAGATGCGTGATATGGATTGGCTTGGCCTTGTCGTCGTCGGAAACTAGGTCTCTCTACGTAATCGGTCAAGTCTGGGTCAGCCTTGGTAGACCAGGATAAGATAAGAGCCCGCGTGGTCCGCGCACCGTCGCCAATCAAATCGGGCATCGGTACGTAGCAAAAATCATGCAGAAGTGGAGCCATCGTTGACTGAGTTGTTCGCCTCTTTCTGGACACCCGACCGCCATCATCACGTAACAGCGCAGATTCAACCCTACTTTCTTCTCCTGCTCTTTTCACGAAATATGCCGCTCGAACTTAACCTCACCCCTTCAACATGAGTCAAGACTACTTCAGCGGTAACGGTAAGGGCAAGGCCCGAATGCAGCAAGAGACCGATTCGGATGGTGATCATGCCAATGCGCCGAACAGCAACCAAACTTCTCCGCCTGCCGATTCTTCCCGTGTTCAATATATGACCGTCGGTAATGGTATGGCATCCGAACATGCTGCCCGCCTCCAGAACATGCTCGACATCGACTCTGGCTATGGCGGAAGTATAGCTGGCGATGAGCAGCGTTCCATGGCTTCCGCTGCAGCATGGGACATGGCTATGCATCATGACCGGCCTGCGTCAGGTGCTGTTCACCAGATGTGGTATAATGCCCATCGCGCAACTCTCGGTCGCTCTATCAACAAGGTACTCGAACTTCTCGAAAATCTCCGAGAGATGAATTCATCTTGGCCCGCCCATTACCCCTCGGTTCAACGAACACGCCGCGACTCCTCCGAAGCCCCTCGACCTGGTCTCGCCCATGCGTACACAGGCATGGACGGTATACCATCATCACCTCACCACCCTACCTTGCGACGTTCTATGACTACCGTCGAAGATAATTCTGCCGAATCGAGCCGAGCCGCCGAGAATCGATCGACACCCGAACCACGACTTGTCTCACCTCAGATCGCCCAGGAGTTTTCCGTATTAAAGTTGGATCTCAAGCTTGGTGCTCTTCACCAGACCGAGCTTGTACACTCGCTTGAAAAGAGTTCGATTGCCGCGTTGCTTGATGGAAAGATTAGCACCAGCATCAAGCATCTCATTGCCCTCCGCGAACGAATTGAGGATACCGCCAGTAAGGTACTTATCACTGGTGATCTCAATGCTGGCAAGTCGACCTTCTGCAATGCTCTTTTGCGTCGCAAAGTCCTTCCTGAGGATCAGCAGCCTTGCACTGCTATCTTCTGTGAGGTGCTTGACGCGAGAGAGAACTCGGGTGTGGAAGAGGTGCACGCTGTGCACAAGGACGTTCCCTATGATCGAAATGATGAATCGACTTACGACGTGTTCTCCTTGAAGCAGCTGGAAGATATCGTCATTGACAATGAGACATACACCCAATGCAAGATTTATGTTAAGGACAGCCGAAGCATTGACGAATCGCTGTTGAACAACGGCGTGGTGGACATTGCTTTGATTGACGCCCCTGGTCTCAACTCCGACACAACCAAGACGACAGCTATCTTTGCTCGACAGGAGGAAATTGATGTCGTCGTTTTCGTTGTATCCGCTGCCAATCACTTCACACAGTCTGCCAAGGAATTTATTTGGGCTGCCGCGGCAGAGAAGGCTTATATCTTCATTGTTGTCAATGGATTTGATGTTATCCGAGATAAGAAGCGCTGTGAGAAGATGGTGTTGGACCAGGTTGCTGGGCTTAGTCCCCGAACACACAAGGAAAACTCGGAACTCGTACACTTTGTTTCGAGTAATGCTATCCCTGTGGGTCCATCACCTCCGGGAGGCCCTAGTGGTGGCGGAAGCTCAAGTGGAGGCTCTGGTGACCCTGGGGATGGTGATGACAAGGGCAAGGGTAAGGATCTTGACAAAGTACGAGATTTCGAGGCTCTTGAACAATCCCTGCGAAGATTTGTGCTTGAGAAACGTGCACGGTCGAAGCTTGCACCAGCTCGAACTTATCTTCTCAACATCCTGAACGACGTCAACACCCTCGCGACAGTCAACCAGGAGGTTGCTCAGTCAGAATTGGATCGAGTGACCAAGGAGCTTAAGGAGCTTGAGCCTCAGCTGGAATCCAGTCGAAGGGCACGCTCTGAGGTCAGCGAGAAAGTGGACGCCAATGTCGAAGATACATGCAAGGAAGTTTACGATTACACTCGCAACACTCTTAACTCTGCCATTCTTCATTCTGGAAGCAGTCATTACGACGTACCTTACCCAGGTATTTGGAGCGCCTTCCAGTATGCCGAGGACCTCAAAGAAGCCATGCTCTCCCGCATTGCTGATTCCGTGGCGAACTGTGAGGAGTATGGTCGCGGCAAGACAGTCTATGGTGTCAACGCTATTAAGCAGCTGGGTATTCTGCATGTCGGCGATGAGTTCCAAAACCTCCAGTTCCGACCTG
Source organism: Fusarium sporotrichioides (assembly GCA_019054645.1). Taxonomy (NCBI): domain Eukaryota; kingdom Fungi; phylum Ascomycota; class Sordariomycetes; order Hypocreales; family Nectriaceae; genus Fusarium; species Fusarium sporotrichioides. The sequence continues at coordinate 1,892,211 of JAHKNS010000002.1, read as the reverse complement.
ATGTCATGTTCCGCCGCAAGCGCGATGCCCTTGCTCGCCAGGTTGATATCCCCACAGAGATGACCGACTTTGTCGACTGGACAACGCTACTGCAGCGACAGGAGAAGTTCGCCGGTACCGGTATGGCTCTGACAGTCGCTGGCGCAGTGGTGCCCCGAATGATTGGAATGAACACATGGATGGACCAGGCCATTACAGCAACTCGAATTTTGAGCAACGAGAATCTACGCCAGCTTATCATCCCTGGTATTCTCGTGGCTGGTAAGTGAATTATAAACATAATCGATTACACATTTGCTAACTGTGTATAGCTGCTGCCGCCTCGGCCTATGTTCTGCAGCAAATTCCCAATTCTCTGCCCCCTCGTCTTGCCACCAAGATCTCTAATCAGCTTGCTGAGATGGATTATGTTCACACCAACGCCGCCCGCATATCCTCGTCTGTTCGCAAGGTTCTTCGTATCCCTGCTGACAACCTTCGAGTCGGCCTTGACCAAAGCCTTAAGGATCTGAGTGCCAAGCGCGAAGAGACTGTCAAGGTCAAGGGCGAGAGCGAGCGTGCCTCCCGTTACTTCCTGAACCTGGTCCGCCAAAGTGATGATCAGCGCGTTAAGGTCGAGGCTGTAGACCTCGAGACCCCACCGCCTGGCATGCACTGATGACAAGGTATGTACCAGAAGGAACACGAGTCGTGGACGTATACGGTTGGGGTTCAGCGTTTCAGATCAAGATGAAAAAGATGAAAAAAACACACACCAAAAAGTACGGCGTTTAATTGGGGACGATCGATTGTATGTGTTATGCCTGATGAAAGAAAACGAGATGCTCCTGATTTGGGTTTGATATCAACTTCTCTCCTCACACCTTGTTAGCGCTCAGCAGTAAGAATTGACTATTGATGCCTCGTCCATTCTACTACTAAGAAAAACAAAACATCCAATAGAGTAAAAACATGTACAATAATCTGTATTTTAAGACAACATCGATACCACGAAATTCCAGTTCTCATAAGCTTGTCAAATTTGCCAACCTCACTTCATTGTGTCCACATAAGACGCCGCAGTCTTTCTTTCTCCTGGTCGCCTCCAAAGATACCGTCGATAGGCTGTCTCGCCAACTCACATATAGCTTGGCGATCTAGGCCGAAATGCTGCGCAACAAGTTTGTACTCGTTGGACAACGGGCTTCCAAATACACCAACATCGTCAGTCTATCATCAGTGTTAACCCTTTTCCATGTTTCAGCAGCTAAGAGAGAGCGTCTGGAAACTTACACTGAGTGATATCTTTGGTCCCTCAACTTCTCTCCAGTGGCCAAAGTGATGCCCCTCGAACCCGCCAAGGACCATGCCAGCTCTGACGTTACAGCTCAGGCACAGCTCTAAACACAATCCTCTTCTCGCAATCTCTTTCTTCGTCTTCTCATCCTCCCAGATCACATGGCCTAGACGGTCTGGCTCCCACAACAGCAGTGTACTCAATTCCTTCTTGGAGCCGCTGGCTTCAGCTTCGGCAAAATGAACGGTAATTCCCAATCCTTCGCTCTTCGCCTCTTGGAATACAGGTGTGAAGGCACCTATGTCGCCGTTAGGCCGGGCTGTCGGGTCACCACAGAGATCCAGGCCGACAACTCCTTGATTGCGGTATTTCAGGGCAAGCTCAAGTGTAGAGGCGGCCTGCTCAGGAGTATGCCTCCGGTCTATGGATAGAATGAGACGCGTGTGTAGCTGAGTGTTTTCAGACTCGAACAGTGAGATTGTGTCGACCAGGGTTGCGATATACTGCTCTGCTGAGAGTTGAGGGGTGCTGCGGGGTGTTGTTCGAAGTTCGAGATAGCATACTCCATCGTTGAGAAAATCAGTAAGAACAGAATTGGTAGTGTAACGAACAGATTCTTCGTCAGTGATGAGGTTGTATATGTAACTGCTGAAAAGCGGGAAGAAGCTATGAGCCAAACGACTGTTAGTGGTTTCCAACCAAAGGCGAACTTCTCATGGGGTTGATAGTCGGCGATTGGGAGATCTTACGTTTGCAAATTATAGTCATGTTTACCTTCTGGCATAACAACCAAAGGGTCACCCAGGTTTGTGTTGCCCGTCTCCTTCTTGCGAAGCCATATCTCGTGGAGAGCCTGGCGTGAGATGCTCCCAGTCAGATGTGCGTGAAGCTGTAGCTCTATTTAGTATAGGTACAATATGTGATAAGAGGACTAACTGACCTCAATTTTTGGTAGTTCGACGTAATCCATCATTGCCTATTTATGTCTCTCGGTAATTGGTCGCAAGATATGCAGTGTTACAGCACATAAGAAGATAGTTCCTGAGTGAGATGCACAACGAAAGATCGGCAGAGAAACACGAACAAAATCTCCTACCCTGAACCTTGTGTGAAGAATGACACCACCCTCATTACCTATCCCTGGATATCAGGGATCCGACTCATTACATCTACTCGAATAAGACTGCATTGTTTTAACTCAATAACTCGAACCCTGATTTTTGCCATACATCAATTATAATAGTACAAGTACACTAATCATTGAATGAAGCCATGGCTGCTGGGACAAGGAACAGTTCGTAGCTTGATAAAAGCTCACACATAAATCATCAATGATACATCTCTAATGAGACAAAATACATGTGAAACCGCCTTTCCTGGAGATGAGATCGCAGTCATTACCAACCCCACCCTATACTTTACACCGGTGACCATACGCCATGGATGCGTTACGCTTGTCGTCCCTTCCGGTTCAACCCAATTGCATCCGTCATGGGCTTCCGTCGGCCGTTTACGCCGTGAATAGATATTGTACACTTGGAAGGCCGTACTTCTTTTTATGCGGTCCAACAACGACTGCGCTCAGCAATAAAAGGCGCGCCGTCTAAAATCTCCCCTATACCCAGAAACATAAGGTCGAGGTTTTTTGTCGAATATGTGACACCAAGCTGATGGTTTACAGAGAAGGCTGGGCGGGCTTGCCCTCAAGAGCTGCGCCAACCTGATCGGCGGTGCTCTGCTCGGTGCCAGCAGTCAGAAGCTCGCTGCCGCTTTGTCGCATGTTGTACTCTTGCTCCATGGCAGTGAGTTGCTGGTCCTCGGCGAAAGACAGGGCAAAAGGGACACCGAAGAAGAGGGCCGATGTGGTAATCACCCAAGCACCCTTGCCGCTGAAAGAGAGAACGCTCCAGGCGGCGTTACCAACAGAGCTAGCCTTGCCGGAGATCCAAGAGCGAGTAGTAGGAGGTACAATATCGCGCAGCGCATATAATCGCTCAGCGAGAGTCTCATCTGAAGGGTCGTAGTCGGATTCGTTGGAAATCTCGGAATCTGGGGATCCAGTTAGTATACACGATATCGCAGGTGCGATTTTAAGGCGCGGGGTTAGATTTTACCAGTATCCGAGTAATCCTCGTCGTCCTCCTCAATATCAGGACCAGCCTGGCCGTGCTGGAAGTGCTCGTCCTCGACCTCAGTAAGGGTAACCATTTTGAATAATTGGAATGTGGGATGTGTTGGATAGAGAGGTTGTTCAAGATATTAAAGAGCCTGTCCAAGGGCTTTGCTGTGTGAAGGAGCCGTCGAAGTATAGCACCTTGAGTCTTTTGAAACTGAAAAGATCTGTCAATGCTATTGTTTAGCTTGATCGAGATGCGCGACTTTGTCAAAGAGTCGTAAAGCGAAGTGTAATTCTCTTGATGACTGGTTGCGGATGTTGACGTGCGTCACGATTTTTTTCTTGGACGTTGGTCGCTCCAAGCTTCAGTGCTCACATCCCCGGTTTAGCCGAAAATCGATTATCGGTCATCATCACGTGTTCATCTTACATCATGGCTATCACTCAATTAAGGTTCCTGGAAGTCGTCTTGCAACAATGGAAACGAATTGAGAGTATCACATTATCATGAAAGAACAAAATACGCTCGGGTGGTTGTACTTGACCATAGGATACAGTTAGATTTTAAAAGGAAGCCTTCCATAGTTATGTGCGAGTGAGTGGTATTGCTTTCCCTCCCATGGTGCTTCACCAATCATGATGGCAGGGTAGCTAAACGAGAATTCCAACTATACCTCAACTGCCAGTATTTGACTTACAGAATGCAAATGAGAAACATCGTGTGGTCGTCTCGAAGGGCCAAGCAATACTCTGAGGGCCGCTCGTGTCTCGCAATCATCGTCCTGAGAGCCACAACTATCCAGAGACCATTAGAGTAGGTTTCAGCAATATGACAACATTATATCGTCTAGATTTCCACAGTATGAGGTCGAAGATAAAAGAGAGATCTGTCATTTCAGCTGGTGCTAAATGACTGAGGGCCAGTATAAGGTTAGAGAGAGCTCGTATAAGCTAGGCATGACCTGTGGCACTATCACAAGCTCTTTCATTGTGTTTTCTTCGAGAAAAGCTTTCGCTTCCGATATGTGGTGCTGGTTTTGTCGTGATCTGGTCTGTATATAAAATATAAAGCTCAAGGAACGAACCATACATGCATCCTTGCAACTTGGTGGTAGATTTCTAGGCTCCTCGTAATACCTACCAAAGGCCTAGACTTTGTTCAACAGTGTCAGTTGCTATCCCGTGAGGCTGGGAACAAAATTCACGACAGGCTCAGGGACAACGAAAAAGAAAGGGAAACATCACATAGTGAGATATCGCATGCCCTGGGAATTCGAGAATACCCAAGAAGCTAAGATTATCTTGTTGAGTTCAGGTTGAACCGAGCCTCAAAACTCTATGAGACGTTGGTAGCGATATCCTATAAGCAGAGACACTAGTACGTAATATGTGTAGTCCCCTGTTCCAAGGGGGACAACACATGACCAACCTCTGATGGAGCTCGTCAATTGACTAAACCATTGGCAATTAAACATCTGGCATCGTGACCCCTTCTCAGCCCGTTTGGAAGCATTGAGATGCAGGGAGGTTACGTATACTATGCGGCATCGACAAACTTACTGGATTGGCATGACGAGGCGGTAAAAGCATGCCGGATTCAATTTACACAAGGGGTTTTGGGTTACGAGGCGTTGGAGGCCAATCGTACAGACACGAGCCTCGTGATCTCCACGGAATCTCACAAAAATTACCAAAGAATGCTGTGTGATGCTGTTGGTGTAACTTTGTGGACTTGTCGAGATCGTGATAGTCGCTATTGAGGAGCGGAGCGACAGGGACTAAACCGCCGATTGGATGATAGACATTGACTGGCGATTGGGTACCTGGCCAAGCCTCAGAAGATCAGGAACGATATCCAGATCTCCAGTGACAGTTGCATGAGAAGCACTAAGTACAGTACAGCACTGGCTAATCGGTACAGGAAACGTATCAAGGCCGTGAAGAAAGAGCTTGGGCCGCCGTTGTCGAGGCAAGTGCTGCGATCTGGGAAAGGAAGTTGATCAAGAGTGTAGGAGGCCTGCATCCATAGTTACACAACAGGCAATATACACTATCCATCTTTAACAACAGTATCAGAATGTGCCCTGCCGGCGCATCAAAGTTGTATCAACACCAGATTCTTGCCAGATTCTTCTCCTTCTTCTTTCGAACAAAGATGGAATTTTAGAATGTTCAAATTCTTGATCAACCCTGGAGAAAATATGCACCAGGTCACATTTGCAACCAGCACGTGTCTGTGCCGTCCATCTGCGTAAAGTCGACAGGCTGCTTTGATGTAGGTACCTATGCGAAGGGCAGGAGGATGATACTCTATCAAAACTCATACGACAAGTCCTCGATGTAGCCATGGGAATGTAGCCACCGTAATTGACGGGTACTTGACAACATATCAACATTATAAGCCTGGACCCGGTTTGCTAGTAAAAAAGATCCATCATCCAGTGACCGCAGCCTCCGGGTGATGTTTTTTATGTGCCGGTTCGTCAAAGCTACTAGTTACTTCTCCTCACCGCAAGACGCCAGCTATGGGCTCTAATTTCTATAGTGGACTGTAACTCGTCAAAGAGAGGGACAATGAAGCTATCGTGACTATGCACGGGCAACCCTGACCCCGGACAGTGTACCCCAAAAAAGAAAAGGCATCCACACGGGTCCGTTTCCAGGTGGTCTGGCTACATGATGGAGGCTGAAGCTCAAGTACGCAGGCGGTACCTGAGGATCTCCGGGGGAGCAGAGCCCAGAGCCAGCAGTATTTTCGGCCGGGTATGAGGGGGACGTATTACCCACAAACAGGGCAGCGTGGTCTTGATGGTGGAGTCGATTTCTTAGTAGTTATGATCCCTCAGGGAATATGAATGTCTAGGCGTTTCTGGGGGCCCTTTGATCAACCACTAGCTGCCGTCGTCGCGGAAAACTCTTCCCCAACATTCCACTTGGTGGCACCTTAAAAGTTGACCGGTTAGGTGCCAGTAAGGTACTGCAGGTACATGAGCAATACATGTGTGTAGTATCTAGGTATAGGAAGAATATGTTTCAAGAACAGAACAGAAGAGAGCAGAGCAATCAGGTTTTCCCAATGAGGAAACAGAGTACTGTAGACTGTGCCGAAGCTTGCCAGTTTGTCCCCAGGTTCGGCTAGTGGAGGGTTGGCCTGATTGGTTGCCTCTTTGAGTTTTTCCATCCAGGTAGGTGTAGACGCATCGTGACAACGGTGTGTATTCTATCTTGTTTTATTCTATTTTGATGTCCCGGCTTATGTGTAAAGTCTGTACGAGTATCATTGCACTCATCATACAAGTGATACTAAACACGAGAGGACCATCCAGTTGCCTCCTTTGAAACACGATCGGGAATAGCGGCTTCATGCGTACGCAAGCTGTAACTGCTATGATGCTCAGTGACAGGTAAGCAAAAATAGAAACTTCAAGGACAAGGTCCAAAACCAAATGGAAGCTCGAAAGAAGATGTGGGTAACACGTTCATTGTCGCATACGGTACGGTACCCAAAGAGGTCACAGTAACAGTGTGGAGACACGACAAGATGTACATATCACAACGGAGCACAAAAGTTCGTGACGTTCAGTAACCGTCAACAAGCGGCTGCCGGTAAAAACGTAAATATTGGGTGGATGCGAAGACGCAAATGATCATGATCATGACAGATTGGCTGGCACGTCATAGTCGAGGTCCTGACAGAAGTATGATAGACAACAATCAATAGTGGTCTGATATCTGACGGAGAAAAGGATTTGATGGTACTGGTAGGGTAGATTCCTGACTTTAGGGTATCTTGAACATTAAACTGTGTAGGTCACTACTACTACGTTGTGCGTTCTTTTTGATCCTTCCAAGACACAATAAGAAAGGGAGGCCAATTGACATAGACAGCAGGCACAAGTTGTAAAGTAAATATCGGATCACGAGAACCTCAACATCAAGCATCGTGAACATCTGGTCGTCAACAAATGCGCCTCACTCGCTGAACCGCCACCAATGAATGGATGATCTAGCCACACACCCCTAAAAACGGAGTTCGATATGTCTTATTTTTTTTCTTGTCCACCTCGTGACGCGTTTAAGAGATCCGTATCCAAGCGCCGGATGCGGGGTGTAAACTAACAAGGAATATTTGCTAACCAAGAGACGCCCATGACAAACCACAAGGGCCACGCACGAGACGGCGGGAAAGGAAAGCAACAAAAGAAGCAATAGCGAAAAAAGGATCAAGTACAGTGGGACACGAGGCAAGCACGCAATTCGCAGGTGGTTTACTGTACCGTAATGCAATGGATACCCTTTCCTCTAGAGGTTGGCCTGTACGTGTTAAAGTTGAGCGGTTGGACGTGCGATGCAACAAAGGGAAACAGTGGCTGTCGCGAGTGCTGCAAGATCAAGTAAATCGGGGGTAATGAAAATAGACGTGGGGAAAAAGCTTTGAGGTTTTTTCTTTTTCTTCTTGTCCTTGTGCCACAGCCCAGATCCCAAACTGGGGGAAACTGGAGCCCATGGGCAAAACCTGGGGGTAATAGAAATCCAGATCCAAGTCTAAAAGGCCTTGGCTTAAGGCCTTTGGCCCTTTTCGGTACTGCCGGTCCTCGGCCGTGTGGGGCTCTTCCCGGGGGAGTCCGGGGCCATCTGCTTCCTCCGTGTGGGTGCCGGCTCCGTTCCTTGTGGGACAATTATGCTCGTTTTGAGTGAAGACGAAGAGGGGAAATCAAGGTCAAAGCATTGATCATTGAGGGGGATAAACTGGAGTCTGGGGTATTGGAGAAAGAGAGTTCCAAGATGAAGAAGCTTGGGGCAGGCACCGCACTCCAGACACTTGGGCTACCTATTTCACTTCATTAGAGTCTCAATGGATCGATCCATGATCATGAGACACACAATTGAGGCCAGACCCAGACAGACTGAGTCTCTGCAAACTCTAGTTACCATGTTCTCAGTTATGCTGTGCAACTCTCCATCTTACACCAGAACTCCTCCCCATTTCGTGATGGACACAGCAAACACCTCGTGCTGTGGTCAAATGTTACTCGACGACCCCTCGACCCTCAACAATTGTGTCATTGTCATCATCGATGGCACGCCGGAGAATGGTACCTGTACGTAAGTACCGAGCCAACGGCCCCGCGTCGGCCGGAGAAAACCCTGTCAAGGTCCGGTTCTCGCATGTACTATGGTAAGAGACTCGAACCAACCGGCGTGCTGTGCTCTTGTGCCCTTGAACCATGGGGAAGGGTGTAAATTGGACATGGTAGGATCACTTTGCCAACGCACGTTTGCCAATTTCATGACCTTGACTGTATCCGGATCTGGGGGAATGAATGGATAGATGGATCTCGCTTCAATTGAAGTTGTTCCCCCTTGAAATCGAGACTAACTTAGTTCCTGGGCCTCGTGATCTTTCCCCTTTAATTCGGTCAACCCTTTTCAAGGTCTGGAAGTTTCGGTGAGTACTGGTTTCTTCGGTCAGGTGAGCTAGGTTTCTGTCTATTGTCTGGGGTATGAAAAGCTTTTTTTGGTTAGATTTTTCCAAACTTTGCTTGCTTGCTGCGGTAAGATTCAGCGCCAGCTTCCCGTCTGGGGTAGTGAGTCGTGTATTCTAATTCAGGTACACACACATACATTATCCCTTGGTTGATTGATTGACTGGGACAGACTCTGTGTCTGCAGAGATTGCAATGGCGTAGAAACGTGTTCTACTAACAAGCAAGGATTAATTGATGGCAAGTGAGGCATTCGCCGCCTGTTGGTAGACTTGGAACCAACCAAGGTGTATCCTTTCTTGGCTGATGCAAAACCCCAGCAATTATCTTACACAATGCAAACCTTGAGCTGACACAATTCTCGCCGTAGCGGTCCATTGAAGCCAGTTCAGTTTGAAAAAAATGCGTGATAATTAAATACAACGGGTCCGAAATGGATCCTAAATGGTTAATTGAAGCTAGCTGAACAGAACACGTTGTTCATTGTAAATTGTCGTTTATGTTGACGTGACTATATGGTACACCATGGCGAATAGAGACATTACAAACACATCATCTAGTTAACTAGCGATAAAAATGCAGATGAATCAGTATCGTGAGACATAGCTGTGTCAATATTTAGTTTTAAAACCCAGACAGCAACAGAGAGAAACGCAGTGAGCCGCATAGTGGGAAAAACCAGAATTCGAGGATCTGCGTGTCACGAAGTTGCCATTGACGATGACTCGCAGAGACAAGACCCAGACCAAACAAAGGTGGGCAAGGTGAGTGAATTGCACCATCCTCCACACCGTTTGGGTGAACGAAACAGGTTAACTGTGGGGTGCTGTTTGCATGCATAGCGCAGGCATAGCTTGCGTCGACTTACGTTATCGATGTCTGAGGATGGAGGAGGCTCTTTGCTTCGAGTTGGGAGTTATTTGTTTTAGAATGCAGTTGGCCTCTGAGGAGTTTGTGAGCCAAGTAAAAGACATGAAGGGTTGTGAATGTCTCCATCAGGTGAGAGCTGGAGTTGACAGATATTTGATCGTAGAGTTGAGGTCTACCAAGCGACTCTCCCATTGGCAACCCAACATACACTAACTCGCTAGTGATGTCAAAACGAAAATCTGGAGAAAGGCGGGCGGGATTCTATGGATGGGTACAGTTACGGGTACAATGGAAATTGCAGAGCCTCGAATAACCGGGCCTCCATCCCCCACCAAACACAGCATTCCTGGGGTCTGTCTGGTCTGTACTCTGCATGTATTTGGACGACAAGTCTCTGAACTGAACGGCCAGGAACCAGGCGCTTGGTCCAGGTCAGGTTCAGAAAGAAACAAGGGCTTCCCCCCTTGAGGTTTAGATCAGAGGCACTATTGAGTAATCGAATGGGACTTTTCTTCTTGTACACCGTGAGGTCATGATCACGATCGGAGGGGTGTTGCTGCAGTGTAGCCAAAACAAAATTCTTTCTTTCTCGACTCTTCTGGCGGGCTTAGTTTTAGCTGGGGAGGGAGGGATCCGCTTCAATTGAGATTTATTCAATTCCAGGAGTGGGTGGTACCAAATTGAGAATGCATCTCTGACCGACCGGGCCGGTTGCCTTTCTTTTTTGTTTGGTTTGGTTTATTTGATAATCACTTCTTGTCGTTGATACTGTATCACATTAACAACTTGGCTGGCTGAAGATGCATGAAATCGCCCGGGCAAGCGACAGGTAAACTTTTGTAGAGAGGCACGCTGCATACCTGCTAAAGTATAAGCCAGGTCAGCCGCTGAAGCGCTGTGGCGGGGTTGTTGCAGCACCTGTAAGAGTGGTTTTGACACCTATTTCTTTTCTCCGGCTTGCCCGGTGTCAAAGAGGCAAAACGGAACCTGGGCCTGGAGCTGTCGAATACACACCCGCCCGGTCTTATGCCCAGCCCAGTGAACTCCCAGCAGGGTCTGACTCTGACCCACAGGTAGAAGGGGTGTGTGTTCAAGGTGAGCGAGCGGGAGACCTTACAAGGGGATGTAGTTTTTTTATGGCAGCGTGACAGCTTTTGCTCGGTACCTACAGGCATAGGTACGGTGTAAGAGAAGCGAAGCGAATACTATTACTATTATGTTGACCATTGGGTTTGAATGGATGAGGTACGTACCCCCTTGAAAAGGTACCTCAGTACATACATCGTGGTGCACTTTTGGGTTCGTCGTTGAGAGACACTTTAACGCTGGGAGTATATAAAGCTTCCATCGCCAGTCCTATAGTCCCTTCAAAGTTGGAGAGATAAGTCACTTGACCTCTTTAGTCTTTTGTTTTTCAAACAATTTACCTTTTTGCATTGCTTCTCCTCACCTAAAAGAAGCTTTCTTCCTCTACCCCTTTATACCTCCTATCTCTATCTTTGTCTATTTAAAGATCCCACCACAGCACCCCTAGTTTGCTTGATCTTTCTGAGACCTCATCATCCCAAATCAACGTATCAAGAGAGCTTTTGTTATCTCTTGTCCTGACCGTCTTCAGTTTCTATTTACGACAGGGCTGACGGATGGCTGCGCTGAGTTCGTGCACTCCGTAACATGGTCCTGCGTTAGGTCCGACAATGCTAACCAGTGTCAGAACTATAACCAACCCTCCCTCTTGACTGAGAAAAGAAACACCAAAACACCACTCTCCACGTTATTCATTCTTTGAATAACTTCTTCTCGTCGTATTTTTTCTCCTAAAAAAAGGCCCCGCTACAAAGCTCGGCATTTCCGACTCAGAACTATTTTCAGTGACGAATTGATCGTCACGAAACCAAAACTTCAAGCCGGTAAGTAGCGGTTAAGTCTTATCTGACTATTATGGCACTGCCCCATCGTCATTCTCCCCTTATCGTAATGACTGGCCCCATTGATTGGCCTACCCCTTGATTTCTGCTACCCAATGATGAGAACACGAGAGCCGGCCCGGGCGGCTTACACCGGTATTTGGCTGCTCCGTATCAGAGATAAGCTCCCAGCTACGAGTTGAGGCATGCCTTTGAGTTCGGTTTGCAGCCGCAATTAGCACCCAGCACCAGCCTCCACAGCCAGCAATGAAGCGGCTTTCAGATCCGCCGATCTAGTGGCGTCCATGTTCAAACATGGACGCCCTGGAACGAGACCTGGAGTTTTTGGCATCGCGGGCGCAGTCAGCGGCCCCGTATCCATTACCAGTACTTTGGCTACTTCCCTGGCTGAAGTCGGATACGGGGATAGAGACGGTCAAGATTGTTATCTTCACCTTCTTTCCCGTTTGGTGTAGCCGGGATTGTCTATATAAGACAATCGAAGCTGGCCTCGATCTCGTTCTCATTCATTCCACCATCCCCACGTCTTTGTTCTTTTGTCCCCATCTTGCGTTTATACCGTCATAATCCACTTTACAAACCAGGCCATCTCGCCGAGATGGCGCCTATAACAGAATCGCCAACTGACATGTTTCCTTCTCAGTCTTTCCCTGAATACTCAGAACCTTCATCCAACATGACTGCTATCTCCGCCAACCCCGTGGCCAACGTCAAGGCCACTGAGGCCAGCCGTGGTCCTTCTCCCCAGCCCACTCACTTCTCCGTTCCTCTGCAAAATGGAAACGGCGGTAACGGTCACCGCATTCTGCGATCTGCCACCGTTGGCTACATTGCCCCTGAGTTCACTGGCAAGTCAGAGCAGAAGAAGACCGTCAAGTCTTTGATCTACGCTGCTGGCTACGTTCCTGAGCCCCAAATTGATGAGCAGATTGAGTGGTTCTACGAGAACCTCGGCATCGATGATGTCTACTTCGAGCTTGAGTCCCCCGATGTCATCTCCAGCCACATCACCTCTCTCTATGCCGCCAAGGTTGCTTCCTTCGCTCGCGAGGACAAGCAGGAGGAGATCCGACTGGACATGGAGGCTAACGACCATGCCATCTACATCGACACCAGTGTTGCTGGCCGAACCAACATCGCTGGTCCTCGTTACGAGGAGCGCCTTGAGGCCAAGTACATCGACCACCCCGGCACAAGCAAGTACCGTGTTGAGACTTTCCGATCTCCCGCTCTCCTGAGCCCCAAGTCCAAGGCCACTCTCCGATGCTATTTCGTCTACCAGTGCCGATTTGCTACTCCTCCTGAGGAGACCGACCCCAAGGAGACCAACCTCGACCTCATCGCCGACCATGGCTTCCTCCAGAAGGCTACTGCCAACACCAAGCAGATCTACCAGGACATCATTGAGCTCGCTGTCAACCGAGCAGGTCCCGTTATCGAGGTCTTCGACATCGAGGGCACTGACGAGAAGCGAATGGTTCTTGCTTTCCGCTCCCGCACTGCCCAGGGTCTCTTCTCTGCCCTCAGTGACCTTTACCACTACTACGGTGTCACCTCCACCCGAAAGTACCTCGAGCAGTTCTCCAACGGTATCACCGTCATGAGTGTCTACCTTCGACCTGCCTCCGAGACCACTGAAAACGCCGACCAGTTCTCCTGGGACGAGTCTATTGACCAGATCTCCAAGGAGGTCTCTCTTCTCTACTGTCTCCCCCACAACAAGTTCCACAACCTCTTCCTCGACGGACAGCTCAGCCTCCAGGAGTCCGTCTACGCCCACTCCGCTTGGGTCTTCGTCCAGCACTTCCTCAACCGACTGGGTCCCGAGTACGCCTCTCTCGCCGAGCTCTTGGATGTTAAGAACAATGCTCAGCAGGCTCTTCTCTCTAACCTGAAGCGCCGTCTCCGTTCCGAGACTTTCACCCCTGACTACATCTATGAGATTATTCAGAACTACCCCGGTCTCGTTCGCGCCCTCTACGCTTCCTTCGCCAACATCCACCTTGTGAAGGACCAGGAAGACCCCGTCAAGGTTGTTTCCTCCAGCCTCTCCGTTGAGGTCCTCTCCGACGACGCTCTCAAGGACAAGATCTCCAAGAACGTCAACAACGAGCACGACGAGATGGTGCTTACTGCTTTCCGAGTGTTCAACAACGCTATCCTCAAGACCAACTACTTCACCCCCACAAAGGTTGCCCTGAGCTTCCGTCTCGACCCCTCTTTCCTCCCCGACGTCGAGTACCCCAAGCCTCTTTACGGCATGTTCCTCGTCATCAGCTCCGAGTCTCGAGGTTTCCACCTCCGATTCAAGGACATCTCTCGTGGTGGTATCCGAATCGTCAAGTCTCGCAACAAGGAGGCTTACGGCATCAACGCCCGATCTCTCTTCGATGAGAACTACGGTCTTGCCAGTACTCAGCAGCGCAAGAACAAGGATATCCCTGAGGGTGGTTCCAAGGGTGTTATCCTTCTGGACCCCAAGCAGCAGAACCGTGCTCGCGAGGCTTTCGAGAAGTACATCGATAGTATCCTTGATCTTCTCCTGCCTGCTGAGACCCCCGGTATCAAGAACCCCATTGTCGACCTTTACGGCAAGGAGGAGATCCTCTTCCTGGGTCCTGATGAGAACACTGCTGAGCTGGTTGACTGGGCCACTGAGCACGCTCGCTCCCGTGGCGCCCCCTGGTGGAAGTCTTTCTTCACTGGCAAGTCTCCCAAGCTTGGTGGTATTCCTCACGACACTTACGGTATGACCACTCTGTCCGTCCGCGAGTATGTCAAGGGTATCTACCGAAAGCTCGAGCTTGACCCCTCCACCATCCGCAAGATGCAGACCGGTGGCCCTGACGGTGACTTGGGAAGCAACGAGATCAAGCTCGGTAATGAGAAGTACACCGCCATCGTCGATGGTTCTGGTGTTCTTGTCGACCCCAAGGGTCTTGACCGTGAGGAGCTCCTTCGCCTTGCCCACGGCCGCAAGATGATCATCGAGTACGACATCTCCAAGCTCTCTGCTGAGGGTTACCGAGTTCTCTGCGACGATGCCAACATCACTCTCCCCAGTGGTGAGGTTGTTAACAACGGTACTTCCTTCCGTAACACCTTCCACCTCCGTGACACCGGTGCCGTCGACGTCTTCGTCCCTTGTGGTGGTCGCCCTGCTTCCATTGACCTCATCTCGGTCAACCGCCTTATCAAGGATGGCAAGTCCATCGTCCCCTACCTCGTTGAGGGTGCCAACCTCTTCATCACCCAGGACGCCAAGCTCCGTCTCGAGGCCGCTGGTTGTATTCTGTACAAGGATGCCTCTGCCAACAAGGGTGGTGTGACTTCCTCTTCTCTCGAGGTCCTTGCCTCTCTGTCTTTCGATGACGAGGGCTTCGTCCAGAACATGTGCCACGATGCCAATGGCCAAGCTCCTCAGTTCTACCAGGACTACGTCAAGCAGGTGCAGCTCAAGATTCAGGAGAACGCCCGTCTCGAGTTCGAGGCCATCTGGCGCGAGCATGAGCAGACAGGAACTCCCCGATCTATCCTCTCCGACAAGCTCTCCGTCGCCATCACCGACCTCGACGAGAAGCTCCAGCACTCTGACCTCTGGGATAACGAGAAGATCCGCCGATCTATCCTCGAGGATGCCCTTCCCCGTCTTCTCCTCGAGAAGATTGGTCTTGACACCCTGATTGCTCGCATCCCCGACTCCTACCTCCGAAGTATCTTCGGTTCCTACCTTGCCAGCCGTTTCGTTTACGAGTTCGGCAGCAGCCCCAGCCAGTTTGCCTTCTTTGACTTGTAAGTTCAACCCCTTTTTGATATCACGATTGAGAACAACAGATGCTAACTACTTTCACAGCATGTCCAAGCGCATGGCTCAGATTGAGAAGTAAAGAGAGTTGATTGTGGAACATAAAATGGTGTTGAAGCGTATGATTTGATTGTTTTTTACAAGCATATAGCATTGTTGTTTTTTCCCTCTGATGAGAGACGAGCATTGTTACGGTGTGTTTGCAATATTTGAGATGGGACGGTCCTGGCATGGACCTAATGAATGGGCCACGGATGGCAAGGTTACAGAAAAGTCAGAAAAGACTATATCCAAGTAGTCGATAGTAATTGCATATTTTGAAGTTCATTTCTTCTGTGTCGAATGGTTGTGATGAGTCCTGCCTGCATAGTTCATATTTAGATGAAACCCGATCTGTCTCTGTATGCTTTGGTCTGGGACTCTATAAAAAGATCTTGAGACAAACAATTGTCTCGGTAAAATCATACGTTTATCTGTAAATCTGACGTCTCTGTTTAATTTGTTCATCCCTGAAATCGTGATGGAGTCCGGGGATGAGGAAACACCATCGCGTGGTTGAGTTTATATTGACAGCCCGGGGCCATTAGTGAGACAACACCTTGTTATGCTTGCATGTCAAGTCGTATTATGCAACCTCAAACTGCAATGACTGTAGGATGACGCCGTGGCGATGTATGTATGGTTGAGAGATATGTATGTCAGCACTTCAACGAAAAAGAATACGGGAATAGCACGAAGAAAAAGAGAGAGAAAGCGTTGCTGTTTGGACTGATGCATCTGTTGGTAATCAATGCCACACGTGCCTTGATGTAAATGGTCTGCTTCAGCATGTTGGTTGGAGTCGCTACTCCTATGCCTTAGTGGCCTCAGCGTCATGTTCGCAATCTGCAACTAAGCGGACGGAATCAAGTGCATCGCGTATATCTGTAGCGTGGCATCTTTGTTACTTTATGAGAATGTGGTTAATTACTACCTAGGTATTGACCTACAGACAGAGAGATGGATATCTCATTCATTAGTTCATAGATGCTTGGTGCATGCCTGCATTTCATTGGCTTAAACAATCAAACTTCCCCTGAACAAGACGTTTAGCTCGTGGTCGTTTCAGCGTTTCGAAAGGCCCAGACGCGGATGCCCTGAGTGGTTCCCCGGCTGCGTTAGAGCCCAAGTTTACGTCTTGCTGGAAGCGCTAAGCACTTGAAAATGTCCAGGGGGTTTAATGGGATACGTAGATGAGAAACTCTCCATGATTTTGTCATACATACAATGAATGAGATATCTCGATATATCTTGCAAGACCAGGGTACGCATTATTAGATAAAGAGAGTTGCGAGACGTCGTTTTTTTCGCTGCCGTTCGTGATGCACGTTATGTCAAGGCGTTGCGCAACTTTAATGAAAAGTCAATTAAATGTGCGGTTGAGATGCATGACTCTAGATAGACAACACCTTAGTAGTTTCAGTGTTCAATTAATGCTATTAATCGCGATCCTTACTCTGACTTCTGACTGGTTCAATGGTTTCGTGTTAACTCGTCTAGGTAGTTAGACGCCTGGACCTCTGATATTTACCCTTCTCAGATCTACTTTTTACTATGTATCAGCTGACATTTATCTGCTTTCATCTGTATAGCTGAAACGGCACAGCTTGAATCTACTTAGTACCTACGTATGTTCATTCCCCTCGACAATATCAGCACCTCATCACGCTCTTGTAATGATGCACATAGCTCCGTGTAGCCTCAGAGTCTAGATCGGTCGATGGAAGTACCAAGAAAAGATTCTTGACGGACTTGAAGCTGATTAAGTTGGACGTATCCCTCTTGAATCGGTCATTACTTGTCGACAAACTACATACTAAGCACCTAACTACTAAGGTAAAAGATTAGTGGTAGGCCAACCCCTGCTCAGCGCAGCGCGCAGTGACAGTGCAGTGTCACGGGCTGCCAGTTTCACAGCAGTAGTGGAGTCAAGTCCCTTTTGGTTCCTGTTCCTTACGTCTACCTTAAGCAAGGGCCCGCTTGGAAACAAAACTTGGTCCACCATTCCGCGCCGAGCCAGGCCAAGCATGGAGGCCAGTTCACTTTATTATTAGCCCGTCAACTTTCTACCCTCGCACTGAACAAAAAGATCGTCGCGCTCTCCCTTCATCTCTCTCCAGTTTTTTGAAAACGAGATCCCCGTTCGCGATCACCAGCAGCTTCATTTCATGCTAAACGAGTCCGTGGCTGGCCAGCGGGCACATTGATTGATCAATTGATTGACGTTTACGAGCACAACTCCTTACGCCGAGCGACACCAATCGAGCACGACGATTTCCAACCTGGGCTTATATCGCAATAACAACAACAACAAAAACAAGCAAGGCCAACAAACAAAAACAAACAAAGCTACCAACGAGAATAGCCTTTCCAAGGATCTACAAGTCGGCCTCCAACGATAGAGGAACGGCCCCCAGCCAGCCCAGCCCAGCCCAGCCCGTCAGCGACCAACGCCCCCGACAGAAATAAAAAAAGACACTTGAAATTTAAGAAGGCGCTTTCTTGTCTAGAGCCAGGGGTCAAGCAAATCCCATCCTTTGGTGCCTCGCCAGGCTCGCACCTCCAAGCCTCAAAGTCAGAAGAGTGACTTGTTGACGGCAACGCCCGTCTTCTTTGGTCATACATGATGACACGACCATCCATCGTCCGTGCCGGTATGTAGACTACTGCTTTGCTTTATCTTTCATATGTGTACATATGCCAGTCCCAATGTCACACACTAAAGGTCCCAGCCTTGGAGATTTGGCATCTGGAATTGCGAATCGAGGCGCATCGACTTTGACGCAGCCTCATTCTTGTCCCGTTGTTTTGTCACTTCTTCTTATAGCGCACTTACCCCCTGCCCCCCTTATACATAAACATTTCTTATCGTCAACTGCCTGGTCCCTTGATTTCATCGTCAGCCTCTCTCTCCCTTCCTCCCTTCTTTGATTACTTCTTTCTCTACGTTGCATCTCATTTCTCGTTTACCCCTGCCCCCAGTTTATTGTCCAAGCTTCACCTCCAGGCCGCTGCAGGTCGCGATACATTCCACTACCTGGCTCCGACATTTATTTTTCCATTCCTCGCGGTCCTACGCTCCTCCTGATGACACTTTGAACTGACCTTACGATCCTTTCTCCCGAGTGCAGATACCATCGACCTTCAAGATCATCACGCTCCGTCCGCTCAAGATCACTCCAAAAGTCCACGTTTGGCTGCCAGTGCCAACTCCCTAGGCCCCCACCAAGCTGAGACTATTCGCGAGATCTCACACGACATCGCAGACGAACAGCGCCGCTCTCCTCGGGTCTCTCTCGATAACCGTAATAGCCTCGACGAAATTGATTCTTTTGCCGACGAGCTTGCCGCGGATTCTTCAGGCCCAAAGACTCGCGCTCAAGGCGCTCGCGACAACAACGATAGCACGATGATCCAGGAGGATGCATTGGCAATTGCGCAGAATGGCGGCATGTCGTCATCAGACGAAGGCGAGCTCGACGGCGACGACGACCTGGATGACGACATGATGGACAAGATCTCAAGTTCGCCTTCGATTGAAGATGGTGGGTGTAATCCCGTTGCCCCTGGGGCATGGCCGCGCCGTGTCTCGTCCCTTCCCTCTTCCATTGGGAGTAGTTCTCCATTCATTCCTGGTTCGAGCTGCACCAGAGTTTGCTCGCCATATCCCGAACCTCTCAAATATATTCACAGCCCCAACGCAATGGCGCCGCTGTCACGAGCCTCGCCAGCGCTACCAACACCAGTTCAGAACCATCGTCTTCAGGGTGAGTATATCGATCGCGACGAAAACGACAACGACGACGACGCCGAATCCCACGAAGAAGATAGCTGTGATACTTTTAACACAACAGTGGAGTTTCACGATTACGAGGAGGAGACCAAGATTCAGCAGCGGAATATCACAGATCAAGAGGAGGTGCGGATAAGAACCAGTGACGATGGAGGCTAGTGCCCTCCTTCTGAAAGGTCGAGTACTCGAGGTACCATGATTGAATGTAAGGACCAAGACATATTCTACGATTGCGACCCATTGCTAGATCTTCCCGATTCGACCGACGACGATTCGAACGACGACGCGAGCGACGACTACGACCCCACCCTTACAGTTCCTTACGAGGAATCTTTTGAAGACGATGATTCTGCGCTTTCCTTTCCAGACGACCCCAATTTCGTTGATTCCGGATGGGCGGTCGAATGCTTACAAGACACAGAGGACATCGATTTCGAATTCGTTTACGCGCTCCACACGTTCGTGGCTACAGTTGAGGGACAGGCCAATGCAACCAAAGGTGACACAATGGTTCTGCTGGACGATAGTAACAGCTATTGGTGGCTGGTGAGGGTTGTCAAAGACAGTAGTATTGGTAAGCTCGATATCGCTATATCTTATTGCATGAACTTACACCAT
Source organism: Fusarium sporotrichioides (assembly GCA_019054645.1). Classification (NCBI taxonomy): domain Eukaryota; kingdom Fungi; phylum Ascomycota; class Sordariomycetes; order Hypocreales; family Nectriaceae; genus Fusarium; species Fusarium sporotrichioides. The sequence goes on along the minus strand of JAHKNS010000002.1, from coordinate 1,872,280 downwards.
GTTAGGATATTTACCCGCAGAGCACATCGAGACCCCAACAGAGCGACTTGCTCGTTTAAACAAACACAGAAACGTGGACGTATGTTAACCAAACATCGAAAGACTCAAGCTTGATACTGACAGGCATTAGCTTTCTGCTGCTATGTTGGGAGACACGGCGGAGAAGAAGGCACAAACTTTCAAATCACCCATTAGATTTGGGCGCAAGACAGTTACATTCACCTCGCCGACCTATCATGACTATACCGAAATCGACGACTATTCAAGTGACGAGGAAGATATAGATAATTTGTTTGCCGGCTCAACTACTGCCGCCAAGCAAGACCAACAGCAAAAAGACCAAAAGAAGGAAACCCGAGATCCCACTATATCAATTGTTGAAGACGATTCATCAGAGGAGAGCGCCAGAGTTGAGCCCCTGAAGCCTCGTTCGACAAAAGAGGCCAAGACGACCACGGAACCTTCAAAGGTTGACACTGTTGAAGAAGAGGATGAGGGCAGGGATAGTGAGGAGATGCTATTTGACAGCAAGGCCGAAGGACCCAGTCGATCCCGCAATGGCACCGTCAGAAACACCGACTCTTTCTTTCGAGACGAGACTGTCGAAACCAAAAAGATCACTCTTACTCCCAATTTGCTACGCGACGATAACCCATCCCGGACATCTCAAGATTCGACCAAGGACGGCAAATCTAGGGCAAGCCTTGATAAGATGGATAAGGAGCTCATGTCCGACAAGGAGAAGAAGAAGTCCCAAGACAAGAATCGGAAAGAGAAGGACAAGAAACCGAGTGCCATCCGAAGTTTCTTTTCCAGGAAAGACAGGAAGAAGTCGGTGGACGATGACGATGAATCGTTTGGAAAACGGTCGATGGATATCGTATCTGAGCCTCGGGACAGCGAATCGATCGAGGAGGTCGCATCGCCTGAGAGACAACCACAACGAAGTACTAGCAGGCTTCAGAAGCAAGTACCCCGGAATGAAGCCTCACCTGGAAAGAGCGAGCAGTCATCGACGATGGAGCTGGCGGCTTACCTGGCTGAGTCTCGGGTTAACGACGTGTCCAACGTACCACCAGCATCAATGCGTATCGTGAACCCCGAGACAAAGGAAACCCACGAAGTGCCTTCGAATACCCATGTCGTGGGCAACGGCTCCAGAGTGCGAGCCTCCTCAGCTGCTGCGCAGCATGATGACACAAGAGCGTTGGCGAAGGCACTTGGTCGCAGTTCAAGCACAGGGGATGAACCTAGGACGACAAAGACAGCCAAGCCTCGCCCACTGATGGATGTGGATGAATTGTCTAGTTCTGATGACGAGAGCGTGTCTCAACCAACCTCCCGAACTACACCTGAGCAGAGTATCGAGAAGAAAACTGAGGGTGGTTTGCGGCCACAGCTTCCAGGAGCATTCCCGGACAGTTTTGACGCAAGTAGTAGACAAGTTCCTACTAATACTACGGAACCCGGAGAACAGAAGAGCCGCCTATCAGAATCACCAGTACATGTTTCGCATGTTGATGGGACACGACCACCTGCGCTGGAGATTGATACGTCCTCTCAAGAGGGCCGATCGTCGTCTGAAGTACCATCGCCGGAGCTTGGACCTGGAGATGCAACACCCAAAGATAGTAGCCCAACCAGGAGCACCAAGGAGCCTGGCTGGGACGATGAGAAGCTGCGTGCCTTCTTTGACGACGGCGAGCATGTCCGGGATCTCCTCATGGTCGTTTACGATAAGACAGACGTTGAACCTGTGGGTAAAGACCACCCGGTAGTTAGTGGGATGTTCAGGGAGCAAAACGCAAAGCTAGCAGAGATTACTACTGTAAGTCTTACCATTGTCTTATAAGGCCGTCCATTTATTTGAGCACACGACTAACAAGAGCACAGCAACTCGACAATATGCTCGGAGATTGGTTGGCTAGAAAGCAACGAGCTCGAGGATCGCTATAATAACAGTAGTTATGAAGGGATTTGGGACTGATCATGGGCTTCGATAGTCCAAGCAGTGATCTATTTCTCTGTGTGAAAGTACGATGTTTTTCTTAGTTCGTTGAACGACTTGATTATTTAGGGGAATATGGATTGGGGTTTTGGACATGTCGACGAAGACGGTCCTTTATGTTAGGTTAAAGGTGACAGGCGTTTGAGGGACATGATCTTGTCTGGGAGAGGATTGTCATGAATTGAATCCTCGTGCTTCAGTTGGCATGTTAAATTATTTTGAGGCCTTGCTTGAGAGAGTGTAACTCTATGGTCAGGATATTTGCATATATATATATATATACACATATTCCTTTTTTATTGGAACAAGACACTACGAAAACCTGGTTAGGTACTGATAGGCATGTGCTAAACTACTGACGTGACCTGTTTTCACGTGAAGTAATCCTTGGCTAAACAAGGTATGTTAGATGCGAGTGAAATAGGTAACATTGACCCAGCCACTCTCTTTTCAACACGACCCGGCCTTGATTACCGAAGAGGCTAAGGTGGTTAGGCCACCTCGGTAGTTTTATGTACATCCTGCAGTGTCGTGCAGGACAAGCGAGTAAGAATGTGAGTGAGAAATAGTGGTGATGGTATTGCTACTACTATCTGCAGAGTAGGTATAGATAGGTACGGTGAAGAGGTGTCTGACCAATCAACCAAAGGGAACGACATTCGCTAAGCGACTGCAAAGTGTGGCTCAACGTTGAGAGTGAGAAAGAGGGAAACGAGTGGTATTCTTAAAAAGCTTGAGGTCGGGCTGATTGCTCGCTGTAAGAGGAAGCTGGGTTGTCATGGAGCACCAATGGGTCCATCAGAGGCCCGCCGAAGCTCGCCAATTTGGGAGCTGGACCCGCGCGTACCTTGTAGCTGAAGTTGCCGAATGGGGTGGAGAGCAATCCATTTATCTACCAGGGGTAAACACTCTTTTTACTTATGCACTGTGGTTGGCTCGATTGTGCTCATTTACAGCGGGCCGAGGTTCTGAGGACTAGTGCTGCGATGTATAGGATGAGTACTTCCACCGCTATACGAGAGACTAAGAATACCTCGTATCTACATCTCCCAGCCACCTGCCTTTGGCGTCGCCCCTGTCGTGTTGCAGCTCTGTCTCTAGAGTGAGCTGAGCTTGGGCACCTCACTTCTAGTCTCTCATCAATCTCATCTCCCAGCCCAGCCAGCCTACCAGCCAGCCCAGGTCAGGTCCGCTCCCCCCCAGATCACCTCAGCGTGAGACAAACAAATCAATACCAACAACCCAGCTTCGCTCCACTCCCCGTCCACGTCTCCTCCATCTCGCCAACTTCATCTCATCACCATCATCAATCTACTACGGCACCGGCGCTTGTAAGTTACCTCTTTTCTTCTTCTTGTCTGTTTTGATTACCCTGGACTGGCTTTCAATCGACATGCATCTATCTCATGTAAACCCATCACTTCTTCATCGTCAACAGCCAGACAGCAAGCCAGCCAGCCACCCATCATCGACTGTCTCCAGCTTTTCCCTCTCTCTGTCTCTTCCAATCTCGCTTCTGTTGATCGAGTAAACAAAGCCATTGGTTAGACATATTGAGAGAACCTCAATTGGCCTGACCCACCTCCATCTACTTTTCCTTAGCACTCACTCAACTCAATACCCTCTCGTCATCTTGTCAAAACTTCTCTGTCATCCCTTGTCGTGTCCATCGGCTGGCTGGTCTTGAGCGCGCACATTCCCTCTATCCCCACGTCAACGTTATTAAACCCCACCGGTCCAAGCTGAACAAGTTTACTGACTGTTTAGATAAAGTCTCTCTCGCGCGTCTGACCCTTGACTTAAGCTTTTTGATGACGCCGTCGCGGCTGTGTTGACTTTGACGATTCCATCCGACGAGGACCATCACGACGACGATAACGACAAAGCCATCGCGCGCGCGCCGCAAACTTGAAAAAGAAGGCGAATTGGTCAAGCACCGTCTTTCAATCTGGAGCAGTTGACTTGAAGTCGAATTAAAATAACATCCTTATCTCGATCTCGACCCAGGACGCGCTTAATTAATCATACCATTCTTTATCACCATCACATCGGCGAATAATAGCAACCATGGTCGACTTCAAGAGCGAAACCATTCACAAGGTTTCGGAGAAGGTGGCAGAGAAGGTGCATGATACCACCGACAAGGTCGGCGGCCTGCTTGATCAGGCCGAGGCTGGCAAGATCCCCGGTACCAAGGGTCACCACCCCGTTTCTGCTGTCATCGGCACAGCATTGACTGGTGGTATGAAGAATGCTGGCACTAAGGGCTACCTGGCGGTAAGTTCAACCTTCAGTTTGCTCGATTTCGCAAGTCAGGATGTGCACAAGGCTACTTCAGTCGCTATGTGGACATCCCTTCGTTGGATCGTAAGCAAGAATACCGTTGATCAGGACTAATGATTTGGTAGGCCTACATCAAGGAGCTGGAAGACAACCCTCTCCGTACCAAGATGCTCACTGCTGGCACTCTTGCCGGTACACAAGAGCTCTTCGCTTCATGGCTCGCTAAGGACCGCAACAAGCACGGCAACTACTTCACTGCTCGTGTACCCAAGATGGCCGCCTATGGCGCTCTCGTCAGCGCTCCTCTGGGCCACTTCCTGATCTGGGCACTCCAGAAGGCTTTCAAGGGCCGCACCAGCCTGCGCGCCAAGATCCTACAGATTCTTGTCAGCAATCTTATCGTAAGTTGACCCGCTACTTCCTTCATCTGTTCAGATCCCGCGCGGACTGTGCTATAATCGAGGCCGAGATGTTCAATCGCAGGTCGTGTGGTTGTAAATGACCTCGTCTGAGGTGAAGACCACGAATCGCGATCCGAACTAGAGCCGAAGGCAGTGTTTAACATCAGGCGCTAATATGATATCTTCAGATCGCCCCTATCCAGAACAGCGTCTACCTGGTCGCCATGGCTCTCATCGCCGGTGCCCGCACCTACCACCAGGTTCGCGCCACCGTCAAGGTCGGCTTCTGGAAAGTCATGCGCGTTTCATGGATCACTTCTCCAATCTGCCTGGCTTTCGCCCAGAAGTTCCTTCCTGATCAGCTCTGGATTCCCTTCTTCAACATCGTGTCTTTCATCATTGGCACATACATCAACACGATTACCAAGAAGAAGCGCCTTGCAGCTCTCCGCAAGAAGCACTTCGGTGACGACCGTCGATCCAACGCTGGTGACATGCGCCCAGGCCGCCCCGACGATTACCCTCCTCCTGGCATGGGTGGTCCCAACCCTCCTTACTAAGTGACACAATCTCAACCGTCCATCCGAGCCCGGTGAAACCAAGAAGACAGTTAAAAGACGATAATGGGGGTGGCGAAGACTTTAAAGAGAAGAGAAATGTGGAGATGAGAGAGTAAGCGAACGTTGGCTTCTTGGTAGCGAGCGGATGAACACAAAACCGTGCTCGGAGGGGCTACGTCGCTTGACGAGTATATACCCGAGATGAGGGGGTGAGTAGGACTGGTGCCTGTCCTGAACTCAAGTTGTTCAACATGTATCTACAAGGAATTTGTGTTTTGGCGAAGGACATGGTGGATGTAGATGGCAAGATATGTATGTTTGTATGTGCGAGTTGCTGGTTAATGAAATGAACTACCTAGTATTTTATCCTTTTTTTTTTTTCACTCATATATCCCGTGTTCTAATTCCCTGGCCAACTCTTGGCCAATGCAGAGTTCAGTTTGGATTTATATAAATGATGGCTGATGACAGTGAATATCAGCTCGTAGTTTGGGTTGAACATGGTAGATCTTCATACTGGTTAATGTGTCCTCCTACCCCGTCAAGCTGCGTCAACCGATCATCATTTGGGATTTCTCGATATGGCTCGAGACGTTTGTTGAACTGTCTTGGCAGTAGATCTGAGCTTCCTTCTGTACTCGTGATTTGTAGGCAACATAAGCCTTCTGAGCTGGATTCTGTTTGAGAGCAGCTGGAATAGCATCGAATACATGATGGTCGAGGCTGTTTACCACAAGTATCCAGTATGTATGTCTGTAGAGACTTGGTTCAGGGCGTGCGTTCTATACCGCGATTTCTCGGGTTCAAGAGGCTTGGTGCCTTTCTCGTAGGAAAGGTGGACTGGTAAATGGGCTCTTCTCAACCTCCCTCCTCAGGTCCAGTTGCCTCGGCCATGAATCCAGGGCTCCAATACTCCCATTCGCCCTTTGTCTGCTTATCGACCCATAGCATACCCCCAGCAACAAGATCGTCTATCACAGTCCGGGCGCGAGCTCTATCCCAGCCCAAGTTATCCCTCAGCATGCCCACACTCACGTATCCCAAGACCTGCGCGGCCTCGACAACCGAGGCTTGATCATCGTTGAGCTCACGAGGTACACTGCGCACGTACTCTTTGCGGCCTACACGCATAACAGCATATGCGCCACCCAGGGGAGCAAGCGTCTGCACAGCGCGCCGAACGTCGTCGTCAGCGATAGGATCGGCGCCATCCATTCGTCCGGCGGCGACGCGCTCTCTCAGATCGACCAAGCCGATGAGGCCTCCGTTCTCTCCCCGCGTAGCGCCACAGACCTCTACAATACGCACGGCGAGCTCAAAGTAGAAATCGTTGACCGTCTTGCCCAGCAATTGCGCCCATATAGAGCTCCCGTCGGCACTGCTATTACTGTTGCTGCTGGCTAGGGGATCTACGCCGATGGCAGCACACATGCGCGCGAACTGGGCGCGAAATGCGGGATCGGAGCGAATGTCGCGGGCGTGCGTGTTGGCGAACTGCTGCAGGAGGGAACGGAAGACGGCGAGTTGGGTTTCGAGAGCCTGGGCGTTGTTGGCGCGGAGAGAGGAGCCATGAGAGGCGAACTGCGCTGATGTGAGACGCGAACGATCAAAGGCCGCCAGGCCTACGCCTTTACGAGACATTCTTGCAAAGAAAGAAAGAAAGTTGAAGTTTTGAGGTTGATTATTGTTGGAGAAGGAAAGTTAGTGTTGGCGGCTTAGAATTACGTCAAATGGCGGGGGTGGGGCCGGTTGTGAGCTTGTATCAACGTTTCTCTGATCAATATAAGAGAGAAGGCGGATCTGTTCTTTCAAATAATGTGCTTGAGAGTTATCTTGCGCTTATTGCTCAAAACAATAAATGTTTGGGTCTGTCTAAGCTATCTTCTATAACTCTTGGGCGAGCCATTCAACGGCCCTAGTAGAGCAGGTAGTCAATGTTCTAGACAACATATGTCGGTGTCTCCGGTATTACACCTAGAACAGATATATGAGAAATTCTTATTATTCGGTATCTGAACTCTTTCAAATTACCAGAAAGAGCTCAGAAGAACAGCAGCTACTTCTCCCATCAAGGTGGTTCAGAACCTCAGCTAGCTCAAAGAGGTGGTGGGTCTAGCTCAAGTATCCATTAAATGTTTAGCACCATGGCCAAGATATAGCTTCCCCTTTCATTCTTCTTTATTCTCGTCAACGACACAAAATAACACATCATTTCGCCAAACCTCTGCGGCAAATTCAAGGTCTAAAACGTACTTATGCAAGAATGTATATCTATCTTGTACGCCATATGACGAAATGGGACCTCGCCTTCCTAGAGCAAGATCTATCCCTCCTGGATCCCAAGAGTGGTTTGTGTGGTATGGTATCATGTCATATCTGGCCCTGAGATGTCCAAACCGAACACAGTCTTCGGCCTTCTTCCTCTTTTATGAAACTTCCGCTGAGACCCCGCCATAGCCATGGCAGCGCCCGACTGGCCTCTGACCCTGAAATAGTCGTCGCTTCGTTAACCCAGGGCAGAAACCTTGCACTTCTAGGCCTACTCTATCTTTACTACTGGTTGTAGTATGTAGTCGATTACTGTGTCTGGCACTGAGGCTGACCGTCACCCATATCGTCGTCATCGTCTTCCCAATCACCACCGAATCGGCCGTCTCCTGAGTTTTCACCCATCTGTCAACAAGTTAGCTACTGCGCAATGTCAGGGCCGTGGAACCAGGCTATATTTACCTTTTCAATGTCGGCATCATCCTCGTACTCAACCTCGTCAACCTCTTCAGCCTCAACGTTGGCCGGAGCAGCAGGCAGCATCTTCTGCAGAGCGTCGTACTCGGAGTCGTTCTTCAACCACCCATCCTCGGGGAACTCAACCTTGACAATAAGGTACAAGTCACCCTTGGTTTCACCACGCTTCATAGGCATACCCTCACCAGGAACCTTGAGGCAGTCGCCTGGTCGCAGAATCTTGCCACGGGGGCGTTCGATATGGATACCTCGTCCATCGAGGTGCTTGAAGACTGTACGGGAGAAGCCCGATAGAGCCTCACCAAGTGTCACAGTCAACTCGGCAGACAAATCGTGGCCGATGCGGGTGAAGACATCATGAGGCTCTTCGACCAGGGTGAAGACGATATCACCAGGCGTTTGGTCTGGGTGCTGATCGGCCTCGCCTTCAAGAACGATGCGCTCGCCCTGCATGGAGCCTCGGGGGATGTAAATCTCGAGGACCTTCTTTTCTTGGCTTGTTCGCTTGCCCTTGCACTTCTTGCATCGGTCCTTCTCCTTGAAAACCTGGCCGGCGCCCTGGCAGTGGTCGCAAATAACAGTCTCGCGTCGCATCATACCGGGGCCGATCTGTCGGAAGGCCTCGACGATACCGTTACCCTTGCAACGCTCGCAAGACGCAGCCTTGGCCTTCTCCTTGCCACCAGAACCCTTACACTGGCCACAGAGCACTTGCTTGTTAGCGGCAAACTTGACAGTCTTGCCACGGTAAAGCTCCTCCAGTGTCACCTTGTACTCTTGCTCCTCATCAGGGCCACGTCTGGGTCGACGAGGACCGCCGGGGCCGCCAGGGCCTCCAGGGCCTCCGGGACCCATGCCGAAACCGAACATCTGGGAAAGGATATCGTTGAGGTCGACCTCAGGACCGCCGGGGCCGCCGCGGGACTTGTCGAAAGCGGCCATGCCGTGGACATCGTAAAGCTCGCGCTTCTGCTCATCGCTAAGGATTTCGTAGGCTTGTGTGACTTCCTTGAACTTGGCTTCTGACTCTTCTCGCTGTTCCTCTGCAACCTTGTCTGGATGGTACTTGAGAGCAGCCTATCGGGGGTTTGTAAGAATTTGTTCTATATTCCTTTGAGTGTTGCGATCACCAACCTTTCGGTAAGCCTTCTTGATCTGGTCCGGTGTTGCGGTTCTGTCGATTTCGAGCAGTTCTATTCAGCCAAATTAGCCATGTCCTTTCTTCTTATCAACCGCCAGCATCAGCGATAGTGGACGGCTTTTGTGGTAAATCCTTTTGTTGAAGAAGTGAGCGAGACTTACCGTAGAGATCGACCTCTTCCGATCCCGGAGAGCCAGCGTTGAAAGGATCATCCATCTTGAAGATTTGAAGGTACTGTAGTCTACAGTACTGTAATGCAGGATGAAGAATTGGTCCGCTTCGTCGATCAACTCTGTTGGCAGGGACCCGTAGAAAATCTTTTGGCGTGGGTTATAGCGCGGGGTACTCTACCTGGGTGGGAAGTATTACTTGCAGTAAGTAGACTAATAGTAGACTTTTATCTGATTAAAGAAAAGAAATTTTACTTGAGGTCTCTTGGTAGCTTTCAGGCTTGATCGAACAAGTTTCTTTCAAACGATTTCTTTCTTCTCGTGTAAATTGGTAATCACTGATCACATATATCCAACACCCTGGATGCGTCACGTTCATTGACGCCTATTTATTTTCTGTCCCCCTCTATTTAGTTTGTTTTACGATTACAAGTCGCTTTCTCAACACTGTCGTATCTTCAAACTTCTACAATAGAAATACACATAATCACTTTAGTTCCAGATGGCTTGCAATAAGTTTTCCCTTTATATTTACTATTTAATTAGTCTTATACTCAAGTTCCATCAAGATTCGAACATACATGCCGTGTTCACAATGCCACTGATAAGAAATTTTAATCCTTATCTCTAACAAAACTTCCAACGGTTGCCACATAAGGGGTGGCGCACCACCCATTCAAAGGATGCACTAGCCTCAATATCTTAAACTCATGTAGACTTGTCTAACTCACTCACTCACACTTGTATAAGTACTTAATTGGCTATGAACATTCTACCTTCATCATGAGATTATTGTTGAGCCGCTCAAGGCTATCAACAAGCCTTTTACAGGTTCAAACCCTCCACCGTTCAGCACTACCAATTCGTCGAGGCTTCACCAGCTCATTAGTTCGACATGATCAAAATTCTGACATAGCAACCAAAGCTTCACCGGATCAGAGTAACACGGACACACTTTCTGAAGAAGTAAAGCAAAATGGTCAACCAGTCAAGAAAACCTCACGGCTGGCAGCCTTGAAAAAGCGTAGCCAGACATCAAACACCAGCAAGACCGGGGTTAAAGAAGATGAGATAAGTCAACGATATATTCTTGGACAGTCAGACGACAAGCCAATTCGTGCGCGTTTTGCTCCGTCTCCTACCGGATATCTTCATCTGGGCTCTCTTAGAACTGCTCTCTTTAATAATTTGGTAGCGAAGGCCACAAAAGGAGGTGATTTTATTATACGAATTGAGGACACTGACCAGGTAAGCTCCCTCCTCTGCTCACAGAACTTCGATGGTATACACATATTTACGCATAAAGAATCGGTTGGTACCTGATGCAGAAGAGCGTATCTTCAAAGATCTCGAATGGGCCGGTCTGTCATGGAGCGAAGGCCCTGACAAAGGCGGCCCGTACGGTCCCTACCGTCAGGTTAGCCCACACTGAGCCCGTGACGCGGATTTATACTGAGATAATCATAGTCAGAACGTCTTGAGACCTACAAAGAGCACACTCAGACCCTGGTCGACAATGGCTCTGCGTACCGCTGTTTCTGCAACCAGTCAGTACTCGAGGCCCAGAAGCGTGCTCTTCACGACGCCGGCAAGTCTACCGCTTATCCAGGAACATGCCGCTCTGTTCCGCGTTCCGAATCTGATGAGCGGGCTGCCAAGGGCGAGGCTCATGTTGTTCGACTGAATTCGGGCCGCTTCGGTACGCCAAAGTTCAAGGATGCCATCTATGGCCCTTTCCAGAAGAAGGAGCCCGAAGAGGATTTTGTGCTTATGAAAACGGACGGCTTTCCTACTTATCATCTTGCGAATGTGGTTGACGACCATCTCATGAAGATTACTCATGTCATCCGTGGCGAGGTCAGTACATCAAGATAACACAACTTGTGGCCAGATTTCTCATAATCTGCAGGAATGGCTCATCTCAACGCCTAAACACCTGGCTCTCTACGAGGCTTTTGGCTGGGAACCTCCCACTTTCGCCCACCTGGGTCTTCTCGTCAGCAACGATGGATCAAAGCTCAGCAAGCGCAATGCTAGCGTTAACCTCTCAACATATATGGACCAAAATGTCTTTCCCATGGCCCTACAAGCCTGGCTCGCCAACCTGGGTGCTTCATTCAAGAAAGGCGTTCAGACACCACGCTTCCTCGAGGATGTGGCTAAAAACGTACGTGGTACTGGTTGAAATGAAGCGGTCGCTTTCTTTATCGAGTTGCTGACAAGTGATGTAGTTGACTTACAAATTCACGCGTGGTGGTATAAAACTTAACCCGCAAAAGCTTGACTTCTTTCAACACGAGTATCGAAACCTCCTATTCAAAACCCCTCTCTCCGACCACACCCCTCGCGAACAAGCTCTTGTCAGAGACAACCTACTTAGACCCCTTATTAACAAAGTAAACGAAATCACCTCGTCTTCGAAAGAGAGCACTGGCAACTATGTGCCGATTCAACCACGTGGTACCTCTTTCAAGTGGCCTGGCCCTTTGACTCCGGTTCCAGCCATGCTATCATCTGAATCATCGCAACAGTCATATGCCTTCCAAACACTCGCTCAAGAAACCTCACGGTACGCTTCCGCGGATGATATACCGCGTCTGCTACCGTACCTGTTCTGGCGCCCTCCTATCGCCATCTACCGCGCGGCGCTCGCTACCGAGACTCCACGTCGTGATTTGATAGACCTCGTTCATGATACGGTCAATTCGGCAGACGGTTGGGAATTGGCTCTCGACCGCCTCTTGGAGCGTGTCCCCGCTGATCAAGCCCCCGATTTGCACAGTGTTCTTCGCCTGATTGCTATTGGCAGCCCACAGGCTGTCGCCAAGGCATCTCGCATCCTATTCAGCATCTTGGGTCAAGATGAGTGGCGAGTTCGTGCTAATCAAGTGCGCGATTTGTTGCATGAGCTGGATTCAGGGGGCGAGGATCTTCGTCAAAGATGGATAGACGAAGGTGTGGCCATGACTTCGGAGATCAACACTGTCGTTGGATAGGTATTTGGCTTCTGCGTAACAATTCTTTCAACGATTTTTGGGGACGACATCGAGGTACATCGATGTAGTGTAAGATCAATGTAGAATAATGTATCACCTCAGCGACATGGATAGTGCTCATCACTCAAGTTCAATGCTTGTGTGCGTACACGGGTTGAAATGGCAAAAGATCAATCAAAATGCTGTCATAACTTCATGATTGTTATCAACTATGAACTTCCTCCTATGTCCTTTTTTCCGGTCCTGCTGTGACGGATAATTACTTTGGTAGAAACCGCGATCCCCAACTCCGGCTCCCCTCTAACTTGAATCCTTGATATGCTAACTACTGTGACATGCCTTCGAAAAAGTACAAGATTAAGATAATGGCAAAATCGCCTAAGAATAAATAAAGAGGCCCTCGTGTTGAAGATTTCTCTCTCAAGTCACGAGCTGCTCAGTGGTGAAAAATCCATAAATGTCCAAAATACAAATTCGCTGTGAGGGTATATATCTAAAGTTGAGTGATCCAAATCTGCGATGATGTTAGCAATCGGAACCGTTGAGCTTGATTTGAGAGATGTTCACATACCTCCATTTTTCCTGTCTCTGTCCGTTGTTTCCTTGCTTCCTCCTTGACACTATCGATAACCATTTCTAGGTCGTCTTGGTCGCCAACTGTGATCATGTCTCCATTGGGCATATCGTCGTCCTTGACCTTGATTTTGAAACGGCGTTTAATGTTGAACTTGTCGCGGACCTTGTCGCTTAATGTTTCAAACCGAGTTTCGGGTGTAATCATGATGAGTTTAACTTCATCAGCGTGGACTTTGACTCGAATCTTTGTGAGTTCAGTTCGACGACTGTTTCTTTGGCCCGAAACGGAACCGGGGCCTCGGCGTTGGCCGATCATCTCGAAGTCGTTCTCGTTGATGGTACCCTCATAATCTGAGGCATCTTCCTCTTCGGAAAATTGCTGGGGTCTTAGTCGTCTGCTGCCAGCTGATCCTCTTGAGTTTCGATAGCCATCAGTTGCCGAATACATTGCGTATACATCCTCTGGCGATCCCGTCTCCTCTGGAATCTGCTTAGGCCTCAACTGCAGTGGCGGGGGCTCCCTTTGCAGCGGCGTGCGAGTAGTCGACGCTGATCTCGGCATGGGCCTTCGGCTGTCGGCAGGCGAGGCTGCTTTCTCGTACCGCCGGTTTGGCTCGGCTTGCTGGATGTTGAGTTTAGCCAGCTGAGGCTTCTGGTTGCGCACGGAAGCAGCTCGTGAGGGACGCTCATTCTCCGGTGGGGGTGTTGGCGGAAACACGTTTCGGCCGTTGGGAGGTTCCGATTGTTGTCTCCGAGATGACAGACCAGGCTTGACGAGGTTTGTGGCAGCAAAGGAAATGTTATCGGCAGGACGGTCGTCCTTGACTTCTAACTTGCCCGCCTGTAGAGTGTTAGTTATGGGCTTTTCAGGTATGCAAGGGGCAACTGACATTCTTGATCTCAGAGCCAGCAAAGCCGGTAAAGGCATTGGCACGGTCTGAAGCAGCGACAAGTCTAGCCTTGCCGAGGTAATCTTTCGTCTTGAGGTTTCGAACTTTAGCCTCGTTGGGTCTGTAGACGACTCCTACAGGGATAGAGAACACAGTATAGCCCTATGAATGTTAGAAAAAGTACTGACAGGCAACCAACGATTCACCAACCTCTGCCTGTTCGTTAATAGCATCGTCGATGACATTATGGTCTTCGACCACCTTCTCCTTAACAGCATACGAGAAATCTTGCATTCCAGCATCCATCTGTTGCAGATAGATGTAGCAAAGACCTCTGTTGAAAAGCACCTCACAGGAGTAAAGCTTGAACAGGAGACCCAGTTGAGCGTAGTCGATCATAGCGTTGCCACGAAGATATAGGAGAGTGTCGTTGAAGTTGGCGAGGGCTTCTTCAAAGTCGCCGAGAAGGAAATTCGAAACGCCTTGCTGGAAATAGGCAACGGCGAGGTATTGGTCTAGCCGAATTGCTCGCTGGTAACTCTCAACCTAGGACAAGAGTATCAGTACGTGAAATACAATGGTATTCGCTGAGGACGGAAGGCCATATGCGAAACTGCAGACAGAACTTACAGCCTTCTCGTGCTCTCCAAGCGTGGCATGGATGACACCCATGTTGAACAGAATCTTGCTTGTGTCGCCAATCTTGCCAAACTCGTTGAGGGCTTCTTCAAATTCATTGTTATCGTAGCGCCCCAGGGCTGCTACCCAGGTCTCGATTTCCTATAGAAGCATTGTATTAGCGGAATGGCCTACGAGACATGGCGTCTTAAAGTCAGAGGCGGGTGAGGACAGTACCTGTTTCAACGACATGATGGTCGCTGCAGGGCAATGTGCCACAGAAGAGTTGAGTTCGTCGTTAGAGTAATACACACAAGAATGGACGAGTCGGAACTAAAGAGCGATATGTGAGGATTCTTGTGGTAAATAGGGAAATTCAAAGCTCGAAGGGAGAGATGGGGGGTTTGGGGCTGGGCGCTTAGATGTATGAGGGACTGTGCCGACTTATTATTTGGAGGGCAGCGTCTGCACCTGAAGTAAAGTCCGGTGCAGTCGGGTTGGCTGGCGGGGCAAGGTACGCTAGGCACGGTACGGGGGTACAGGGGGTAATGCCAGTAACAGGGGCTGGGGGGTTTAAGCCAAGGCTGGTAGGGGTAGGTAATGGAAGACAGCGACACGACAGAAGCGGTGTTGCCCTTCTACCCTTGGATGGATGGAGCGTACAACGGTTGGCCTTTCCCTGCTTAAACAAGCAATTGGTGCACTTCAGTCCTCGATGGCTTGGCAGCCGAGCCAGTGGCGTTAGCTCAAAAGGAGAAAGAGGCAAGTGAAGAATCGATCAAGGGATTGGCTTGTTTTGTGATACAGTTGATCGGTAGGAGATTAGGTTGGATCTTATTTTCAATAGCTTCCAGCTGTTAGTCCTGACTTCTCGATACGCGCATTCGAGCTTATGTACCTAGCTAAAGATATCACAGACTCGACACCATGCGTGATCTTAATTCAGAAACAATCCAGCTCTCAATTGATTATTCTGAGAAGAAGAGCCGGTCTTCTCGGCAGTATTACGCGTATTTGGTAAAAACAACGCAAAGCAGCTAGAGAGCCAAGAGTTGGTCTGCTATAAGTGGGATGTTTCTTTCCGACAAAGCTGCAAGAATATGGCAGAGCACAAAACTTCCTTGATGATGAAGAACAAAACCGCCCAGGACGTTGTTTCTCGGAACATCCATTACTCGATCACTGGGAGCCAAGAATCAATGGCACGGTGATGGGGGTGATTTATGCATTGTTAAGTTGATATGACATATCAAGCGACAATTGATTGATGAGTGGTTGCTACATCTAGACCCAGCGCGTAAAGGAGATGGGAATTGGTCAAGTTCCTTGGCCCAAAGTGGTTGTCACACAGGCTAGGGACCTGACTGAGGTGAATTCGATTCTACAACCACACTCTCTGTACGGCGGGTCAGGGGGATGTGCAACAAGGGTTGGCACGTTTTTCTTCTTTTTCTACTCCTTCTCGCCCATCTGCTACAGCAATGTTTTGAGCAGTATCTGAGATCTGAAATGTATGTACGACTGCTGTAAGTGCATGTGCAACGTCTGATCAACCGCTAGCCTGATGTAAGAGAATTGCACTCTTACCGGGCCGGGTTTGAGCTGCCAACCTAAATCCTCATCTCGTTTCGATTTCGGGGAATTCTCAAAAGAGATTGGGGAGCGAAAGAGAGTCTGATCTAAGATTCAGTGATTGTATTGCATTCGTATCCATCGCTGACTAGGTAATCTAGTTGCCATCTGGGGGGCTCTTTTGGTCACCAGTCGGCCAACCAGCCTAGCAGTGATATGTACTAAGTGTTGTGATGTGATGACTTTAGTAGGTAGTAGTCAAATGTGATGTAGGTAGTAGGTAGTTCCTTTGAGATGTTGCAGGTGTTGAAACCAGCTCACCTGTTGAATCGAACCACTGCATTCATCAGCCTCATCAGATGCTTTGAGAATCGAAAGGTTCGATCCGAGTTCTGATCGTTGATTACCATGGAGTCGACAATGCCATCCATGTTTTCTTCAGGCGACAGGGAAGTTTATGCACCTGCTGCACCGATTGTCACAGGTGCTGGTCGCTGTCAGGGGCACTTTATGATTGGGTGTTGGTCAAGGGTCCTGGGGCTAGATGACCCGCCTAGCCACCCCTCGGCGCCTACTGGGAATCCTTCTCTTGCCTTCCAGGTAGGCTAGCGGTACTGTATGTACTAAGGAGGCAAGTAAATGGCCTTGATGGGAATCTGCACCTACGCATCCATCGCCCAACGATCAATTACAGGATATACCCCGGTCGAGCGCCGTAGCTGAAGCTCTTCAACACGCTACTGACTGCATCCAAGCTGTTGGTGTCGAATGACGTGCCTGCCGCCTGTCCTCTCGATCAACTTTAATCTGGTTCTAAGCGCCCTGGGCCAGACCATCAAAGTGATAACCCAACGTTGGACCCCACAGACCGAGCCCAAGACATAGAATGGGTGCATACTCGGTCCCGAGGACACGGGATCAAAGTGAGCTTGACTAGTGGTCTCGTTCGTTCGTATGCGAGGTCCAGTAATTATAATGGTCAGTGGATCTAAGTTGCGGTGGGAGAAGAACGACGGACGGTAGGACGGGAAAGACGTTATGCCTTTGACAACCTACAGCCGAGATTCAACCCTAACGGCTTCAAGCGATCTTGGCAATGCTCCTGGCCCATGGAAACGGAGATGAGATGAGCAAGTAGCCAGCACCAACAGCGTTTCTCAAAATAGGTATCACAAATTGCTTTTTTTTTCCCACACGATTATAGAAGCCAGGCCAACAGCTGTCATGACTGTGACTGTGTCGTGTCATTGACCTATTCATCTACTGGATTCTTAACCTGTGATGGGATATGCCTTGAATTACCGCGCGCGTTGTACGCTAATGCGGCCACTCAACACGCATCTGAAAGGTATCCAATGTGACGCTGTAACACAGGCCTTCATCCTGTCTCTGGCAGGTAGCAAGGTACTACTGGAAAATTCTCTCGTCTTCGGGCCTTGCAACTTGGTCAACAGTACAGTGTGGACATAAATACACCCCTCTTTCAAGGAGGCATTACGAAAGCTGCGACTGCCGCAGTCAAGATGATGCGTTATGCCCTTCGGCACACGACGATCCGGAGCCCCATGGAGCCAAGCCAGGGGGGTACAATCTGGTTACAGCCCGAGACCCGAACATGTTGCAGAAAGTTTCTAGACGTCATGGTATTCAGGCACCAGATATTCGAAACATTACTGACTTGTAATAACTTGTTGTCTTGTTGGGATGTATACACAGGATAGATCGTTTATTTCATCTGGCATTCAGAGATCTCAACTTGGCCATCAAACACACCGAGTTAGGTTACCAAGCCTCGACGCAGGAGTCAAACCAGAGCTTAACTTTAATGGAACTGCCGTCATTGTCGATAATCAGTACAATCGTCCTTGGGGATTGCATTGCCTCCTACTTCTTGTTGTAGACTAAACCAAATGCTCCTTTCAGATTGACATAGGTATGTATCAACCGGTGTAGTTGGACATCAACCACAGTTCTACTTACAACCAAAAGCTCAGACAACAACCACCATACAAGATTGACCTGACCCATCAAGGTTCAAGATTGTTTGCACGGCAAAGCCAGTACTTAGTTGCACTATTAAACAGAATCTCCTTTGTTCGTCTTCTCCTGTTTCTTATCGTCGCATCAGATCTCGACTTTATCTGTCATGCTAACCGGCAAGTTCAACCTAAGACCAAGCCTTGTTTCCGCTCCCGTATTTCTCTTACACGTCCGCCTGCTATCCCCATTATGCTTCGTCTCAGTATCTTTACTCTTTCAGAATACAGTCATCCCATTGGATGCCGTACGCGTTTGACCGGCAGATGTACTAATGACGATCCCTACATTATCAGCCTGCCGTCTCTGTACCTGGTATCGACTTAAAGCGTTGTGGAACCTTGTATGCAGCTTCTACTTACACCACTGTCTCGTCTCGCATGAGGCCCATGATTCTGTGGCTTATCTGAGAGGTTTCATCTTCATCTCAGCCGAGCTCGTATCTCAATGCACCGAGGCCGTGAATCTAAGAATCCACTTCCCTTGTCACAGCATTCCCATCAGCCGGTTACCAGTCTTTATATGACGAGAATTTGTGACCGCAAGAATTAATTCCAGACTTTTTGGAAATGGGCTCCTACGATACTTAATTTTCCCGTAAAAGCTTATCATATGATAAGCCTCTTGCCTTTTTGGACTCAATATCGAACCATGACCATGGCAATACCCATGTTCGATCTTGACCCAAAGCCTGGTA
This sequence comes from Fusarium sporotrichioides, assembly GCA_019054645.1. NCBI lineage: Eukaryota > Fungi > Ascomycota > Sordariomycetes > Hypocreales > Nectriaceae > Fusarium > Fusarium sporotrichioides. The sequence goes on along the minus strand of JAHKNS010000002.1, from coordinate 1,853,586 downwards.
TCGCACCATATCTCGCCGCAGCACGATCGTCTTGTTACAGATCCCCCACAAGTCACTCCCAGAGCCAAACCGTCTTGACAAGGGCTTTGTTTCAAGTTTATGGGGGCGGTTGACTGGATGAACATGATTCTTTGACATGCAGACACCATATCACAGTCAAAGTTCGTTCGTCCAGTTTTTAGCCCTATTCGATGCCAACGTTGATCGCTCTAGGATCGACTATTGATTTGGCATATGACTTGCTATCATAGCATCCCTTTCTCGACCTCATCCTTGCGCTCCTCCCAGAGCGTCTTGCCGGTACAAGAGCATACCGTCTTATCATTATCCCACATGCCAGCGCTTCGGGCAATGATACCCACAACGGTGTCCTTATCATTCTTTAGGGGCTCAGCCTTTTCTTCTTGTCTTGTTAGGACCATGGCGTGCCCAATAACCTCCCAGATTTGGAACCCATGGTCCACGAATGAAGCGCCTCTGCCATCCTCACCAACTTGAACAAGGCCTAGGTCTCCTCGAGGCTTCTTGTCTTCTCCTGACCAGACGGGTCCTGTTGAAGTTGCGCCATTCTTCAAATCGCCGTATGCGCGAATCGAAGCTCGATATGTTCCGGGCGAGACACCACGGATAGACAAGTCGACCAGTGTCCGTCCTGAGCTGACCTGGACCATTCTTGCTAACCCTCTTACATCCCGGCTTGGTTCTTCATAGAGACCATCAACGGGATCTTCAAACGTTTCCAGAATACTGACAGCGGCACCTAAGATTCAGGTTAGTCATATACCGTATCAGGTGATTAAGCCGGTTGTCAGGAAAGCTGGGCATCCGCGGCAGCACGAGTCAATGACAATGCCGATAGCCAAGAAAACAGTTTGCACATACTGTTTGAAGCTCCTGATCCACGTAAGATAGCGTCTCTACCAGTTGCTTGGATAGCCTCCACAATGGCTGATGGGGCAGCTGGAACAGCAGCACAGTCAGTATATACACACTTGAGGGAAACAATCCGCCTTACCAGTGCCCTTGACAGATACCAATTGGTCCTTCAGGTTACCCTCGACATTCTTGATACCGCCGAGCTTATACAAAGAGTCTGAAACCGCTTTGATACAGCCGTCACATGACAGCGGAACTGCAAAGAGGGTCTGTTTTCAAGACGTTTCATTAGTATACTTGATGTGGTGAAAGTTGCCAACAACTCTCCTCGTCCCCTTTTTCCGCAACCATGACTCATCGCTCAGAATTTTCTGCGCACCTCAAACGAGTTATCAACAGTCATCTTGTTGGGTGCTGCGTTGATCTGTTAGTTTCATACTTGCAGTGTAAGAGAAGCCCATGGAATTGGAGAACTTACATGTGGGGGGCGTGGTCTTAAAGGCGGTATTGGAAAACCGGTACTGGTAGGCTGAAAAGCCAGCTGCTGCGAGTAGAGATGTAGTAGCAAAGAGTCTAACAGGCGTGAGCTTCAGAGGCATCTGTCAGAAGAAGAGGAGGAGGTTGTAGCACGACGTGGTCGGGTTTTGTTTGCTGCTTTGAAATCCACCCACAATCGAGTGATAACATAACGTCGGGGTCCGGAGTTGCTTGCACCCCCCAAGAAGTGGGACCAGCAACTTCAGGAATCGGGCCAAGGTTAAGCTACAGAGTCGCCTCAGTCGTCTGAGAGTCTCTATGCTACAGACCTGGAGTTAATGCACGTGACCGCTACTCTTCCTGACTCAGCAATTTACATGCTTGGCATCTGGATCCAAACTTTCTAGTCGAGCGTTTCAGCGTGGGAGACCTCGCGATACAGCATAACCCAACGTCTACGGCGACTCAACCCCTCCTCGCCGGTTCTGTGGTTGATTGAACCAATTGGAGGTAATTTCTGAGAGACCACTCTCTCGAACCCTCCAAGATGTCGCAAGTTCTCGGTCTCGTGAGCAATCCCCAATATATGTCTTAAAAACTTCCTCAATTCTAACCAGTGTCGAATAGACCAAACTCGCCTACTCTCGAGTATGGCACGGTGTTTCTGCTTCCGCTCCCCATGCCACTCTATCAACTCAGCCCGGAGTGACACCGCCTTCGCTCGGCCGTCTCGCATCCCGCATCGCCGTCCTCCTCATGGGCAAGCACAAGCCGATCTTCGACCCCTCGACCGACTGTGGTGACTATGTTGTTGTCACAAACTGCGCTGCCCTTCACACGACTGGCCGTAAGAAGTGGCAAAAGCCATACTACCGGCATACGACTCGACCTGGTAGCCTCAAGACCGTGACGATGGATGTCCTTATGGAGCAGCACGGAGGTAGCGAGGTGCTACGTAAGGCTGTGCGCGGCATGTTGCCCAAGAACCGATTGCGAGACAAGCGATTGGCGAGGCTCAAGGCTTTTGAAGGAGATGCACACCCGTACAAGCAGAACTTGATACGGTTTAGCGGCGTGCCAGTGGGCAAGCCTGGTTGGGAGAAAGCTGTCGAGAAGGTTCGCGAGGGCGACAAGAAGCGATTATAAAGCGAGCACGGCAGTTTACGATGGGATGAATGGCTGTGTGTTGAAAAGAGTAGTTTGGGCGGACTGGAAGTCCTTGTACTATCTGTACCAATATTTTGGGCATATTTATGACCTAGCATCAAGCAATTATCAACGTTTTCCATGATGTGGTTCCTCTCTCAATCTGCTCTGAAATCAGCCGACACATACCTAGCTGATTCATGTCTTCCAGGCGAGATGTACTCCTCGATCATGGGTCCCGCTGATCCGCTAACTCATCTTATAGTCCAAATCCAAACCAACGCTTCTGGCTATGATACTCTAGGAATGTCTCACATATGCAATTTTCACCAGGCATCATGACAAAGGGAATCAGAGAATTGGTCGAATAAACGCAATTGATTATCACATATCTATTATCGAATTTAAGCCAGTCGCTTGGTATCAATCTTCTTCGTGGATGCATCATGTTTCGCATCTTGACCTCTATCGTTAAGAAACACACAATCTTTTTTGTCTCAAACTAAAGCTTCGATTGCAGATTGTCTCGAGAGACTTCGCACTTGATGAGACCATTGGGGCCCGACTGGGGAGCATAAACCTCGGCATCCTTGCCAGTATTCTTGATTCCCTTATGCCAGCTAAGGTCTTCGTAATGAATTAGTATTAATATTCTGACATAAGGATAGTGCCTGAACTTACCAATCTCAAAGTAATGCTTGTTGGGTAGTGAATAAGTGACCGTCGCGACCTCGGGCACAGATTCGAGGATAAGGTCTGACATCTTGTACATGGTGGCTTGCACACTAGCACTCGCGTCCTCGGCGAAGGTTTTGAGGGTGATATTGCGTGCGGCCTCACGCGCGCGATCGAACTTGGGAACAAATTCCTTAATGGCATCAACAGAATCGAACTTCTTCCACTTCCATGTAGCATCCACATCCGTCGAGAAAATACGGTCCCATGTCTCAGGAAGCGTTGTGTACTCATCGCGAACAAATCCATGGAAAGCAGAACCGGTGCTCTTCAGAACGGTCAGGCCAACGAGAGAGCTCTTGATTTCAATGCCTTCCTGTCGGCTCACACGGACTTCGACGTTTCGGGTCTCCTCGCCGTCCTTGAAAAAGCTGTGAGGATGGGGTTTGCCATCAACATCAAGACGCGCCCAGCGAACAGTCTTGACGCTGACATTGGCAACGTGGATGTGCTTGTACTTCTCGATAAAGTGGCTGCCGAGGATGGAGGCGTACAGCTCAGGGGGGTTGACGGGGTTCTCCTTGGCGGTAATGTAGATGGTGTTCTTGATAGAGTCTGTGGCAACGACAACACTGTTATCGGCCTGGGTGTAGGAGGTCTCAATTTCTCCCTCAAGGAGACAGCAAACTGTCATCTCTGTGACGGTCTGAACACCGGTAGAAGCATCGCGGTCAACTTTGCAGACGCGGACATTGTCCTTGCCGTAGCGAGCAGCAGATACGTAAGGCATCGTGATAGTTTTGTTTTGTTCTGTTTTGCTGTGAAGTTGATGAAAGAAGGTGCAATCAGATAGGCAGCATATGATGGTTGATCAGATAAGCTGTATTGGAACAAATGTTGGGAGCTACTATTGCTAAGAGATGAGAAGACGTGTGAAAAGTTTAGATCAAGAACAACACAGCAAGAAACAAGGGAGGGAGCAGGCTTCTAATATACAAGACGGTTGGAACGTCAGCCCCCTCCTAGTTAATAGTAACAACAGCTAAGCAAGCAAATAAGGCTACCTACCCCAAGCGGCTCAACGGACGGAGACGGACGTTGGCGATCCATCAAGAACGAGCGCCCGCGGCCGAAGAAGCAAGACCAAGTATTGCAATTGGTAAGGAAAGCGCTGAAGTGCAGCATACCTTGCCATAGCATGGGGCGATCAGGGTCGGTGCCGGGCTACGGAGGACGCCGATGCCCTGGATACCGTATATCGGGGCCCGCCTGAAGCATTAGACTTTTGGAGTTTCTTATCTCAACTTGTCTATCTTATCGGTCTCATGGGATATGCAAGTCAAAATACAACTTTAACCGTATGATTTCTGTGAGATGTACACATACACAGATGTTCTGATTTGATAGACAGGACAAATTGGGTCATTTGGTTTCGCAATGATAAGGTTACAGGTCTAAAGTCTAACATCAGTACATGAACCCTTATGGCAGATACATGAGTAAGTAAAATAAGTAAGTCTTTACTCACCATTTTGAGACTTGCAACTTGACTACCTAGCCGTTTCTGTGCCTCGCGATTTATTTGCATGGTGGTTTTGGTTGTTCATGCACTCTGGAAGAGCTCTTGGACTAGATGAAATAAAAGCTAACATGTATAGCTCGCTGGAGGCTTTGACAGCAAACCAGGCAGACTGGAGAGATGGGAGAACTGGTGCGGATTGGATTGCTATCCAATCCAGCGTAACTGAAGCTATACAAAGATGCAAAATGATGTGTCGTTACTCGGTATAAAGTGTTGATCACAAGGCAACGACTGGTGACTGGCACAATGTTGAAACAAAGCAGCCGTTGAACCCAGCTCACAACATTGTTCCTTTTTCGCTATTATTGTGTAACCGTGGGTAACAATTTCGGCATTGCGTACCTACCTATGAATACTTACCTACCTTAGGTAGGTAGTCAGTTACTCAACTCAACCGGGAAAAGTATCCACAGCACACTATTGTCCTGTATTGTGCAGTATCATCGACAACTTAGACTATTAGGTTGTTGAATGAATGGCCTTATTTTAGTGAGGTCCGGGCAATGGATCTAATCTGCAGCTACCTTTTACGGCGCATTTATAGAGCTGCAGGTTAGGTTTAGTGGCCCGGGCCTGTAGATGGAATGCATCACCATCTGGCTGGGTCCTGTCTGCCTCCACTCTGGGGCCCTGGCTGCTGGCTGTCCCGCAACCCAACGACCTCTAACCTCGATCCTCCAATCAACAGCCTGCTCCTCCATCGAACCCTGTCGAACTGCTCTTCGAGTCTCCTTCGTTTTGCTTTTGATATTGACATATCTACGTAGTCTACAGGCATCAATCTAGATATTGCTTATGTCGGTGACCTGAGCTTTGGTTCTTACCTCGGAGTTGCGTCGCTACCTTTTACCCACAAAGCACAAAGTGTCGCATCTACCACACGACGACGACTCCGCTCTCTCGAAACTCCAGCTTAAACCACGATTTCCCTATCCAGATACAACGTCTCCACGCGATCGACGAAAACGCGGTCGGGTCTATACTTGCGACGAAATATTGACACTGCTCTCGCCTCCGCCATCGATCTGAACTCTGCCGTACAACGACCGGCCTGTTTCTGCACCAAACGACATTGTACCGTATACGAACCATAACCGCGATCGCATCATTCGCCCTCGATTTATCAAACGCCCAGTTGATCGACGAATGCTCCTCCACCACTCTTGGGCCCAGTCCCAACCGGTGGGCTGCTCGCCATTGTCATGCTGAGCTCCTCTGCAGCTCAGAAGGGAATGACCCCTCCGAGCCAATCTTCCCAGCCTAGTCTACCTCAGCAATTGTCTGGCCGTACGAGCTTTGACCGGGGCGACTCGGGCCTACAGCCTCCCAATGGCGCCAACAACCGCAACCTGTCCGCCTCAGGCGTGTCATTTGCGCCCAGGGGAAGCAGTCTCAATGTTGCACCTGGCAGCTTCAGCTCAGAGCTGCGCAGCCGGGCTGGAAGTAAAACTGAAGCGGGGTCGGTGTACCCAAGCAGCTTCATGGACAAGGTGGAAGAAGACGACGCGGACACGCTAGCTGAACAAGCCCTAGCAAACCTCAAGGAGAGGCTTAACCGTGAGATGAAAATCAAAGAGGGTAGCGAGAACATGCTCGAGGCGCTGAACTCTAAGAAAGCGAAGCAGACCAAGGAACAACGGCAGAAGGTTGAAGCAGAGCTCAACGCGAGCAACATACGTATCAAAGACCTACGCCAGAAGATCACCGATACCCAACGTACACGACAAATTCCGCCTGACACACCGAAAAGAAACCGCACTCAGAGCAACACTATTGAATCCACCAGACCCATCGGGCTACGCTCACCACAGAGTGTGTCGCGGTCAATTGGAGAATCTGATGCGGAGGAACCGACAGAAAGCCCGACTTTTGCGCTTGCTGAATTGCTTCAAGCTCTGGAAGTGGAAGGTATGACGCCTGAGTACTACGTCTCACGGGGAAACCAGTTGGTCGATCTTTTCCAGCGATATCCCACTCTTAAATATGACTTGGTCTGGTCAGTCTTTGGGCTCCGCATGCAGGTAATGCTTCTGAGCGAAAGCCGCGAGGTTGTGGCTGCTGGCTATCGAATGACCAGATATGCGATATCCGACGTTGCATCCCTCAAAAAGATTCGTAGTCTGAACACAGACTATTTGGTAATTCGGTAAGTATCCTGACTTGAACTAATTCCATGTACTGACATCTCAGGTCTCTGAACAACTACCGCAAGGCGGATGTCGAACGCGAGCAGGCACTCAAGTTCGTCCGCGCGTTCCTCGATGTCAAAGGTGGAGTTAAAGAGGTCTCTCGGTCTGTTGTACGCACCATTGTTGCAGTTGCCGAACATGGGGAGGATCGACGCCCAAACGGCCAAGCGGTCGAAGGAGACGTAGACCGTCTACGACCTATCTGCATCGAGACACTAGCAGAGATTATAGTGCAAGATCCAGCACTTTTGGTATCATCCGGTGGTCTGGGACCACTGACTGAGGCGCTTTCGGAAGGTGTCTACAAAGCTCCCGAGAGCTTGGCCTCTGCGTTCCTATACTTACTCGATTCTCCCCAGACACGAAAGTACATACAGCCAGGTTATGGACTAGAGGTGCTCTTTACCGTTTTTACCGACCACCTCCTTACCAACGAAACTGTTATGAAACAAAACGCCAAAGCGATTGCAACGGCTTTGAAATCATGGCCTGGGTTGATGACCCTATGCATGTATGATCTGCGAACGATTCGATCTTTCGTCACGAGTCTGCTGCTACCTAGCGATGCAGTCCGCGAGACTATTCTTGATCTCATCTTCTCTCTTTTGCGCATTAAACCGCCAGCCTGGGCGACATCGTTTCTGGCCGGAAGAAGGTTGACAACGTACGGCAGAGTAGCTAATCTGAGGTCTTCCCAAAAGGAAAAGAGCCAGTCGCAGTTCATGGAGGAGGATAGTGGCGAGCAGAATTTCGTCGAACACTACACTGCTCTGTTACTTGCCGTCTTTATCCGAGCCGGTCTTCTGCCGATTCTTCTGAAGATCGCTCAAGGGGACGAGAACCCAACACTTCAGCGCAAAACAACTCTGTTGATCAGCGAAGTGCTCAAGCTTTCTAGTCGTCTCTTGCCTCCGTCCTGGAGTGCTGAGCTTCACCTTTTACCAGAGCTCTTTTCATCGGCAGCTAACGTTGGCAACAATGATCACTGGGTCGCGTCAGGGATCGTCTACCAAATCAGCAGTGTCAGTCGAACATTGTATCGAAGCACGCCGTCAGGTGCTTTATCGGGAGCGTTGTCATCCGGCAACCACGCAACCGAGCTATCAGCAATTGATGAAGCGCCCAAATCCCATCAGTCTCTAGTTTTTGATGATGCCACCTTCAGACAACTCCTTATTGACAGCAATGTACTCAACAGCTCCAACTACGCCAAGTGGAACTGGGAAACCATAATCAAGATAATTGACGGGCCTTTGCAGAGCGGCAAGCGATTGGAGGAAGCCATCAAAGCGTCCAAATTTATGAAGAGGATTATCAGCTTCTACCGGCCATTCAAATACAGGTTTGCCAATGTCAAGAACACTCGAGGCACTCAAAAGTATGTACGGGCTGGTTGTGCCCTGATGCATTCGCTGCTTCAATCCCCCGAAGGCATCAAGTTTTTGGCCGACAGCAAACTGCTCAGGCAGATAGCGGAATGCCTAGCGCAATGCGATCCGGTAAGGTGTATTGTTATAGTGTTCTTCTACTTTACTAACAGCTGCCTCAGACTAGTGGGCTTACAGCTCAATACCCGATGTTCTCAAAAGAACGAGTGACCGACACGTTGTGTGCGGGCTACTTCTCGATGGTTGGTGTTTTGAGTGGCGACCCAAAGGGACTCCAACTGCTAGAACGGTGGAGGATGTTCAACATGATATACCATATCATGGACCTGAAGCAGAGGCCCGACCTCATCAAGCTGCTTCTTTCGAGCTTCGATTACAGTGTTCAAGGTCATCCTCGTGTTTTGGTCTCTAAAGCTTTGACGGCTGGTACGAAGGAAATCAGAATCCATGCAACGAATACTCTTCGCAAATACGCAATTCGCCCAGTACCATCGGCCAATAGTCAGGGTGGTGTAGGCGATTCTAAATGGGCTATCCAGCTGCTGGTTACACAACTTTATGATCCCGAGATTGAAGTTTGTGCAACAGCTGTTAAAATTCTCGAGCAGGCTTGTAACCGCAAGACCTATCTAGAATACATCGTTGAATGCAGGCCAGCTCTTGATCATTTGGGCGAGATTGGAGCACCACTTCTTCTACGGTTCTTGTCGACTTCTATTGGATATCACTATCTGGATGGATTGGACTACATCAGCAACGAAATGGACGATTGGTTCTTGGGACGCAACGATACCTACGTTAAGGTTATCGAGGCAAGTCTTGCCAAGACATTTCTGATTGACGGAGATGAGCACAACCCTCGCATGAGCTTATTCAACGATGGCGAGATTGATGGAGAGTACCATGACAGCCACGTACCGCCGCACTTCTACCGGGAGTTGACCCGCACGCAAGAAGGATGCAGATTGCTTAGTGATAAGGGCCACTTTGAAGATTTCGCTGCCACCATACGCGAGCACGGTATGGACACAGGCGATGCAGAGATGCTTACCAAGGTTAAAGGATGTCTTTGGGCGGTCGGTAACGTCGGATCGATGGAACTTGGGGCCCCTTTCTTGGAGTCCAACGACGTGGTGGAACATATCATAAAAATTGCTGAGCACCACGAAGTGATGAGTCTACGTGGAACAGCGTTCTTCGTTCTTGGTTTGATTTCCCGATCAACTCACGGTCTGGAGATCCTATCCGAGAATGGCTGGGACGCCAACACGACACCCATGGGCAGCTCCCTTGGTTTCTGTATTCCCAACAACTTATCCAAGCTACTGTCACTGACCCCGTGGAAACAAAAAGCAGTGACTTCAATCACTCTACCATCAGGTCAACGCACCGCCCAAGAGCCGCCTCCGCCTCGCGCTGCCAGGCCACCTCTCGAGCCATCAGAGCTCCCTGCTTTACTAAGCGACGAGGATGTGAACACAAGAGTCCTGGAGCTCATTGTGGATCTCGGAAACATGGTTCTCTACAAAAAGGCAGTCACAGATCTTCAAAAGTTGCGAGCGCATAAGCCGACAGCTTTCCGAAGCACTAAATTCTTCAAAGAGGTGATGGCTGCAATGGAATGGAACCACTACCGGCTGGGGGTGAGGAGGATGGTTATAGACCTTTTCGATAAGAACGTCATGCGCCAAATCGTCTTCGATGAGACAGATGAGGAAGATGACGACGATAGCAGCGACGAGGGCGGAGAAGAAAGCGGCGAAGGGGAGAACAGTTCGGGCGACGACAGAACGGAGAGGCAGCGCAGCATCAGTGAGCCATTGGCACCGCCGCCGGAACTCACACCAGCCCCCCTCAGGGTGAGGAGGTAGAACGATGGTGATGAAGGTTGGAGAGAAGAATCTACATAGCCAATGGCAAGACAAAGTTGGAAAGCTTCAACTATACGATACCAATGACAACGATGATGATGGCATGTTCAGGGGAGGCGCTCTTGAGTTGTATATATCTTTGCGATGCGCGATTGAGGTAAGGTGTCGGTGTCCGGACTGGAATTTGGATCAAGGAGTTATTGGACAAAAAGTTAAGGAGGTGGACTGTTGGTTTGGCAAGTAGCGGATGTCTGCTTGAGTTGGGCATTTTGAAGCGAGTTGCAGTAGTGTTGCATGGTCTCTGTAGTGAGATGAGCCGATGGTCATGCTCACAAATTAGCCATATATAGAGCACGTATACGTTGATTATGACAATCGAGTAGTCCTTGGCGGTTCCCAATCAGTTACATACATGAGCAGGTTAGTTAACATCATGAACTGATATATGCGACCTACCTACTTTATAGTGACGTGAGTTACTTGAGCCCCACCAATGCCGCGTCCGATTGACGGCGGCTGAACGCGGGATTAAGTCTCAGTCTCGACATCTACGTGCGATAACATTCTTTCCAAGAATCATTCTTTGTATCTTTTTTTGAATCATTAGTTCATCGCATTATAAAAAATACAAGCGTTATGGTCCAGGGACGAGTGCTTGTCATCGCAGGCTCGGATAGTTCGGGCGGAGCGTAAGTTGATTCTACTTCCCTCGAGAATGGCATGATACAGCATCCTTCGATTGTTTCAGTACAGTATGGCAAAAAATTATACCAGAATACTGACATGATTTTACTCCAGTGGATTGGAGGCGGACCAGAAAGTCATCGCTGCCCATGGCTGCTACGCCATGACGGCCACTACTGCCCTCACTGCACAGAATACTCAGGGTGTTAAGGGCATTCATGTCATTCCCGCCGACTTTGTTTCCCAGCAAATTGATCTTTGTATAGATGATGTAGGCGTCGATGTCATCAAGACAGGTGAGTAATGATATTCATGCTATTGAGTAGCCAGTGGTATAACTTTGACACTTCAATAGGCATGCTTGCTTCAGCAGAGACAATAGAGATGGTCGAAAAAACTGTCACCAAGCACAACATTCCATGTCTTGTTGTAGATCCAGTCAGTATTATCTCGACTTCCATGCTGGTACTGTGCTTACCGGCATAGGTCATGGTTTCGACTTCTGGCGCGACACTCCTCCCTAACGAAGCCATTCAACATCTCTGCAAGCATCTCCTCCCACACACCACGGTCCTCACGCCAAACATTCCCGAGGCGGTACTTATCCTGTCCCAAAATTGCCAAGAGGCCCCTCAAGTTCGCAACGTCCAAGATCTTGAGACTATCGCGAAGCGAATCCAAGGGCTCGGTCCTAAGTGGGTGCTCGTCAAGGGAGGACACAGTCCTATGAAGGAGGACCTTACTGTAGCAGAAACCGAAGCTGAGAGGCAGTTCGTCTTTGATGTGCTTGTTGGGGGAAATGGAGAGGTCTTAAGGGTCAAGAGTCCGTACCAGGCAAGCTCCAGTACCCACGGCACAGGGTGCTCTCTGGCGTGTAAGTGATAACCCTGACTTGAGATGTGCTTGAGATGTGCTTGAGATGTGCTTGAGGTGTGCTTATTAGAACCACAGCTGCTATTGCTTCGAACTTGGCCAAAGGAATTGATACGCCCGCTGCTGTTCAGTCAGCGTGTCGATACATTGAAGCTGCGATTCGCACTGCGCCAGGGCTGGGCAAGGGGCATGGTCCTCTGAACCACTTTCATTCAATCTACAGTCTCCCATTTACTCCGTAAGATCCAGACTCTGCACTTACTGTTATACACTGACATGGCCAATAGCGGTTACTTTATTGAGTGGCTCCTTGAGCGCCCCGACGTTCGTGACGTGTGGAAGGAGTTTGTGTATCATCCCTTTGTCATGGCCATGGGAGATGGGTCTCTGCCTCTTGAGTCATTCAAAGGCTACATCATCCAAGATTACCTCTATTTGGTCAGTCTACAGATTCCGATCAAGCTTGATACTCAGCTAATCAATGTTCTGTAGATTCACTTCTCGCGCGCCAACGCGCTCGCTGCTTATAAAGCGCAAAACATCGAGGACATTTCCAGAGTATGTTCTCTTGCCCCAGTATGAACAACTTACTCATCACCCTTGTTTAGGCAACTCAGATTGTTCAGCACATCATGCATGAGTTGAAGCTTCATACCTCGTACTGCGAGAGCTTCGGCATTTCACTCGACGAGATGCGTGCCACGCCAGAGAAACAAGGTAAGAAAGCTATGTGTCTTTGCGAACCTCTCTACTTTTGAGTCTTCTTATTAACGTCCCACATCAGCATGCACTGCCTATACCCGTTATGTCCTTGACGTCGGTCAGAACGGAGATTGGCTCGGCCTTCAGATGGCCCTCGCTCCATGCCTCCTTGGCTACGGTGCAGCGGCCAAGATGCTACATGACCACGAGAAGACTGTACGTGAAAACAACACGTACTGGGCTTGGATCAAGAATTACAATGAGGAAGACTACACTGATGCTGTCAAGCTGGGTTCTGGTAAGTTTCCGTTCGCATCTATCGATTGTTCTCTTACTTAATCACATTCAAGCTCTGCTCGAGAAACACATTCAGATGCAGTCGCCTTCCAGAATCGAAGAGCTGGTCCAGATCTTCATTCATGCACTCAAAGTAAATTCCATATACCTCCAACCAGCACTCTTTTGCTAATCGTGCGCAGATGGAAATCGGCTTCTGGGAGATGTTCCCTGCTAAACAGACGTAAGTTCACAGCATTTGATGATAAAAAAAAGGAGATATAGTCAGAGACAATTCAATTATTAGATATAGAATTGAGTATACACTTGGTTTTTTGTGTTTTATGTTTAGGCCAGGAAAAAGAAATCCAACGTAGGTATATGACGCCTCTAAACCCATGCTCCGTTACCGATATACACACCACATGCATACATACATACATATATACAGACATACACAAACATGCTTCCCAGCTCACGATCAGACCATCTCTACTGGGCGTGGCCTCTCGTCATCTGGTAGCATGTATCTGAAATCCTGCTCGGGAGGGGGAGCAAGGGCAGGGACTGGAGGAGCGTCACTCTGCTCTTGTTGTCTTTGGGCCCGTCGCAGTTGTCCGTTCTGTTGCTTCACCCACGAATTCACCGAGCGGAATCTCGGTCGGCCATCCACCGAAGCTACTGTGGATACGGTGTCGCGGCGGCTGACTGTGTTTGTTGAAGACTTCCATGTGGGTTGACGAGAAGGGGCTGGCATCGAGGGAATGCTCTGGACGGTCTGGTAGTCAGGCGTTACAACGATATCACCATCGCCAAAGCCAGAGGAGATAGATGATAGTTCACTGACACCGGTCTGACGTCTGGCAACACCATAAGCATATGGCGCATCGGAAGGGATAGGGTTGTGTTGCGGCTTGTAAGGTGGGCTGAGACCTTCTCTGGGAGCTTGACGAGCAACGACTTGAACTTCGACAGCGTTCTCGACAAAGGCTGTGCTGGTAGGGCTCATAGCATCAATGTCGTAGTTCGTCTGCTCCGTTCTGCCGCTCATTCTATAGGTGCCCCATGGCTTGGTGGGCACGGCAAGATGAGTGTTGGACTGCTTAGGGATGGTTGAAGAGATTGCGAAAGGCGAAGGGAGAGATGAAGGGGCGTATACAGGAGAGGGCGAGGGCGATGGTGATGATGAGAAATGCCGCGTCTTCTCGTCACCTACTTGTGAAGAGTAAGGAGGAGATGGGTCTTCGATGGTGTACCAGTCTTTGTGACCAAGACGCGATCCCACAAAAGGTATTTTGGAGACAAAACCCTCGAAGCGGTTAGGTTTCTCGAAAGACATATCATCGACAGGAGGAGGCTTCTTTGAGGTCTTCTTCTTTGAGTAGAACTTCCAGACGAGGAAACCAACTCCGAGAAGGAGAAGAAAGGCGCCTAGATATAAGTTTTAGCTTCTTATGGGTTGACAGGGAACAAGCAGCAGCGACTTACCGACAGATCCTACACCCAAGAGGATTTTATGAACATTTGAGTGTATTCCTTCGCCTCCGGAAATCTTTTTAAATGAGTTAGCAAGCCCGAGCTTTCAATGCGGATGGCATGTTTCTTTCAATCCAAGACGACGCCATTGAACTCACCATGCTTCCGTCTGTGCTTCCCTCGGCTGATGGAGCGTCAACACTTGGTGAATCTGTTGCTGTTGCAGGTAATTTCACTTCGAGGTCTTGGTCGCTGACAGCTTCCTCCCTTTCAGTTGGTACTGGGTCGCTCTCCTCTTCGTCATCGCTCTCCTCGTTCTCATCATCACTCCCACTTTCATCATCACTGCTATCGCTTCCACTTCCACTCTCTTCTTCAACCGCTGTGGGCGTGCTAGAGTACGGTTTCGTAGCGGTAGGAGTAGGAGTGGGTGTCCCGTCTAGGATAGAAACATAGAGTTCAGTCTCTGCTGCTGAGGTTTTGGCAATGTCTCGACGAAGTCTACGCCCAAGGGAGCGTCTCCTCATAATGTGAACGTCGTACTTATCATCGTCTTCGGCAATAGTCCAATCTGGCAAGGATCCTGCGAACCCTCTCTTTGTCTTGGTCGGCCATCGAAAGTGACGTTTCTCAGTTGAAGGTGCCATTGTGTAGTGGTAAGTTGTTATTGCTGTAGAGGTTGAGGTTGAGGTTATTGTCGATGTTCTTGTTGCTGGCTTAAACGAATGTTGTTTATAATAAGAAGAATAAGTATTAATTGAACTGCGTGTTCGTTAAGATGTATTGGTGTTAATACCCAGGCATTGGGTGTCGGGCAAAAGAGTGTCGTTACGATTGAAGTCACAGACTTGAATCAATAATTGAGAGAGGGGGGGAAGTCAAAAGAAGGGCCAGCCTTGAACAGAAGCAGAGGAAAAGAAAGAGAAAAGAAGTAAAAAGATATAAAGGGCTTGGCGAGTAATGAATTGAGAAAGAAGGGAAAACAAGAGCAAGTCGAAACGAAGAGGAAGGATGAGACACGATCAACAGTTACATTGGATACTTACGACACGATTACATCCATGTCAGGATCTAATAGACTACATAGACAATCAATAACCAAGGCGATCTCAGGGTTCAGGGGGGTTTAAAACGTTAGATGGTGGTTTGAGCACGAGACCAACATCACGAACCATTCGTGGTCAAATTGATCATTTTGCTATATAGTTTGACGGAATAACTTTTGACTGAGAGTAAGTGAGTACAATTAATTACATGGTAGCCTGTCATTTGTTATTCTCCTAACAGAACTGGTGCAAGAAATGGCTGCAGTTTTGTTAAGCGCGGGTAGCTACAGCTCCGTGTTGGCCAGTAACTATGTAAACTAGTAGGGGTATTGACGTTATTCGTCTCGAAATATAGACTCCTGTTTCAGCCGGCTCGGTGTCGCCAGAGATTAATCAAGATATTCATGCAGGGGGTGGTTAGAGTTAGACCATATCACACACACACACATCATTTAAGTTAACGGGTGGTTTCGCAGAAAGTTGTATGTTTATGAAATAGATTGGATATTAGACATGTTCTCTTTGACATGTTATGCATATAAATCATCGACTGTTATTCATTTATTCATCAATTGTCCAATAACACCCAAACATTCCCTTGAGGCGAACCAAATGATCAACACAGGGTTATTGTACATACAATCTCCAGACCAGGTGCTGCTTCAGATACGCTGACCCGAGACGGATGCAACAATCTGAGGCTTGTTTTGCATCAAAAGATAACCCCAACTTTTCAAGACGGATTGAGTCACATCCCATCCCCATCATCCATCATCCATCAATCATTCCCTCTTATCTTGATCATCAGCCAGCCAGCTTCATATGGGGTTTCTGCAATTGACCAGCAAAAAAATCTGCGATTGATGGCGCGTTCAAAAACGGTCCGATATGAAGAAGCTTTGGTCGTCGAGTGGATGTTTGATATTGAATCGTGGTGGATATCACTGTTCTTTTATGGACCCTTGGAAAGGCCTCTGATTCAGTCTATCCGTTCCAGAATTCTAGGCATAGTGGAGGCGGGAAAAAGCCTTGATGCTTCAGTTACAATGATGACAGTAAGTGGCAAACATCAATCTTGCTGTAGATACAAAGTAGATTCCTTTACTATCGTTTAGGCTGATGTCACATCAATGAAACAAGACACAGCGAGGCAATCACTATGTACGCTATCGACACTGATGTCACTCACCACAAAGTAGTAATGAGTGCGTATGTATTCTTAGTAGCGGTGGTCATTACAGCTACTAGCTAGGTACAGTAGCAATGTCTTGCTTCTGCCACCGACCGCATCTTGGAAACAAATAAACGAAATGACGGGTGAAGTTGGATTAAACATAGCAGTCTTGAGCGCTCTCACCGAACGCCTCCTAACAATGCGCTCCAATCAAGCAGCTCTCGCCTACGCCGAAATTGTTGATTGACCGAGAAGAAAAAGAAAAGAAACAGCCAAACACGGTCTCATCATTAGCGCGCTTGCGGACAAAAGCGAGAGAGAGATGGAGAAACCTCGATTGACATTCTCGTCTCTGATATTCCACGATAAGATCCACCCGGTCTAAAGGAGGCGAAACAGAACGGGCACTAACAAACTTGGGCTTTTTTTTAAATAAAAAAAATCCAAGGGTTCAGTTGAGGTTCGGGCTGAATTATCACGAGATGACTTGTGCGCATTTTCGGATGCAAGGCTGGCTGAGCGAAGCAAAAGGTTGTATTGCGGCTCCGCGATGTCCTGAACTGCACTCAACACTCGTTCGATTCTGGGGTAACTTGCCATCCCAAATGTCATCTAGCATACGTCAAGATCTGAGATTGCATGTGTATCTAGATTGCGTATGGTGTTTGAGATACATGGTAAGGTAAGCTATATGGTGTTTCGGTGCCTTTATAATACAGTGCAAAACGACACCTCCTACCTCGCCCTACAACGTGAAACTGGGCAGCAAGTCAAAGAAGAGTGGGATGAGAGATAAACCATAATCATTTCTGTCATGGATTTCAATTCGATTACTATTCGCTTGATATTCCTAGTCAAGGGGTACCTTTTTGGGCATGTGAATGCGAATACACTAACTAATAGAAGCTCAAATGGCGCATGTTTAGTAGTTACCCTATGGTTTTCTGGAAAGGTGCCGCATAACTTCAGTTGTATCAATTTGTCTTTATATATGCTTATCGAAATTGATTTGATAAAGATATCTCTTTGAGCACTTATGCATAGGTATGTTTGAGAGCGCGAGAAACCGGGTTTTCGCCGAACAACGATATCTTGCGATCACCTGGTCGGGATTATTCCACAACGCATCGAGTCTCTCTATCTGCATCTGCAAGCGACCACCAACCCTTACATATTGGTAGATAGTCCACTGCGAATGCTAATGTGACACTTTTTTTTCTTTTAAATGACAATACCGGACGACCGGAAACGGAGTGACACCGAGTTTCTGTCTACCCTTACACGAATCACTGCACTACCTATTTTGGGGATACGTGCAGGCACATGCTTTGCTCACAAGTAGCAATATAATAAGTAAATGGGACCAATCAAGGAGAATCTTCGCTTCTTTTGTATTTTCACGGGCGTTCCATCATGAAAGAAACATATACAGGGGTGCTCGGCGTTGTGGAGTTTCGTTGATTTCATAAACGGCGGGTAAAAGAGGTCAGTCAGTCTTGACAAGACAAAATCCCAGGTCTTTGGATCCATCATTACCGGCAAATACTACCTTCAAGTGTCCGTAAACAACCCCAATTTTTGTCGTTTGGAGGGCTCTGGATCGGGGTCAGAGCCGGTCCGATGGATGAAGGACTGGCTGGACAGGTAGGTTAGGACGAATTGATATGAGAAATGGTAAGCGAGAATTGTCGTCATGATTAATTACCAGCCCATCCTATCCCATGCAGTCATTCTCCTTATGGCTCTTGAGTGTTTTCAGCAATAGAGCAATAATAAAAAAAGGCTTCAAGGAAAAAAGAATTGTGACTGAAATTCTTTGAAATCCATCAATTATCTGACCGACGGGACACCATTTGAATCCAATCAATGTCGTTCAGTGGGCGTCATCCAGGGCATGGCAGCTGGAGGACCGGTAAGTCGACCCGCACCGCTACCCAAGCTTAGAGGCGACGGGACAAGGAACTTGAACTTTTTAGTGGAGCAACAACCACAAGCAAGAAAAGAAATACCTAGAGGAATGTCTTATCTCGACAAGGAGTAAGAAACAAATCAAACACTGCTCACCATAACAATGCCATCATCTTTTCTTACACCCTACTCTACCTAGTGCCCGGCCAGCCGGCTTCTGACCATACCTCACCTAGTACCCAAGTATCGAGGTACCTGTACCTGTACCTTTTACGCAGTCTAACACTGTAGCTAGTAACTAAATTCTCTCGCCCTCCTTCGTGGGTTGTGACTGATTCTCCTTCGACTCACCTCTGCCCGTCACCAGCTCCCTACGCTTGCGACGCCTTCACTTGGTCCAGAGACTCCTAGTCCTGCCTTTCCGATTCTTCCCTCCTTCTATTTCTTCTCTTCTTTCATCCCCAATCGCTCCCAATTGAGCTCCTTTCTACCACCTCCTCCTTCACAATGGCTTCCTCCGCGCGAGCCATGACGGCCCTCTCCAGGGTCGGCCACATGGCACCCAGCAGTCGCATCGCAGCTCGCGCCCTCTCTACTGTTTCCAAGACCTCTGCTCGGCCTTCTGTCGCCATGAGACTGAACAACACTGGTCGCATTGCCTTCCGAAGGGCCTACGCTGACGAAGCCCCCAAGCCCAGACCTGGCAAGATTCGACGAACCCTGCGATGGACATGGAGAATTACATACCTCTCCTTCGGTGCTCTCGTCGGTTACACATGCTACGTTATCTACGATGATCGTCACCCTCAAGAGCAGTTCCAGCCTGACCCTTCCAAGAAGACTCTTGTCGTTCTCGGTAAGCCACCCGTCTGCGCATAGATACTAGACGTTGGACAGAGTTACTGACGCAATACCCTCATATAGGATCCGGCTGGGGCTCTGTTGGTCTCCTGAAGAACCTCGACACCGAGAACTACAACGTCATCGTTGTCTCTCCCCGCAACTACTTCCTCTTTACCCCTCTCCTGCCTTCATGCACAACCGGTCTCATTGAGCACCGCTCTATCATGGAGCCTGTTCGCACCATCCTCCGCCACAAGAAGGGCGCCGTCAAGTACTACGAAGCCGAGGCTTCCTCCGTGGACCCTGACCGCAAGATCATCAAGATCAAGGACAACACCGAGGGCAAGGGCCCCCAGGCCGAGACCGAGATTCCTTACGACATGCTTGTCATTGGTGTCGGTGCTGAGAATGCCACTTTCGGTATTCCTGGTGTCCGCGAGAACAGCTGCTTCCTCAAGGAGATTGGCGACGCCCAGCTGATCCGCAAGAAGATCATGGACTGTGTTGAGCGAGCTTCTTTCAAGGGTCAGTCCCAGGAGGAGATCGACCGCCTCATGCACATGGTCGTTGTTGGTGGTGGTCCCACCGGTGTCGAGTTCGCTGGAGAGCTTCGCGACTTCTTCGAGGAGGATATCAAGAAGCTGATCCCCGATATCAGCCACCGCTTCAAGGTCACCCTTATCGAGGCTCTTCCCAACGTTCTCCCCTCTTTCTCTAAGCAGCTCATCGAGTACACTGAGAACACCATGCGTGAGGAGAACATCGATATCAAGCTCAAGACCATGGTCAAGAAGGTGACAGAGGACTTTGTCGAGGCCGAGTTCGCTGGTCCCGATGGCAGCAAGCAGACTCTCCGCATTCCCTACGGTCTGCTTGTCTGGGCTACCGGTAACGCTGTCCGACCCATTGTCCGTGATCTTATGGGCAAGGTCCCCGCTCAGAAGGACTCTCGCCGCGGTCTTGCCGTCAACGAGTACCTTGTTGTCCAGGGAACTCGTGACATCTGGGCCGTCGGTGACTGCGCTGTTGCCGGCTACGCCCCTACCGCCCAGGTTGCTTCCCAGGAGGGTTCTTTCTTGGCTCGTCTGTTCAACAACATGGCCAAGACTGACACCCAGGAGGCCCGCATCAAGGAGCTTAGCAGCAGCCTGAACCTCAAGCAGGGCAACTCTGCCGAGATCGCTGCTGAGATTGAGTCTCTGGAGAAGCAGCTCCGCCGTATCAAGGATGTCAAGCCCTTCCGATACTCTCACCAGGGTTCTCTGGCCTACATTGGTAGCGAGAAGGCTGTTGCCGATGTTCCTTGGTTCAACGGTAACATTGCCAGTGGTGGTGGTTTGACCTACCTGTTCTGGCGAAGCGCTTACCTTTCCATGTGCTTCAGCAGTAAGTTTCTACAATTCTTAGAACAAAATGATGCAGCCATGCTAACTAAACATTCCTAGCCCGAAACCGTGTCCTGGTCGCCGTTGACTGGCTCAAGTCCAAGGCCTTCGGCCGTGATGTCTCTCGCGAGTAAACCTCTCGATACGACAAAACCTTTTACGCGACGAGGTTCGATACCCTGATATGAGCTACGGCTGGCGGTGGATTCGAAATCCAGTCTACGCTGCCCAGCTTACGACGATCTGTTCTTGGGAGGGTGTACTTGGAGCGTTGTGCATAGGCCTATGAAGCCTAACTGAGCCGGACTAATAGAGGTCTGATTGGAGTTGGGTTGGGGTTTGCATGCTTCATGGTGTACACCTCGAGTTGGTCTTTCTTTTTGATTGTTCTTTAATTTTTCTTTGTTCACGGATATAGATGGGAGAGGCAGGGCCCTTGTATGACATAGCTAGAGCGCGCAGAAAAGCAGGAAAAGCTTGTGGGACGTTGGTGAAAAACGAATGAAGAAGACTCCATATATTGAATCAAGAGCTGGCTCTTTCGCCAGTGACTGACTGTCCTTGAAATGCTTTCATTCTGTCGTATACGGTTGGACATGTGATACTCGGGGATGAAGAGCTGCCACAAGCTGGCAACCTGACCGGAATACCAAGACAATTTCTAGGAACAGATAACATGTGTTGCCGGTTCTTTCCATGCCCGTAACCAGGCTAGAATGTCAACAGGAAGTCAACCTCTACATTTCAGGCTGCTAAGAACGAATGACATGCGAGTCTGGTCCGAAATGGCGTAGACCAGGCGATGTTTCATTATCTGCAATTCATATGCCTGGTCCGGACTGGCTTGGTCTTCTTGTGGGTATTGATATCAAGACTAGCATCGAGGCTATCTAGCCTGTCATCTCCAAAAAAGAAACAAAGAAGTCCCGGTGGTAGCTCGGGGGACCGGGTTTGCAACTCGGACTGCGGGGCACAAAGCTCCCCGCATCAAACCACACATGCGGAGCTTCCAATGTCATCTAAGTTACTACTCAGCTGGGGAAAGTCGATTACTGCTCGTTGCTATCTCCAAGGTAGGTAATCCATTGCAGCGGTAGCCAAGCTGCACTCTTTACTATGGGTGACGCATCCAATCTCTCCGGTCGGGACTATGCCGTTGAATTAGACTTCAATGATGTTCTTAGACATACCCGTGACGAATTCAATATCCCATCCAAAGCCGATGTAGCACGCAAAACTCTCCCTTCGGGCAACAGCACAGGTGAGTACCATTGTCCCTTGTTGAGGAACCCTGTTTTGTCGTGCTGACGGCCTCTTTTAGACGCGGACGATAAAGCTATCTACCTTGTAGGAAACTCTCTTGGTCTTCAGCCCAAGCGCACGGCAGAGCGCATTCAGCAGTACCTTGCAACATGGCGCACTCAGGGTGTCCAGGGTCACTTCAAGCCCCTTGACGACTCCCCTCTGCCGACTTGGTTAGATGTTGATGCTCGCGCTGCCGAAATGATTGCGCCTATCGTGGGTGGCAAGGTTAGCGAGGTGGCTGTCATGCAGACGCTCACGGCGAACCTGCACTTCTTGATGGCGGCATTCTACAAGCCTGATGCCAAGGGGCGGCATAAGATTATCCTAGAGAGCAAAGCATTTCCCAGTGACCATGTTAGTAATTGTCCCAGGTAGTAAAATGCTAGCTAACATGCAGGCTCGTTTAGTATGCAGTCGAAACGCAAATACGCCATCATGGACTCCGCCCTGAAGATTCTATGATCACACTTGAGCCTCCCAACAACGAAGACATCCTTTCCAATGACTACATAGAGTCCGTTATCGACCAACATGCTTCCACAACAGCCGTGCTTCTTCTTCCCGGTATCCAATACTACTCAGGCCAACTCCTCGACATCCCGCACTTGACTGCCCTTGCTCGCAAGCGTGGCATATTTGTCATTTGGGATCTTGCGCATGCAGCAGGAAATGCACCTCTGTCCCTGCACGACTGGAACATCGACGCTGCCGCTTGGTGTACTTACAAGTATCTCAACGGCGGACCAGGTTGCATCGGTGGGCTATTCGTTCACGAGCGTCACGCACAGGTCGAGGAGGACGGAACACACAACGTAAGGCTTGCCGGATGGTGGGGAAACGACAAGACAAAGCGGTTCGAGATGAGACCTGGCTTCATCCCCGTCCCTGGCGCAGCAGGGTTTCAGCTCAGCAACCCTTCGGTTCTCGACATAACCTCGCTCTGCGCTTCTCTAGAAATATTCGAACTCGCTGGCGGCATGGCTCCTTTACGCGCCAAGAGCATAAGGCTGACGGCATACCTCGTCTCGGAACTAAAGAAGCTACCAGCGGACATGAGCGCGTACTGGCAAATTATCACTCCTGGTGAAGAAGAGCGCCGCGGGGCACAACTAAGTCTACTTCTGGCCGATGGGTTGTTGGATGATGTGATGGCTGGCTTGGAAAGGAGGAGTGTCTTGGTTGATGAGCGCAGACCCAACGTTATTAGAGTTGCGCCGGCACCTCTTTACAATACGTTTCTTGACTGCTGGGAGTTTGTGGGTGCTTTCCGGGGAGCTTTGGGTGAGGCATTGGATATGAAATGGAAGAGAGAGCAGATGGACGAGTTATGAAGTTTGAACGCGGCATCTCGTATGTCTGTAGGAAGCTCTCTACCTAATCAGAGTGTACGATAGAAGTGTGCGGCAATGAGTTTCGACGAAACCATGATTTAAATGTTACCTTTGCTAAGCTTCCTATATCTGCAGAAAGATTCTGAGTTCAGACGGCAACCTACGAGTTTAGATTTTCACGAATAACTTTTGAGGCCTTACTAGAATGGTGCGAAGAGGTTAGCAATGAGACCACTGATATCTTTCAAGCCTAACAACGTCTACTATACAATTATCCATCATCTTCAGCAGAAATCTGGTTCGAAAAACGAGATTTTTGAGTACAGGGTAACCAACATGGTGCATTGAATGCAGGGTTCTCGAGTGTCCCTGACTAAGGGTGGCGGGTCTTGCTCCGAGTTTGCGAAGGGTTCTTTGTTGTGGATCATGAAGAGCCAACCATATTCTAGTTTTGGGTGGGGCTCTCCAGGCGGACTTACCGCAAGGCGACAGTTGTATCAACTTTTTTTTTGTTAGCGGCGAAAAAAAAAATAACCAAGCGCGCAGGAATCGCAGTGCTCACTTAAAACTTCCACTCATCCTCACCTTTCATCTCCTTTCCCTTCCGACATCATCTCAACCCTCGGGCGCGCACTCCTTTTTCATCAAAAAGAAGGCCAATCTCGTAGATACGAGATATTCTATTGCGTTTCCCACGACTCTATCCTCTCTAATCATCCTCTTTCCCCCTTCCTAGACGGGTCCATTTCATTCGGCTCCGTCTTCATCCTTTTCTCTCTACCATAATGTCTGGCTACGACGGCGGATACAGCGGCGGTGGTGGCCGCGGAGGCGGCGGCTACGGTGGTGGTGGTTACGGCCGCGATCGCGGTGGTGACCGTGGTGGTGACCGCAACGGCGGTGGTTTCGGAGGGTAAGTCGATATTTTCCATTGTGCTTTGCGCGCAAGGTTGGTTGGGTGTTTCACGTTGAAGAAGGGGCTGCCCTTCCTCAACAACAACGCGCTCAACCATCCACACCGCGTTTTCGCCTCACTTTTCTTTCCTAGTATACTAACATTATTTTTAGCCGAAGCAACGGAAATGGCTACGGCGGTGGTGGCTACGGCGGCGGCGGTGGTGGTTACGGAGGTGGTGGCTTCGGAGGTGGTGCTGGCGGCGACCGCATGGGCGCTCTCGGCTCTGGCCTCAAGAACCAAGAATGGGGTATGTGTTATCACCAGCTTATTTCTTTTGCACCTGCTAACTTTTTCCAGATGTCAACACCCTTCCCAAGTTCGAGAAGTCCTTCTACAAGGAACACCCCGATGTTGAAACCCGATCTGATGCCGATGTTGAGGCTTTCCGCCGCAAGCACCAGATGACCATTGCTGGTACGAACGTTCCCAAGCCTGTCGAGACCTTCGACGAGGCTGGCTTCCCCCGATATGTTATGGATGAGGTCAAGGCTCAGGGTTTCCCTGCTCCCACCGCCATTCAATCTCAGGGTTGGCCCATGGCTCTCTCCGGTCGCGATGTCGTTGGTATTGCCGAGACTGGTTCCGGAAAGACCCTCACCTACTGCCTTCCCTCCATCGTTCACATCAACGCCCAGCCTCTCCTCGCCCCGGGTGATGGCCCCATCGTTCTTGTCCTCGCTCCTACTCGTGAGCTTGCTGTCCAGATTCAAGAAGAGATGAAGAAGTTCGGTCGATCTTCTCGCATCCGAAACACTTGTGTCTACGGTGGTGTTCCCAAGGGTCCTCAAATTCGCGACCTCTCTAGGGGTGTTGAGGTGTGCATTGCCACTCCTGGTCGTCTCATCGACATGCTCGAGGCCGGCAAGACCAACCTGCGTCGTGTTACCTACCTTGTACTCGACGAGGCTGATCGCATGCTTGACATGGGTTTCGAGCCCCAGATCCGCAAGATCATTGGCCAGATTCGACCTGACCGACAAACTCTCATGTGGTCCGCTACTTGGCCCAAGGAAGTCCGTGCTCTGGCATCCGACTTCCTCCAGGACTTCATCCAAGTCAACATTGGTTCCATGGAGCTTGCTGCTAACCACCGAATTACACAAATCGTCGAGGTTGTTACCGAGATGGAGAAGCGTGACCGCATGATCAAGCACATGGAGAAGGTCATGGAGAACAAGGAGAACAAGATCCTCATTTTCGTTGGCACAAAGCGAGTTGCTGACGAGATTACCCGATTCCTTCGCCAGGACGGATGGCCTGCGCTTTGTGAGTATCCTGCCATCATACTTTTGCCAGGCAATCACTAACATTTTCTTAGCTATTCACGGTGACAAGCAGCAGAACGAGCGTGATTGGGTTCTTGACCAGTTCAAGACCGGAAAGTCCCCCATCATGGTGGCTACCGATGTGGCCTCGCGTGGTATCGGTATGTATCATTCCCCCCTCTCCCCTTCATGGCAACTTCCAGCTACAGCACTTGCTGTACTTTACTCTCGTATTTAGGGGCTCTCTTGACTGTGCGAATCTGCCTGATAACTATCGTGTCCAATTGGTTCTCAACCAACGGGGTCTTGATCCGTTGTGTAGCCTTCACTTTGCTATACTCACGTGTTTTCACTCTTGTACCGTTTCCACTCCCGTGGTACGAGTGTGGAGTTGGCATCCCATTGCCTTTGATCAAGCTGCTGGCCAAGGTTCTCTTGTTTCCAGGACCCAGTGACCCGCATACTCCAGGATGGCATTTTGACGCACTTTCTATTGCCCCATCTCCGCTAGGAGTGAAGTACAACTGGCATGCTAATATGCATCGCTGTTTACCTTCATCTTCCACGCTGGAACGTTGCTATACAAACCCCTTCTTCCCCTGCTAACCATTCTTGCTAAAGATGTGCGCAACATCACACATGTGTTGAACTACGATTACCCCAACAACTCTGAAGACTACATTCACCGAATTGGTCGTACCGGTCGTGCTGGTGCCATGGGTACCGCCATCACCCTCTTCACTACTGATAGTGAGTATCACCCGCTCGACAGCTATTTCTTCGCTCATGCTAACAACTTCCCTAGACCAGAAGCAGGCTCGTGACCTTGTCAATGTCCTCCAGGAAGCCAAGCAGCAGATCGACCCTCGTCTCGTTGAGATGACCCGATATGGTGGCGGCGGCGGTCGCGGCTACGGTGGATGGGGTCGTGGCCGTGGCGGTGGCAGAGGTGGGTTCCGTCGTCGCTAAATCAGCAAGACACCTATCGAGCTGACTCGACCTCCAGCCAATGCCAACAATGCCAATAACATGCCCATCGGTAACCGTCGGTGGTAATGTAATGTGGTCTTTCATCCTGAGGTCTTACGACCCTATGGCGTTATGGATCAGACAGCCTCGCATTTCGAATCCTCGGATTCCCAAAAGTACATGACACCCAAGGCGTTTGTTTGTTAGAGGACAGGTGGCTCGATTAGATTTGACTCGTCATTTGCGAGTCTGGATTCATGGTTTGACTGCTGACCGATTTGGTCGCACTTATTGCATTTCTGCGTTTTACATGTTACCTCAAATAATGGCTTTAGACTGGGATGATGATGTCGTGTTGAGTGGTATGAAAACACTCAACGACGCAGATAAGGGGAAAATATCCTTTCCTATTGGAGGCCTCGTGCGCTGGAGGCCGATGACAATCTTGAGCTGAGTGTTTATTTAGACTATTGTAGTTTTCGCAAATAGCAAAGCTCTCTCAAACTTTTCTACTTCTCATGGTCTGTGATGTTTGTATCATACATAGGTTTGTCGCGATATGCTTAGGATTCATAATGGTGTTCTCTTCATTCGGGGTATGCTATGATCAACTATCTCCGATTGGACTTGACAAAGTCTTGTCTCTGTCTGTTTGGCGCGCCTATTGTCCTGGATCTGCTCAATTATGCCTTGTTCAGCGATCCTCCAGTTGTGCTGTCGACGCCTTGCTATCGCCTCTTGAGGTTGATCCTGCGTTGAGCTCATCAGTCGGTACGAGTACTGTAGTTTTGCTATTGCTTGACCTGCCTCTGTCACCCATTTCTCATGTTCGAACAAAACTCCACTAGTGAGTTGATAGCAAGAAGCTACCCAGAGAACCAAGTGGCATGGAAGAACGCACTCCTCGGACTTGGTTCAGAGGACAATATAACCCATTATTTGGCGCTGCTTCGCATGAAAGCTGCTCTGGTTAGTTGGCTGCATTATTGACGAGTTGGCGAGTGTTATCGAGCTATACTTGTCACCATTCATGTCGTTGTCGCTCGGGTCGATGAAGTTACTCCATTGCTTTCGTAGTTTGTTGTCACAAGGAGTAGTCCTTGTTGGTACGCATGTGAGTGGACTCGGCCAGTACAATCTTATCACAGAGTGTTCGGACTGCTGTACTCGCTCTCGAATGAAGTGAGCTCCTGTGCCAGTTCATGTTACAGCCCTGATTTGATGAGATGTTGCTATCTCGGCTCATCACCAGTTCCCTGTAAATATTTCGGGCCATGTCGGTTCTCGGATCCGTTACTTTTGGTCAAACTCCTCGGTTCGACAGGTTACAGCCAAACTCCAGTTTGTTGTCCAAGATATAGTTGACGTTCTTGCCATATCACCTGGGGTAGGATGTCACATCGTTCACTCCCACCTGTACCGTTTCTGACGCTAAGCATCCAAGATCCCGAACGTCCCGAGTATCTCCTCAGCGCTGACTGCACTCGGTCATTCCTTCATAACCCCATTAAGATAGTAGCTGTGCGGTACTAAACACAGTACATGGGTATGAGACAAACATTATTGGGAGCTTGAAGTGGCTCGAAATCGGGCACCTAGGATACCGGGATGCCAATGATGGTTGGGTTGCAGTTCCCCAGTGTCAACCAATGTTTACGTGATGCATCCGTAGGCTCGGGTATGGTTGCTACATCGAGGAAGATAAGCTCGACGATCTTCATCAATCATGTGCAATGGTCTATGTATGCATCTCCTATAACGATAACTGCAATGATGAACTGGCAGATTAAAACAGGAGTCCTCTGTACGTGGACTGCCTCGCAAACACGTATCTGTTGCATAATGGGCAAAACGTCACAATGAAGTATCAAACACTCCGATCTGTTGAATTGTTTCTGCTGTAGGAAATCATGCCAAAGCAGTGACATGCGTCTAAGCTTCAAGTAACATCTTACGCCTCAGAGCATCCCAAAGCGACCAGTACATAGAACAGTGATTTGAAAAAGATATCAACAATCTGAGTGCAGGGTAGCCAAAGGGGCTATAATGATCAAGATCAGCGAGAATAGACCCGCCGTGCCCCTGGCTAAGGAATGGAAGCTGCTCAAGTGGAATAGTGTCGAAGTGGCAGCTGGTGGTGCGAATAGAATCATCGGAACCATGCTAGCCCCGATTGAAATTCGCCAGTGACGCACATGGAATTCTGCAGTTGAATGACATTGCCTCGACGCACAAAGACGGCAATAATATCGCGATATGGTATGGTATGTCGGGGCGACATGAGATAGCACGAGTCGTCGCAAATTGGCCGACGGGTTCAAGGCTGAGTGGTGCTGACCAAGACGGTTTCGCCGAGTGCTAAACTGCCCAACGTTCCAGAACAGCCTAAGATGAATTATCTCTTCTATTGTTTCTCAGACACGACGCCAGGTTTCGGAGCCACCCACCCTATCGATCATGTCAACCGAAATAAACATTGCCAATATCAGCCTCTCCTGGGCCACGATTGAGGCATTTCAAATGTGTCATGTTCGCCATCATGGAAACTCGATTGGCACCGAAAATATTCGGAGTATGGACTAGGTTGACGAGCCCCAGCGCCTCAGGACCATGGCAAGCAGGCATATGTACAGTAAAACAGAAATTGATTGACAGCCACAGTCTCCGTAGCAAAGAGAGTAAGAAAAAAACGACGAAGAATGAGACCCGTAGGAGAGGCTATTCAGTTTCCACCACATGCAGGGATAACAGGAAAAGACAGCCACCAATGCACCAATGGTAGAATGACAGGGGACCAAAGGCTGAAGACGAGTGTAGGGATCGGCCAAGATCCAGTGTCAGTGAGTCCAAGTGTCTCAGCCGCCGTCGATGCACCCCAGGAATGAGGGTAGGAGCTTGAGTTCGGCGTGGCTCCGGCTCGATTTCTACTGTATGATTAGGCGTGGCATTTCCCAGAGTCTTGGTGCTCCATTGCTACAGTAGGCTTCTCCAGCCCCTGTGTCTATCCCTTCCTTGGTCCTTGCCTTGTCAGTCCAAGCTTTCTCCAGACGCGACGGGACTGACCTGACGACTCGAGAAGCCAGCCCGGATCATCGCGCAGTCAGTGTCAATAATCGCGTCGTGCCGTGCTTAACTCCCCTTCATATGCAAACGTACATGGTAAGGTACGGCAAAACCGTATCATATCGTCATGTTTTTGTTTGATATCCAAGATTGTGATATGTGATTGGTTGTATTGTACAGTATGTATGTACATACTCTTTGGTCGCTTGCCGCGGCGAGCCCCAGACCGAGACAGAAACACACACATCCCATCAATCTGTCGGTGTGTTTGCCTGTTATTATGCTGTATGTGTTCCAACGTGATGGACGCATACGACTTCCCCTTTCTGTTCAGGGTTCCGTTCCACTGGCAATTGAAGACCCCTCTTTGACAATTCTCAGATAGCCCTGCCTTGACACCCAGTCATGGGAATCTCTTGGATGTCACCGTCAACGATGTACCAATATCCGCTTCCCCGGTCATGTATGTACATATCTTAGTTGTCGCACCCCCATATGCAGCAAAGTTTCCTGACTCAATGGCGGTCCGTCTGTTTGTCAGGACAGAACAGATGCTACGTCACTTTCCGCTGGCTTTGAGGGAGGCATCGTCTTTGATGCGAATAAATTCGGGCGCTTGACGACGATTCAACAGTGTGTATCAATGCGGAAGAGAACCCAACCCAACCGCCAAGTACACATGCGAGCCGCAGTAGCCAGACAACTTCCAGTGGCCTTGCCGTTGCGAACCATCACGGGGGCGCTAGACGGGCCTCCTGGTCTCTACTGCTGTGCTGCATGGGCTGGGTATCCACAACCTGCAGAGGGCCCCATGCTGTTGGGACTGGAGGACCGCCGTCTTGAGCACTGTACAGTATTTGGTTTTAGTGGACACTCCTATCCTCGCAATATTGGGTCTTTCCGATCGCGATATTCCATGTTCATAGAACAAAATGCTGCAGACCTGAACTCGTGGAGTTCAGTATCAGCCGTTGATTGCGTCGGTGGCGGACTGAGATGCCGGTTAAACATTGCCGTCGGCATCGCAGTGTCTCGTAATCAGTCTTTCATTTTACTTCACGCCTCCTATTCGTACCCCAATACAGAGAGTATCGGAAAATGCGTCGAACAGCAGCTGGGTTGTGTTTGCCAGCTCTCGATCTTGTTTGTAAGAAGCACGCGGTTTGTGGACAGCCTAGCTTGTGGTGGGAGGGAGCATAAGAAACAGCACATCACCCATCTGTGAGTGACGGGACGACATGTCAACTTGTCAGCCTTGAGTGAGATATTAGCTGTTGTATCAGCAAACAACCTAGACGTGCAGCGTGGCTGGAATCGTCATCACCAGATCTTAGTTTTAGGAGCAAATGCCTGCTTTGTGCCACAAGTTTATTCGGTATCAGCACCATCATGTCAGGAATCCAGGAACGCGGCCAAGACTTGATGTCTTCTTGATCACGGCCGCCCAGGCCAAACTGGACAGCAGGATCGCCCATGACATTCGTTTGCAACACAGCCGCCTGCGTTTCATAATTTAAAGCCACACGTTCTTGTTCAAACTTTGGCCGATACACCAAGGTCGAGTCAGTTTAAACTCGGTACCGAACTCGTGAGAGCAGCCCGGGCAGGATAGGTACCTGCAAATGTAGCTTTGCAACCCATTCCGGCCGCTGCCGAACTCAAGGGACTGTTCATCACCACAATAAACTGGGCTCGAATCATTTCCGAAGCAACAGAAATGGATAGACCTTGACAGTGGATGTTGACCACCCTGAATCGTGAGGTGTGCGCTAGCAGGGCAATGTACGGAGTAGAAACCCAAGTGCAATGCGCACCACGCCCAATTCGACATACGCTAATGAGCTGAGTCGTCTGGCTTTGCGCCCACCGTTCTGCAGATCGCTAGCGCTGCTCAGCCCACCAAGATCTGAGTGTTCTCACGGTGTGGTGGGCCCTGATACAATCATTCAGAAGAAGTGAGATTGGCCCGTAGATCAGTAAGATGACTGGTCACCTGTAACAGTGTTCTTCGCACCATCAGCGAAAAACGCTGACTGAAGCTTTAGATAATCAAAGCAAGGTTGGCCGGTGGCTGTTGTGCTCTGAGCTTGTCGTTGATATTGCGCATGACAAGACACCGGCGTACGGGAGATTCCCAGCACCGCGGGAAGCCTGAGATCGTAGTTGGGCCGGCTTCTGACTAGTCCACGTTTGCTAGGGGATCAGAGACACTGTCAACGTGGACTAAGTTGACTGCCGTCCACCGTCACAATCGATGGCTTGCCGTAGCCTCACACGTTCCTGGATATGCAAGTGACATCCACCGACTCATGAATTCTGTGTGGTTCAAGATCTGCTGGGTCACTTGAAGCTATGGCCCTCAAAACAACGCTAGTTACTGGTTGCCAAAGATCCTGCTGCGTGTTTTCCCACAATTGACTCAAGAGTGGATAAAGCCCGGCTTGTCGTGTTTCCGAGATGTTGGTATCTGTGCGACGCTGGGAAACGAGAAACAAAATGATCGACTAAGGAACCGTCCAACAGGAAAGTTTCATGCTTGAGAGTATCTAATATTGAACACCGTCCTGATGGTAGTCGTTGGCGAGCGGCCCAAGAGAACTGACAACCCGTCTCCATATTGAACTGTGCCCTGATCTAGCATTGGCTCATCAGATTATCCATCTGCATCTGGAGGTGACAATCGATTATACCGAAACTGACTGAGAATGTCCCTTGCAAAATGATTTGCAATAAACGCTATGCCAAGCCCCCACACGAGTCTTGATCAAATGTCGACGTCCCTCGCAGCTTCTTGGCCTTTCACTGGACATGCGGAAGCTTTCAGCAGCCAGAAATATCTCACTTGTGTGTGTTGTTCACACACTGCCCCGTATAGGTATTACTCGTTGTCGTTTCGGCTTTTACTCGCTCAAATATTCCTCGTTGACACTTTTATCAACTGTTGGATCTGTTCTACCAACGAAACGAGTCGATTGCCTTTGGATTGACAAACTCATCATCCACCAGATTGACTCTGGGCCTAGTGGGAACGCTCAAGCCGGCAACCGTCATCTTCTATGTACACCCCTTTGATTAGAAACTTTGCAGGACAGGTTAGCCCATTTACAGTTAAGCACAAGAGCCACAAGCCCTCGCGCAGTTTCCAGCGGATTGGTATCGTTGTGGTGCGCCGCTCAGGGTTTCTTGTTTGAATGGATGGCTGGTAAGTACCCATACGGCAACCAGAGTGAATTGAGCCACTCGGTCTTTACCAAGTGACTGTATTTCGTGCCGTGTTGTGCTGATGAATCGTCACTGTTGGTTTGGATTGCTCACCGCCTTGACATTGTGGATGTTCTATCCAAGAATTCTTTAATCATGGATGTGGGCCATAGCCCAGAAACCGAGAGCTTCGAATATGGTTCTCCGGCCTGTCTGCATACGGTGCCCAACCCTGGTGTGTTGTACATCTAAACAATTGCTTCCTTGCAGAGCAGAGTTGGCAAACTGTCTCATTTTTCACGGACCCATGTCCAAAGTAATGTCGCAAAGGAAATCAAACATGCTTGCTTTTATCATTTGTCTGTCTGCGGGCTCGCCCTGCGTAACAATTGGATGTTCGGATGAATGCATCGAAGGCGGTCAAGACGATAACCCAGGAGGGGGTTGCATTCACCAAAAACATCCAGGAGGGGGAGACAGAGGTGAACGGAACCCCGCCCAAAACCACGCCTGTTGACAATATAACTGTGCTCATACAAGAAGCCAATGCTATGTTGGTTCATGCCGGCAGTCATTTGTAGTAGGCCAGCAAAAATGTTCCAAGTTTGATTCCCCGCAAACTTGAGAAGCACTAACATTGAATTCAATCTAACATGGTCAAAAGAGCGTGTGTAGACAGTGATGCAGTGGTAACCCCGAGTCAGGGCTGAAGTAACAACTCAATTGCTGCGTGACAGAGGAGCTAGACGCACTGGGGCTGCCCTTGATATGCGGACGCGTGAACTGGCGCCCAAGTGACCCAACCGCACGCAGCACTGGTGTGCTATTCCCCCACAAGGCAATCTCGGACACCACGCTTCTTATCCTGGGAGCAACGACCCTGCACTTGATATCTTTTGATTATCTGAGAACCGGACAGCGCGTGCCTCGAATCTTTGACATAGAGGCAAGTAGTATACATCTAGACTCTGTTAATCAATTGGAAACCCCCAATGCTCAGATTGGAGAATGAGACTAGGCAAAGTATGCATATACGCCAAGAGGGAAATGAAAAGCTGTTCCGCCCGCATATCCAGGTGCACAAGCAAAATTGCTGAGCTTGACGTCTGTCTTGAAGGTGTGGGTACCCTCAACACAGTGCTTGGAGTTCTGGGATCCTCGACGTTGCAAATCTGGCCATTGAGACAGATGCTAACCAACGGCGGTGGGACAGCTTTGTCTGATGTTGCAGAGAACCTATCATTCGTAAAAGTCGCACAGGGGCCCAGCCACCTCACCACAAGGGCTGGAATCGGCATGGGTTGCGCATCAGTGGGTACTCCACGTGAGCAGTACGTAGTCAAGACTGTCTGGCAAGCTCAAAGGAACACAAAGCCAAGTCAACACGTGGAGCCTTCTTGAATGTTTCCATTCGGTTTGTGCAACGTCTAGTGTGTCATGTTGCGGTCCATAAACAGTGGCAGGCTGGGTTTGTGGTTGACGAGGAGCTTGGGCCGGCCGGGCAACATTAACATGGAGAATTAATGCGTTTTTTTCTTCTTCACATTGAAGGATCTTCCAAGGTCCCCTGTTTGACTGACGAAGTCGCTTGGTTGGGGGATGCTGGACGTCTATTGGCTCAAAGACCAAAGCATCTGCATAGTTGTTGTCAGACACCGTATTGATGCATCACGGTGTGCAGCGGGAGAAGTGACAGTCCTGATACAGCAGTGTTTTCGAATGTGGTGTCGCTTGACAAGGAGTCGTATCTAACTCTCCTACAGCAAACTGACGAACAGGTTAGCTGAGGTGCCTGGCTAGCAAAAAAAATGGCAATCCACTAATTACCGTAGAGAGACACCAACAAGCTAGGACTACTGTGCCTCTTTGGGGCATCTTAGTCCCCCTTTTAGTTCATCCCAGATGTTCGGGTCGCTTAGGATCTTGTTTAACTAGACCCTGAAGTTTCTGGGACAGATCATTCGACTAGAAAGGTATCATGGTTGCCAGGATCTTGGAACAGTGTGGCTCGATCACCAAAAGAGCTGGAGAAGCCAAGAAGCGGCTCATGGCTCGACGCTGTCTCTGTACGACGATAATCGACCATTCTGCTTGATATGATAGTCGACGTTCCTGGCTAGCGATGCGTTCTGTGACCACCAAGGAGGTGACTGGGTGGGTTTTCGATTGTCGATTCAGGTAATAGTTAGTAGTTGGTTAATTGACAAGAGGTTGAGTTGGAGAAGGTTGAAATTGGCACCTTCTCCACTTCGGTCTTGTAGGGTAGAGCAAGTGCCAGCGGCCACCTAGACTATGTGCTAGGTTAGTTAGCTAGCTTAAGGCAGGATGTGAGATTCTTAGGCCACTCACTACCTGGTAGTAGGTAGGTAGCTAATAAAATGCCCGGTACAAGGTAAATAAAGGGCTGGATTAATTAATTATAGATGGGTAATAGAGAGATCTACTTACGCAATTGTCTCCATACCAATATATCATTTCTCGTTCAATTGTGATTAGCGAGTCTTGGTACACTGTTCGATCTTGCAGGTGTATCGAGTTACTTGGCCAAAGTCGTTGAAGAGAGCGTGTTTGGTTCAAATTACGTTACGTCCGTGTGTGTATTGTGTAGGCCAAAAGTCACAGGGAGGAACAGCTGACTCAAACTGACGTTTACCAACTTTATGTGTTGCCATACCATCCTTTTTCGTCCTTCCAACTCTGTACGGGATAATTGAATCGGGTCTTCAATGCACCACCCCAGACTCAATCACGAGGTCTATTCTCGTTACCATACGTGCAATTTATTTTGCTGAGACGGCGTTGCTGTTGCTGTTGCTTTTGCTTCTGCTAATGTTATAGCACTCAGCCACATTCAGGGTATGGCATGTCAGCACAGCGGATGGCGACTGAGTACCTAGGTAGGTTCGCTGACGACGCGGCGTAGACATTGGTGTTGCTCCCGACGCCGTTTCACACTTTCTCCGGAGTGCTGGATCATCTCATCCATAGCGCCAGCCAACTTCAAGACTTGAGAGGTAGGTAACCATCTTCTAGGGCTGAGCTAGAGTCTAGAGAGCTGCCATCCCCTGAAACCAACACGATCGAGGCGGATACGGAATCTTTAGCCCGATCAACGGCGCCGGCACCCAAAGACCAAAGCTTTGCTAAAGAATATGACCTGCACGTCAGGGACTCGTGGATTCCCACATAGTTAGGTACTGTCCTACATTGGCCCGTCGCGACAAGCCTGCCTGCCATGATGGCATCGTGGGTGTTGCGCAGACGCAGCACAGCAAAAGTGTTGTTACACAACCGTGTCGCGGAGAATAAAGTGATCCATCCTTGAGCTTGGCTTGCAACTAGTGCCCTGGGAACCACGACGTCGGGCTCATTCACACCCATTGATCGCACTACGACCTTGCCGCCACGTTCTTGAGGCCTCAGCATCTGCATCCGTGCTCTCTATCTTGCTTGATTACTGATAAAAGTCAATAAGGTATTCCTGGTCCGAGTCAGTTCAGGTCACAAGAGGATTTCGCAATCTCTCCTCTTCATCGGCAGTGGGCAATCCGTGTGTTCGGAGACCCCATTCTCTTTGATCGATGACCTCTTTCATTGGCACCCTGTCGACAAGCTGGAAAATCGGCAACTAACTCGTCTAACCCCTCTTTGGAAATTATTAGCCAAGCCCCGAGCTGCATTCAACACAAGCATCCTGGACGTCTCTTCTAGTGGAGGAACCAGCCACCCGATGGCTTGATTGGTTCTAGCTTTGGAAAAGGCCGCAGATCTACTGCCAGAGGTCAGGGATCCTCCTTGCGCACTGTACCGGTGGAGGAGACACTTCCCTCCCTGGTACAGAGTAGGGTGGGCATTCCTTGAGCCCTTGGTCCAGTACGGGGTGGTTTTCTGGGTGGGACTGGTGCCAAAAAACGCCGGGCATGCGGTTGCTACCCCTGCTATGCTATGCTCACTTCCCCTGGTCGATTTCACCACCATGCTGGGCTTCACACTTTGGTAGACGTGATGGCCCTCAGGCAGCTCGCGTTACAGTCGTGTCGTGAGGTTGTGCTTCTCGGGGGACGGAGGACAACGCTCGACTGTGATGACCCATGAAGATCGGAAGATGGGTGGACAGAGGAGCGGTTATCCCACGGTTTGATTGATTATACCAGGCAATACCTACTACACATCAGCACAATCGAGGCACCTGGCGATCCAATCACACCGTTTATTGCGATTATTTTTTCTGTTTATTTTTGGCAGTGCCAGCAACCTTTTCACCTCAATTGCTTGCAGCCTCCGCCACAATTAATTTTGTAAGTCTTTTTTTTTGGGTCTGTCTGTCTTATGGTGTTGCGTGCGTGCGTGCGTGAGTGTGAGTATGAGTGTGTGTGTGTAATAATTATGAACCCAGCAAGGGGAGATTGATGAGCAAAGCAAAGACCACATCCTAGCCCAGCCCAGCCAAGCCCAGACCAGACCCAGCCAGCAGGTTGCAGCACGCAGCAGTAAGTAAATCCATTATCCTATCCCATCCCATCCCATCCCAGGACTTGACAGGGGACAGGGGGTTACCGTTCATATGCCACTTCCTTTTGCTCGGGCTCCTTCATCATACGGGTGCATACGAATTCCGATTTTTCTCTCTCTTTTTCTTTCTCCTGCGTCTTACCCAAGACAGAAAAGAAAGAAAGACAGGGAAGAAAAACAGACACCTACCCTACCTACCTAGTCACCAGACAGTCGGTGGTCCTCCCATTTTCCTTCACCTCCACTTCACCTCCCCATTTTATCGCATCGTATCGCATCACTTCGCTTCAAACCAACTTAATTCATCCATTCGAGTCGTCGACTCAGTTCAGCTGAGCTCAACTCAACTCAACAACTCCCCTCTCCTTCCTCATCACACACCCCCTTCGATATCACCTTCCCTACCTACTATTATCCCCCCTGGAAAGACGCTTGAGCTTTCTCGTAATTACTCGCCGCTTTCGCTCAAAAACCACGAGTCAGCGGCAGATCCGGCACCGGTCGCGACGTGGGGTATCCTCGGCAGAACGATCGACTTACTTGAACTTGAACTGGCTTGACTTTCTTCCCAGGTCTAGTCCAGTCCAGTCCAAGCCCAGTCCCTCCACTATCTTTCTCACGCTACAACGGAAATATCCCGACTTGGTATTCATTTGCTGCGTTGCTTGCATTTGCCTTGCCTTGCCTGCCTGCTCACTGTTTCTTCTTCAGTGATACTGTACATATTACTGCTGCTACTCAAAAGCTTGCACCAAACCAAACTTGCACACCCCTCGTCTTCAAACAAAACCTACGCCATCCACCAAGGTCGATAAGCGCAGCATCCCACTGCCACTGCCCTGGGTTGAGTTGGTTTGGCCAGACCAATTCCTGCTTACCACAGTCCAGTCCAGTCTCTACTTCGCCGCGATCCGTCCGTTGGACTTCGGCATCATCCAGCTTGGCCAACAACACCAAATCTGACGGCTTCTGATTGTTAAAAATACTGTACTCGGCGCGCATACCTACATACAACACATACATAGATAGGTTTATTGCGTTCCCGACCGGCTGGTCCCACCTTGAGACCGCCAACCTTTTGCCCCCAGGCTGCGGAGGAGGAGTGCATCCTATTCATCACTCCGTCATTCATTTTGCTCCTCTTGGGACCCTACTGTATAAAATTCTTTTCGGTCCCGCCCCTCTCCGTCATCACAGAGGCTTTCTTGCACAATTACAGACACGCACGCCCCCCCCCTTCCACCCCTGCAAGGTCGCGAGTCGCTCTCAGCAGGACGAGAGTCAGTGTATCGTGGGAAGATACACTTTACACACCCTGGTCTCTCTCAGGCTCCTAGACGCTAGACCCTCTTTGCCTCTGGACTCTCGGCAGAGTCCACCGTACCAGGCCGATTTCAATATCGCACTATATTAGTGTGTCGCTCCCCAAGAACTACGGGCGACTTAGCCCGACCTCTCTCTGATCGAGGAAAAGCGAACTATCCTTGCCCTAGGCTCCATTCCCCCATCTCTATCTTCCCTCCCCAGCAAGATCCGCGCCCAAGGACTCGGCCTAGGTGCTCGCATCACACACTTAACCATAAACCAACCTTTGGTCTTGCAAACGGCGCTACTACTGCCGCCGCCAACAACATATACTGCCGCGCCGCCGCAAGTCTCTTTGCAAGCGCTCAGCCATTACCCTTCTTTCCCCTGTTACCGACAAACACCAACTTGACGCGGGTCTGAGCTAAAAACCTCGCCGGCCATTTCTTTATCACCAGCCCCGTGGAGCTGTAGCATGTCTTTGGTGCCAACACAGCAACCTCATACTTTTGTTGACAACCGCGCATCGCTGCACACTGCTTCCAACATCGCGAAACTTGGTTCCGAGGCGACTCTAGACACGCTCCTCAGCTCTCCCAACTCTATGGAACGAAGTGCTACGGAGTACTCGCAGTCAGGTTTGCCTTCGCCCTATCCAAGCAACTTCGGCGACACCAATTCTGAAGGTTCGAGGGCAGATCACGCATCTGCTGCGCAATATCCTGTCAAGCAGGAAGTCAACTACTCGACATCGGCCACTCCTACCTCCGAGTACGGCGTTTATCCTCATACCGCCCGATCAGGATCTTTCCCCGAGCACGTCCAGCGTTCATACCATCCTGCAAGCAGCGCCAGCAGTGGAAGTATGGCGCAACAACAGAACAGTCCGTCAATGCCCCAGCAGGATGGGCGTAGCCATCAGACCCATCCGGTCAAATCTGACAACGATGTTCCTATAGATCCATCCATCGCCGCCCCGAGCCCTACCTACGCGTCTTATGGGCAGCATTCTCCCTACGCGCCCAACCCAGACATGACACACAGCTACTCTCACCCTGGTGGCGGCATGTATGCCCAGCCTCGACCAGACTGGGCTGGTTATGGGCAGCACGGTGGTGCGCCTTTGACTCCTGGCCACCCAGTTTACGCTCAGAACCCTGCTTCAGCGCCCCCTCCCCAACGACCCAATCAGGTATGTTGAAATTGAACGGGCATGTATGAGATGAGTTGAGCTTGAACGAGAACTTTGCGTGTAACATCCTTGGAACTTTTGGGACGCGTTGGTTTAAAAGTCACAAACTTGTTTTATGCAGGCTTTGTTAATTGTTTCATACTCAATCGTGTCTAACCCATTATAGGTTTACTCTTTCGTGCCCATTCCAGGCGCGCAGCAGCATAAGCGACCTCGGCGACGATATGAAGAGATTGAGCGCATGTACAAGTGTGGCTGGAACGGCTGCGAAAAGGCCTATGGCACACTGAACCACTTGAATGCTCACGTTACCATGCAGTCTCATGGACAGAAGCGAACTCCCGAGGGTAAGTCTTAGAACACGTATTTTGACACAGAATGAATCTGGGCTTACTCATGTACGCAGAGTTCAAGGAGATCCGAAAGGAGTGGAAGCAGCGAAAGAAGGAAGAAGAGGCCAACCGCAAGGCCGAAGAAGAGCGACAACGCCAGGCAGCGGCAGCAGCTGCTGCTCAGAATGGAGGCCCTGACCCCCAGGGACCTGATGGCACTCCCACCTCGTCCTACCCCGGGTCACGGCCTGTTCAGCTGCCTCCTATCGGCTACCAGCCTGCTCAGTACCCGCCTCCACCATCGGCGGTTCCTCAACAGCCACTTCCCGATTACAACAACAGCCATATGTACTCCAATTACCAACCTCACTCGCCCTATGCGCAACCTAGCCAGGGCATTCCTTACCAATGTATGTCGCAAAGACAGAGGGTGGCTTAGTTGATGAACTAACCAGGCTTAGCAAACGGTGCTCAACCCCCAAGCCACTAAGGCGGATGGTCAAGCGAGGATCAAGGTTCTAGAGGAGGAAAGTCATCAAAAGTCAGGATGGAAAAGGAATACCCGCTGTACTATATTGGAACTGCCGCGGTGTCATTGATCTTTGCGTCAAAACAGACTTGATGCTGGTCTTGGACGACGCGGCTGATTTTGGGATGATGGAACGTCGCCATGCGATTCCTTAACCCGGTAATTACCTCTCTATTTCGACAATGGCAGCCCCTATGGTCGGCACTTTACCTTCCATTGGGGTTCCGGCATATCCGTTCAGTCGCTGGACCGCTTTGCTTCTTGGTTTTGGTTTTGGAGTTTACGCATACACGCTCTTCGACAAGATGTTGGGTTGGGGAGTTACCGATTTCTATTTATGAGCATCAGGTTGTCGGTCAAGGGACGGTCCTGGAGGTTCGGCGTGGTTTATCTGCATTTGATACGATTTGTTATGTTTTGGAGGCATGGCTGATTCTCAGCTGACACGGAAGTGCAGCGGTAGAGTTCGGTGCCCGCGCTTTTTCTATTCACATTTATTGCGCAGAGATGAGGTTGAAGATATTCTATTCACATGGTGGCTTGTGTCTACTTGGCGTCATTGACACGCCTGCGAGGAGGGTGGAACAAGGCAGATAGACGCATACGGACGGTATTTTATGATTATATGGCGGTTAGATTTTGTGACGTGTATGTGTATAATCGCACTTCAGAATCAGACTGGTTAAGCAAATTTATCCTTGTGCAATACAGAGCGAGCTTCACCATAAACTGGAAGATGGTGATCAATATCCTTGGGAGACATGACAGACACATTTTGCAGTTAAACAGAAACACATGCAAGGCTTTGTTAGTACGATCTAGTGAACCAATCTGTCGGGTCAAGGCCAGCCCTATCTTTATAGAGAGGAGGCGAAATCGATCGCAACACATGGACGGGAATGATACTTAATAAACCTGGTTAAACGTGGGTGGCGTGCCGCAGGTAGGGTTGTGTTGCGCATTGCAGCGAAACAGATGGGGGTGGTTGTGTTGCTGTGATACAAACGCTAACGAGTGGGAGAGTGAGAGCGAGAGAGAGAGAGAGAGATAAGTAGTCAAGGGTGTGAATAACAAAAGGACCCAAAAAGCAAGGATGACAGATGAGCAATGGTTGATAGACAAGGCAAAGAGCAGAGAAGGGAAAGGTCAGGTAACACAAGGCCACGGAAGGGGCCTGACGTACATGTGTAGTGCACCTTAGCTTAATAACAAGGGGAACGGGAGAGAAAGTGGCCTGATGTTTGTTTTATGATTGACAGTTCCAAGCAATGCCAAGTGGGAGGGGGCGATGCAATGAGAGAAGAGATATACAGATAGATCTATGAGATTGCCGAAGATTGAGCTGACCTGGTGTGTGCGTATGCTATGCCATGCTATGCCATGCCACGCTATGCTATGCGATGCGATGCAATGCGGCGGTCCGATCCATATGATGGCAACACAGTAAACGAGAAACCTTGAATATGATCTGCAACTGGGATGTTGGAAACTAGGGGGAGGGGAATATGAGAAACGATGAGAGTCTCGGTACTGTAAGTAGGTTGTATTCTACGGCGTTGGTCCATGGTACGTGCATACATAGGTGCGCATATAGATTCGTGGATGGATACGACTGTTTCCGAGATAGACTAAACTACTAAACTAACTAGGTTGGTGACTGTGATATAGACAAGGATATATAAAGTTAATTGTGTTTCGACTCAAGAAACAACAAGTCTAAAAAAACAAGTGAATAAGTCTAATGATGAAGCGAAAAATATATCACCCGCCCGTGATTTTGAGTAGTAATATCATGTCATCAACGCTCACTTGCTTACACCACACAGACACAGCCTTACGGCATATACATGATATCAATCCGCTACGCTACAGCTTGCATTGCATGTAGATAAGCTACTTGCTACGACTACTGCTACTACTGTAACGTCTCATCCAGGGAAACGACTAAGCAAGGGGGGCGTGTACAGCAAAAGTCTGAACTAGGCTGGCGGTAGAGGAAAAAGAAACCCAACTAGGGTGGGTAGGAAAGCGAACCAACTAACGTTAATTTGAACGACCTAACCTACCATACCAAGGCTCGCTCAGTAAGTGATAAGGCGAGAGACGTGCGTGTGTATTGCCTTAATAAGTGTGTGTGTGTGTGTGTGTGACTGACGCCGTTACTGATGAGCAAGGGGGTGACCTTGCGGCGCTAGGAGAATTTAGCCGCTCCTCTCACTATCAACTTCGCCTCTTACAAGCAAGTTAGTTAAAAGCAGGGAAGAAG
Organism: Fusarium sporotrichioides; assembly: GCA_019054645.1. NCBI lineage: Eukaryota > Fungi > Ascomycota > Sordariomycetes > Hypocreales > Nectriaceae > Fusarium > Fusarium sporotrichioides. The sequence goes on along the minus strand of JAHKNS010000002.1, from coordinate 1,810,787 downwards.
GTAACACAAGACATTTGCCGCTTGTTGGCCGTCCCCAATCATTTTAGTACCTTGACTAGGTAGGGAATGGCAGAAGACGTCAAGAACTAAGCTTACGATACAGAAAATGAATAGGTGGCCTAAGAGCGGGTCTAAAATGGCATAAATCGACTAAATCATTTTGTCTCTTGTGTAAGTACCTAGTGTTAAGCAACTCTGAGATTTAGATATCGCAATAATCTACATAGTGCTAAAACTATTCCTCGCTTGGTTCTGTTTGATAATTGGTGTATCTGCTGTCTAAACTAGTGATAAATTTAGGTCTTATTTGTGTCCAACAAGCATGGCTTTTTGAACCATAGCATCGGGCTTCGTAGAGTACGTAACTTTCTAGTCTGAGGCGGGTGTCAAGGACCATAACGGTCAGAATAGATCTAAAATTGAGGTGATACTAAGACAAGACTTTTGGGCAGTTTGTGTCTGTGTTTGGTGTGTGACGATAGTAGATTGGGGTGTTGTGCTACAGAAAAGGTTGAGGCTCAATTGATTGTAGACAGACACGAGTTACGCACCAGTAGCAATGACGAAGCTTTGGCTCCTTCCAAATCTAACAAGGCTTCCAATACGTGGCTTATGGTTGGGAATTCACCACGGATATGCGTTTCATAACACATTAAGCGAAACGTTGTGTGCAAACCACTATGTAGTCGATCACTGTACATTTGGACGGCCAGGTTGACCAGATGATGAATGTATATTGCCAGACAGAACTCTACGGCACCTAGATATATACATCTCTGAAAGACAGCCAGGTAGCAGTTTTCATTGTTAAACCTACAGGAGCAGCCCGGGAACAGACCCAAGCAAACCTAGCGAACGCACACCCACGGCACGGTTAACTCGGGCCACAACCATACAAACAGGGAATGTGCCCAAGCTCTAAGCAATCAGAAACTGGCGCTACACACAGACGTGGACATAGTACCTCTGCGCTTATCTTATTTTACTCCTAGAGGAACAGAATCCATGAAAACACACTGTTTGGTCACAGTGTTGATCCTTGCAGATATCCAGTTGCAGTTACAGCGTGGTAGTGTTACAGGGACAGGAACGAAGAGTTGACGTGGCAGGGTCCGGACGTCCAGGGGGGTGTTGTTTTACACTGTCGGCGAAAATAATGGCTCCTGATAGCTTTGATATACATCATACACATCGCATCACAATTGTGTGCTCCAGGAACCAGAGGCTGGACTTCAAGGCTTCCGTAGCTGTTACAGAACCCAGCATACGGATGAGAGCGCATTCATGTACATATGTTGCAAGGAGGAGCATATTCAGTAAGGTTGTAAATTGTCGCCAGAAGCAAATTATATGCGGATCTGTTGTCTGAGCGTGTCTGACCGTTACCCAACTAACGTCTGAACATCCTAATCGAGGGCTTGTGTATATGCAATTCGCAACGAGCAATATGCAGCTAAGAGTCCAACTGTTCCTCTACATCAACGAGAACTTAATCTACAGTTTCTACCGATTAGAGACCGAATATATATACAGGAGCTGCCGGAACTTTGTAGAATCCATGACTTCAAGACTTGAGGAAGTGTGCATATTGTCTACATTGTATACGAGAGACAGAGTTGGTCTCAACAATACTGATGAGTGTGAGAAGCACATGGTAAATTTATAATAATACAAAACACTGGCTGTAATAGATATATTCGATCATTTCTCTGATTAATGTCAAAGTTACTTGATGTCCCTTTATTTATAAGTATCATGATGTGTCGGCACACATCAACTAACATTCACTTGCTTCCCAGTTTGGCCTGAGATCCAAACCTGACACACATCTTAATCATGTTTTATTCATGATAACTGTTTCCTTGATCTTTTTTGTCTCAGAACGTCATTTTGGCGCTTTTCTATGTTCTTTGCTGATGACGTGTGGTGGGTGGTGGTGCTCCAAGCGCGCAGCGCGGCCAACCTAAGGAAAGAAAGAGAGAGGGAAAAAAAGGTAAAACTTTAGACTAGACACAATAAATTACTCTAAAATCAAATCAAGACCGACTTGATGTATAAAATAATACTAGAGCGCTTTTATTCTCGCCATCCTTGAATATGTTTTGGTGATACTCATATACTTCTACTTCTGTGCTGCCTGACTTTTTTCTGCTACCCCACCATCTGTCCAACCAGTTTCATGGTAACGGCATCAATCTCAACAAGACATCCCATTCTCATATCTTCATTTCAAATCAACACCATCAACCTCAACAGATACTCAGAACTACCCTAGGTGGAACTCGACACATTTTATCACTTTAGACTTTGACTGTATCGCCGAATCATCATCACATTCTTACGTCGTCATATCAAGATGGAGCGAGACCCCACGCCCCTCCCGTCTCGTCCCAAGGCTTTGACAAAATCAAGCTCGGGCGCGTCTTTCGGTGGTGGCTCTGCAATGTCGGTACCGGTTCTGGGGTCCCATCCTCTAGGAACTCTTCACGTTCACCAAGTCAACGAGGTACCTCATCAAGAAGAAGACGATGATGATGACGGGCCGCCACCTCTTGATCCTCCCTCAACACAAAACGAGATCACTTCTTTGTACAAAACCTCACAGCACAACTCTTCGAAATCCTTCCACAGTCCGACCTGGGAACCTTTGACACATCATCTAGGAGGTGGTGACGTGGTTCTCATCCTTGACCTGCCCGAGGTCTTTACCGTTGGATATGACTCGATATCATTTACAGCCAAACACTTTGGTGGCGTCAGAGACATACCACGGGGAGCTCACTTCTTCTGGGTCGCCCATCCTGGAGGCATGTCCGCCCGCTGTGGCTTCTGGGTTGTTACGAACAATACCAATGCTGTCCATGTTATGCAGTGGGACCGCTTCAACGAGGTTCTCGGCGACTCTGCTCGTGCTGAGGCGCGCATCCAGTCTGATAACCTTGAGGCTATCCACTCTAAACTGGTCCCTTACCAAGACCCGACCGCCGTAAATGCTGCCCGTGGAGATCTGACTCAAGCTGCCTCGCAAAGGAACTTCAATATGTGGGAGCAGCTCACCGGCAAGGTCAACGAGAATCTTCTCAACCGAGTGACTGGCCAGAATTACGACAACTGGACGGTACATACAGGCGATCGTGTCAAGGGATCAGTACTCATGGCGGCCGAGATGGAACTCGACAACTCACTCTCGAATCCCATGCTCATGGCTCGTGAGCTCAACTTTGCCTTCAGCCAGCGGACAAAGACATACTCGACAGACAACACTGGTGCTGACCGAACTCTTGAGGCTACAGACGCAACTCCCTACATCCTAACACTGGCCGATGCATCTCATAACGATATCACTTCTGACGATATTGTTGGTGAATTCCAATTCACCTTTGTCGTAGGTGTGCACCTTGGCAACGATTCATGTATTCAGCAATGGTGGTATATGCTACTCAAGATATTCCTCCGCGCGCATCTTCTTCCTGCACGTCGACCATCTCTCGCTGCTGCCTTCATTCACACTTTGACAGCACAATTAACGTACAGTGCCTCTTGGCTTGAGGGTTCGATTCTGGACTCCGCCGAGTCACAGACCCGAGATCTGCGACTTGCACTTACCATCTACAAGCGTCGCCTCGAGGAACTTATGCAAGGCCTAGGTAACCAAGCCACAGCCGAGCAGCTTAGCGTCGGCACAGCCTTTGCGGGTCTTGAGGCTGTTGCAACAGACATGCTCGATTGGGATCTACGAGGAGATTACTTGCGTCGTGGTAATGTCATGATGGAGGATGGCGAGGAAGTGGAGCTGGAAGATGCAGATATGGCAGCCGAGGACGAACGTGGCGAGTGGGCACCAGAGATTGTTGACCTGGACGAGTCTGGACGACAGCGTGATCTTGTCTCGTGGAACGACTAGGAATGTCTTGCTGCGAGAACGGTCCGGGCTTCGAGACGCTGAGGAGGAGTAGCAGACAAGGCCAGAGCATGATTGGATATGTCCAAGATTTAATAGTTTTGCAGAAATGCGTAACTTGATGGATGAATACGGCGTAGTTAGGTCTGAGGTTTTGAGATTTAAGATTAGGGAGCTTGGAGTTGGGGTGTTTAGTTCGGTGGTTTCCTGAATAGAATGGCCGTAGCTTGGTACTGCATATAACGTTACACACTGATTGTATTGCAGTTCTTTAATAATGCATGATACTTTTGATATATCAGCTTGTTTTCCACATGCCGTACCAGACCCAACATCGGCTCTCATTTCTTGTGATATCCATACAATCGATCTATACGTCACAGGCAAGACAAGGTAAAGTGTTTGATTCGGAGCAAGTCCAGCGGGAGGACAGTTCATTGACATCACAAACCACTACAGCGTGAGCCGCATAGTTAACTTGAAAGATTTCATTTGCCTGCCAGATCCTGTACAATCCGCCAAAAGCAAGGCCATGCAAATGTCAATAGGTAACCCATTCCCAAACCAGGGAAATTGTGACTCCGGTCCCTTTTTCGCACTGCCCGTTGTATCCTCCACTGCAACATTGCTCCGACTCGACGCTTTTGTGCCCCATTCCGACAAACATCTTGAACCGTTTAACGGTAAGACTTCTGGAAGCGGGCACGGGCACCGGGACCACCAAACTTCTTGGGCTCGCAGCGGCGGTTGTCGGCAACGAGGAGGGTTCGGTCGAACTGGACGAGAGCCTGCTTGAGAAGGTTCTTGGAGTGCTCATCGACGAACTTCTGGTAGTAGGCGATCAAGGACTTGGCGATAGCTTGTCGGATGGCATAGACCTAGAAAACAGTTAGGACAAACACCTTTGAGAGGAAGGAATGAACATTCTTGAGAGACGTGACCACCTCCGGAGACCCGGACCCTGATATCAACATTGGCGAACTTGTCGAGGCCAACAACGAGGAGAGGCTCGTAGACCTATGATGTCTTAGTACGAAATTGTTGAAGTCGAGACATTAAATGTCGGAAATTCGCCTGGGAAAGGCTCAAAATCGTACCTTGAAGCGGAGGATCTCAGGCTGGACGAGCTGGAGAGGACGTCCGTTGACCTTGATGAGACCCTTACCGGCCTATTTAGTTTACTTCATGTTAGTCTCTTGTGTTTTATTGTCGTGTACCTATCGATGCAGGATTGCTAACCTTGCAGTGGGCGACAGCAGTAGCCGTCTTCTTCTTACCGAAGCACTGAACGGAGTTGGTGGCGCTCATGATTGCGGTTGTCGTGATGCCGGAGGGGATTGAGCGGTCGGCCGTGTCGAGGGTGGTGATGGTGTTTGACTGAGTTGAGATTTTGCGAACTTCGAATAGGGCTCTCTCTTGTGGCTGTGGGGCTACTTTTTTTTTGCCTGTGCAGTGCAAATGCTAGGGGAGGACAGAAAACAGCGGAAGGATCTAGGTGGAAGGTTCTTCCGTCATTTTCTGTCACCCTAAGCAAATGGCATGGATGATCACGTGATGTTGCTGAGTCAGAGCGCTTTGGTTAGGGCATGGCCCACCAGGAAAGTGCGACCGGAGTTTGGTGGCCTTCGTTCTGCTCCACGAAAAAAAATCCGTCAAATCTTCATACTAACCCGACGAACCGCAGCCCACCGTCAAGGTCAGCAGAACCTCACCTATTATCAACAATCGCCCAGGAGTACTGACATTGTTGATTCAAGATGGTTTCCGCCAAGAAGCACGTCCCTATCGTCAAGAAGCGTATGTCTACCGAATCCGAGATCGAGAGCCGATTTTTGCTATGGAGAATGGGAATTTCGATATTGACTGTTGTTGTCTACAGGCACGAAGCGCTTCGAACGCCACCAGTCTGACCGATTCGACTGCGTGAAGGCTTCATGGCGTAAGCCCAAGGGTATCGACAGTCGTGTCCGACGTCGATTCCGTGGCACCATTGCCATGCCCTCTGTACGTTGAGACTTAGCGAAACCCGAATGGAATCACCAACTCTCCGGGGGGAAGAATGGCTAGGGACTTGGCTAACACCACGACTTCAGATCGGCTACGGATCCAACAAGAAGACCCGTTACATGGCTCCCTCTGGCCACAAGGCTTTCCTCGTCCACAACGAAAACGACGTTAACCTCCTCCTCATGCACAACCGGACGCATGCGGCCGAGTACGCTTTCTCCCTCACTCATACGACGAAATTTTGCTAACAGGCACTTCAGGATCGCCCACAACGTCTCTTCCCGAAAGCGAGTTAACATCATCGCTCGTGCCAAGCAACTGGGAGTCAAGGTCACCAACCCCAAGGCTAAGGTTACCACCGAGGTCTAAAAGGAAATGGATCGGTATTTGGGCTGCTTTACGGTTATGCATCGGAAGGGGGATTGCGTTACTTGCGGTTCTGGCACATAAATTATGCATGCTAGAGAATAAAAAACGCGCCGTTGAACGACAAGGATACTGGCATCAACCGCTTAAACAGCAAATCTCTCGGAGTATAGAGGGACATGAGAAACATGCATCGTCTTTACTCTAAACCGACGAGGGCGCTAAGGAGGGGTTAAGTGAAAAGCCTTGTGCATTAAAGACGAGGCGATGAAAAATAAACAAAACCCCTTTGAGGGCCCCATCTGAATGCTGTGCTGCAACTTGAAGTCTGGATAATGTTGAGACGAGTTATAAATACCAGCCACCGTCTCGATACCTGTCTAGGTAGGCTCTGAATCAATATTGGTACATACGTTTGTCCAATTGGCATTTCGGTGGCAAGCCAACGCGTTGCAATCGTATTTTGCAAAGAATTGAACTCAGTCATCGCTTGCTCAATTGCTCCGGGAATAATCAATGTTTGTTTTACTAATGCGACAGTGCAAGAAACTAAAATCCAAACCTGCTGAATATCATATCAGTACTTCACAGGATGTTTGTATTAAAGGTGGTAACTTGAGTTACCTACCTCATGTAGGCCACATAAAATCTCAACAGCTCTAAAACACGCAGGTATAGACAACTCAACGGGTTCTTCTACCAAAGGCAGCCGTAAATTAGGGCATTGTTACATCATTCAGAGAAGGGGACTCGATTTGTTTATTCGATGCTATCAACTACATATAGTAGTAGCTGCGCCCAGGCACATACATACCAAAGAAGCTGCCATTGCCAATGCCACCTGCCTTGCACCTGCGTGCACTTGCAACTGGCCATGACAGAATGTCCGAGTCCTTTGACACCAGCTTTCTTGCACTGCGTTGCTTAATATCGGCTTGTTTTTCATCATCAAGTAACTCAATAAACTGCATCCCTTACAACCAATTTTTTGACCGCGGCTCATGACTTGTCATCACTCAAAACCGCTCTGCCTCCCTCCTACTGATCATTTCGCTCGTATTTAAGCACGAGGACATATTCTTTCTCAATTCAAGCCTTCAGCTTTGTGATGGCGTTTCCACCACGACTTTTGCGATCGCGAACAACAGTCTTTAGACCACAATGCACGCATCTGACCATGACACGGGTTTATGACATAGATGCAAAGTGCTCCTCATGCCTGGAACCTGGTCAGTTTGGTTGGCTGTATCAGTGCACCCAGGATTGTGACAAGATGATCCAGGAGAAGCTGGTAAGACAGCATAGCTCAACACTGATGCCAAGGCTAATTTGATAACAGTCATGCATGGAATTTTTGGACTATGCCTTTCGAAAGAGTATGAGTATACGAAAAGGCAGCCCAGAAGCTCGAAAGGACAAACTTAGCTTTCTTAATGAACTCACTCCTGAGCAGATGGCCTGTTACCGACCAGACCAGATCGCGACTATTTTGAGACAACGCGAGCAGGTATGCTTCTTCCCATAATTTTCCCACTCCTATAGACCTGGCATAAGCTTATTATATGCCACAGTTGAAGAATGTCATCGCGGAGGAGGAATTCAGGGGAAGAGGTCTGGCTCTGCTTAACAACACGCCCCCGCTCCATGGCTTAGAAGTTTTTATGAACGACAATACCGGAGAGTGGGCATACAGCGCGAATAAGAATTGCCAGTACAGAGTTTGCCCAAGATGTCGTCCTGTATGTGTCGACCGAGCATTCTTGAGCCTTGATGCAGTTGCCGACGGAGAAATCCCCCCGACTGCCGCCGCAGGTTTTGGATTCGAAGCATTGGGGGGGAGACCAGTCATTGACAAAGATGTTATCAAGTGCATCAATGAGCATCGCCCAAAGGTAAGCACTTGTATGTCGTTCCGGTGGCAGTTGAGCTGACTCGCCCAACCATAGGCCAATAACCGTCAAATGATGGAATTGCTCGAAGAACAAATCGCCCGCATGCTAGGCCGCCATCATAAAAACCCAGATCTTAGAAACGTGCTTAGAAAGACGGTATTTGCACCCAAACCACGAAAGTTGCCTATCGTGAAGAAAGTTGCAGCCACTGGTCAATGTCAACACAAGAAACAAACAGTCCCGACCAACGTTACCCAATATGACGACCATACACTCGCGTCTTCACAAGCCCCTGACTTGTTGAAAAACCCTTGGCCATGGTTGACTACATTTGAGAACAGGAACATGACTGAAACTTCTCGAGATCAAGTCCAGGAGCAGCCACAACAGCAAGGACTACGAGCCACACGTATCCCCCGGTAAGTTCAAGTGTTGAACTTTACGTATGTCTCTTATTGATTAATATGATGCAGTCCTGCCACCCCTTCACGATCTGCAAGACGTCGGTTGGCCGACCAACTCATGTTCAACGCTTCCCATTCTCCACCCGACCAAGTTTATCCCTGTCGACTTCATCCCTCTCTTCGTAGACGCTCAAAAACCACCAACTCGCGGGAGAGCAGTGTTGGATACAACTTGGCAGACTGTTCGTCCATGGCAGACAACGGCGTGGCCATGACAGAGGAGAGTATTGAAGTTGGACTCCCCGACGTAGTAACGCAAGTAACGCAAGTATAACTTTGTGTAAGAATTGGCGTCTGGAGTTTGATAGAGTGGCTATGCTTGAGATGTTCCACTTGTGGGGTGGAGTTTGACAGTGTCGAGGTTGTCAAAGCGGTTATTCATTGGTCGAGTCATTGTCTAGAGTCTTGGAGACACGTACATATTTAGTTTGACAGAGCATCACTTAAACAAGAAGCTTTCGATATACTGTGTGTATTGTTTGCTCTGCTGTACTAATTGTCCTTAGAGTTCTCCAGAATCTTCTTCATCATTTGGTTGCCCACCACCTTGGCCTCCTCAAATCGTGGTTGGAAGAATTCCTGAGTGCTAACAAACCGCTTCTCCCATGTCTCAAAGTGGCCTAGATTGACACATTCAGCCCAAGCCCGCGCTGCAAAAGTAAACTCGAGATCATCACTGCGGTATGTCTTGTCATCAATTGCAGTCTCAATCGCGGCATCCAGCACGTCCCCGTTCCGGAATAGATACTCAGTTACACCAAGACGCAGGCGGAACAAAGGGGTGCTGCAGAGCATGTGATCGTATGGCACGATGTTGAGTGCAGCCCAACAATCGACCATGGCGAGGATGGACAGGTGGTTGTTAGGCCGGGGCTCATCGGTTGGCGTACCAAGAGAAAAAGACGAAAGAATTGAGGGCTCAAGCAGAGGACGTGTCTCCCAGGACGTTGATGGGCCGAACACCTTGTCGCGTGCGTTATAGACTCGCTCCCTGAAACCCTCGCGGTTGCCTTCGAGCATGAGCTTGTACAGGTCGGTAACACTCCGTGCGTATTGCGAGATCTGCTCTCTAGCTTCAGGGTTCAGGATGGCAAGACCTGCGTACACATGCCACTTCTGGCTGTAGATGCGTAGCATCAGATTGACCTTGACGTTCTCGATACCACCAACGTAGCGACTCAGCTCCCAGGGGAACTGCTTGTTGGCGTGCCATGCCTTACCCATAGATAGGAAAGCGGCATGAGTAACGGCTTGTGTGTCTGCGGTGATACGATCATGCTCGCGAGCTGTGAGATGGACGAACTTGGACTTGAGACAGCTCAGGACGGCCTCGACCTTGCGGAGGGCCGAGTCTGGAGCGCGATGTTGAATGAGAACAAGAGGTTGATTGTAAGGATCAACATTGGGACCGTGGAGCGAGTGGCAGGAAATGATGTCGACATCGGAAGGAAGATGAGTCTCGAAAGCGGCGATCTCTGGCGATTTGCACGAAGTTTGGCCTCCGACGATGGCACCAAGTTTGGTTGCTGAAAATCATGACAAAATTAGTTTCTGGTGTTTAGTCTAAGGCCCTTCAGGGTACAAATCACAGTATATGGGACAAGAGGGCGCATACATGGTCCATATTGAGCAATTACACGATCAATGACGGCGGCTTCCACGCTATAGATAATGTAGTCGCTTGCGCGGGATACGAAGTGGCCATTTCGACAAATTTCTATATTCTTCTATTGAAAAGCTTCAGCGACTGGCGCGAGGCAGAGAAAGACAGGAATCAATAAGCCATACATTTCCAGCATATTCTTTCTGAAGGCTCTCCTGGTTCTCTTCTCGGTCGCAGGCCAAGATTCTATAATAATCCGCCGTTAGCCACTCGGCATGCGGTACGGGGTTTGCAGTCACGAGTAGGATGAGATAAGGATCTATTCTTGTATATGTTAGCTTTTGTGTCAAGACATATGAGGCTAACAAAAAAGTGGTAGAGGTGAAAATTCAGACAGTTGTATGTTAAGGTAGCAAGCGTTTACATCAGTGAGAGCACAGATCCGGATCCGATGGCCATAACGGACACCGGGCGTCTCTGCACAGTACTCGAGCCAAATGCGCTCTAGTCATCATGATAGAGGGGGTGGGTGTTGAAGTTTGAGGAGAATTTTT